>BQKN01064465.1:0-11680 GCA_022839385.1 Asparagus kiusianus | reverse complement strand
GCTTTATAGGAAAGCCTTTGGAATACCGAGACCCTCTGTGGATCGGTCTTGGGGTAGCTACACGCTGATAATATTGCCCTGATAATTTTGGTATATAGACAGTGAGAATCCACTTTTCGGGTACCTCTCTTTCGTGATTTATTCGTACCCAAAGCCCGATAGTGCAACTCATCAATGTTGCAGTCAGAGTAACCTATCGGCTGTTTACATGAATTCTTAGGTATAACACGTTCGTCTGCTTGACGTGTTTTCTTCTGAGTAAACAACGCCTTGTTGGCGTCTGCAGGAGTCACTCGTTTGGAATCACACTTTTCTAAGGGTGAAACCTTAGTGGGCTCCTGGCCTTCTTTACGCACCCCCAAGCAGGCAGTTATAGGAATCAACTTGTTAGGAGGTCGCATACGACCCCCAGTCTGGATGTTTGCTCGGGGTTGCTTCAACGGTCCTAAGCGTTCCTTAATAGGCGCCATGCCTTGATCTTCAGGTAGAGAACCGAGGTGATCCTTCAATGGAATTCTAACTCTGGGGTGGTCCATACCACCGTTGGGTTCTACCGGAGGAGTGGGAGTGGAAGGAGCGGGATTTGAAGTTGACGAGGCTGGGGAGCAACATCGCCTACTTTTGCCTTAGGCGTTGATTTAGCCTTTGGCATCCAAGTTTGTTTGGATCTCGGCGATCTCATAACTGCCTCTTGCTTTTGCATTTCTTGTGCTTTTTACACCAGGATCTGGGCATGCACAAGAAGTGCATGACGCTTCTAAATGCGCTCCTCAAGAGTGGAACGGTTCCGTTTGACACGAACACATTTATTAGTAGGTGGTTGGGAGGAGGTTCCCGAATCTTGCAGCTGGAACACTTGGCGCCTTCTGAGTTTCAGATCCGCATCATAGCAGATCCCGTCAACAAGCTTCAAAGCCTTGGCAAATTGGGGCGCGAGATGTTGACGGCGCCTTTGGCGAGCCCTCTTCGTCAGCACTGGTGCACTTTCAATGGGCAACTCTTTGACTTTCGAAGAGTTGTCATGAACGTTGGATCTGGTTTTTTTAGATGCTGGAGAGGGGTGTTTTACTGCATTCGGGTTCAGATCATCAGCCCTGGTCTTCGGATCTGAAGGCACATTCTTCACGGCAGTGGTTTTCCTACGTTTGTAAGAAGAAGATCTGGAGGAGGAGGAGGAAATATATTCCTCGAATTTCTACTGGTTGAATTCGTATTTGACCTCTTCGAACACCGGGATCTTGATCGTCGGTTGCGTCACGACAGCCTCGGCAGCGAGGCTGTTGGCTCCCACTATGGTCATCAGCTTTTTTGGAGAGAAAATTGGTTTCTTCATTGAGATTTTCATTACAACTTTAGTCGTTACAATGAAAATACAAAAAGATAGTCTTTTTATAAGACTTTTACACATTGAAAATACAATTCTCGTCAAACAGCACAGACATCGTTTATCGATCTTCTGCTTATGTGGGATCTTAGCCTGTGACGGGGACATTGATATCCGTGGACCACCAAACAATCAGATTAGATCCGTAACTTCGTCGATTCCTGAAGGAATCAAGAAGCCGAAGCGCTTATCTCGGCAACAGCGAGATAATTGCTCTTCTTACGATCACCGTAATAGGGTAATCTTAAGGGACGAACCGGGCTGCAGATCTAACGAACTCCTTTTCTTTATGCCAAAGAATCCAGATGTAAAAAAATGAAGGCCCTGGGGCTGTATTTATAGGCTTCAGGAGCCTTATGTTTGGATAAGAACGGCCGATTCCCTCTTATCCTCAGTTGAAAACCACTTAACCATATTATTAGATCAGTTAGGGTAAATCCAGGCGGTTAACGATTGAAAAATCGCTGAAAACAACCAAAATCAGTGTTTTTTTTGTATTGGAGACACTTCTGATGTATTGGAGACACTTCTGATGTATTGGAGACACGAGGGGATCTACAGGCTCCCATGATTGAATTACATATGGAGTAAATGGTACACGAGGGGTGCTCCACCTTTCGTAAATGACACGGGGCTCCCGATCAGGTCTTATTCCTATTATTCCAAAGTTTCGTTGCTTCGTATGGTTCGTCGACTCACTTCATGTGTTTGTCATCATCAAATGAGCTCATGTGACTCGGATAGCGACATTCATCGTCTTCTCTCTATCTCGAGCCGTGTGTGGGGACCTATAGGCAATTTGGGACGCCTACACTTGGTAGAGGAGCCCAACCACTTGCTCTAAAGCCTTAGCAAATTGGTGGGCGAGATGTTAACGGTGCCTCTGATGAGCTCTCTTTGATAAAGTTGGCGCGTTTTCAGCAGTCAACTCCTTAATAGTGGCAGTGTCTAGATTTGCAGCTTTAGCTTCATCGGACACTAGCGGATCGTTGCGAGGTGCTACTGTAGGAGCGGTAGCAGGGAGATCGCCTTCTTGGGTCTTTAAATCTGAAGACCAATGGATCTTCTGGGAGGAGGAGACATTCCTGTATTTGTGAGGAGAGGCGGATTTGGAGGAGGACGAGGAGACGTACTCTTCGAACTTCTGTTGGTCGAACTCGTATTCTACCTCTTCAGCCACGGGGATCTTGATCGTCGGCTGCGGTACGACAGCCTTGGCAGTAAGGCTATTAGCTCCCACTATGGTCGCCAACTTTTGGGTGGAAAGTTAATGTTTTCATTGTGCAACTTATTATAGCTTTAGTCATTACAATAAGTTTAAAAGTCTGATCTTTTTTATATGATCTCCCTACACGATAAAATAAAGAAAATTACAACTCTTCTCAAACAAATGCAATGGACATTTATCTATCGCTGCTTGCGTGGGATCTTTGCTTGTGCTAAAGACGTTAATATCCGTGGACTACCAAGTGATCAGATCAATCCGTAGTTTTATTGATTCTGTCACGCCCCGCTTCCCAAAATACCGGGAATCGGAACGTGAACAAGCCCGCGACGTATTAGATTGAGAAGAAATATACACTATCATTTTTTTTCTTTTCTTCTCAACCTAATACGCTAAGCGTTTGGAAACAATACAATGCAAAGGCACAGGTCCCCAATCACAATAGAGAGAATATAATAAACAACACAGACAGAAAATATACATATCACAACTGAAATATCATCCGAGACACAAAGTTTGGGTCAAACATGCCCTTATTACAAAACAGTCCAACTAAAATAGGAAAATATATAGTCCGACAAAATAAGATGGAAGTACTGCAAAATAACTAAGTCCATCGAAAGACTAAAGGGTAAGGTACTACATAAGTAATCTAGTGTCCATCAGTGATTACGTAAAAGAAAAGGCTAAGCTTCCGTCTGTTCTTCTGTTCCACCTGGAAGACACTCAGACTGGGCATACTCCTGCTCTAATGCATCATCATACTGGACCTGTCCGTCCTCTAAATCTGACGTACACCAGAGAAAACAGGTGTACGTCAGCGCACATAACGTACGGCAAGATCCCACAAGGAAAGTAGAAACGGTCGAACGATGAATACAAGAACAATAATAATAATAATAGTAATAATCTAAATGAAATCCACCACCAGAATATAATAATCAGAAGAATCAAAAATCGATCGGGTAACGAGGTCCTGCAGCTAGCAATCAAACTAATCATCCAAGTAACGAGGTCATACTACTAGCCATTGTATAATAGGTCACTGGTCACATCTCACACAGAGTCAACGCTCCTGCCATCGGATAACTGACTGTTCACAAATCCCCTATGCGCATCCAATACCGCTACATGAATCGGTCAGAGGACTACACGCAATCCGATTTCGGCCTTGTCCGAACTCAAGCAGAACTCGGGTGACTACACAAATTCACTGACTAAAGTGACTACACGAATTCACTTTAGCCCAACAAACCAACCCCAGTGACTACACGAATTCACTGGTGCGAGCCTGGAAGATACATCAATAGTCTTATCCGATCACATGAACACTAACTTCCCCATCCCAACTCTCTTGTTTTTCTAAGCTAACATATGCACAGGTTTCTAAGTCTTAAACAGAACACTTCAGGCCACACTAGTCATGAATTTCTAACGGTTCTCAAGCATAACAAAGAGTAATAAATGCAACTAATCATATACAACAAGATCATAGCATTTTACATAATTAAAATTAAAAACATAAATCATGAAAAATTCATAATAATCCCTTTTCTAAAATAAATCCTTAAAAATTATTTATAAATGTTCTAAAATAATTTCTTTTTTAAAACTTTCTTAAATTACTGAAATTATTATAAATAGATACTTATTCTAAAATAAATTCTTTTGAATTATAATTATTCTAAAATAATTCTTTTGTCAAACAAATTCTATTGTTTTATTATAATTAGTCTAAAATGATTTTTCACCAAAATAATTTATTATAATTATTTTAAAATGATTATTTTGTCAAATAAATCCTTAAAAAATCATAAACTAATTCTAAAATAATTTTATCTTATTTTATCTTTACAATATCTATTATCAAAATATTATTTTTAGTATCATTCGTCAAATAAATCCGTACAGGTCATCACAGTATATGTATTACAATGTGAATGGTCATACGTTATTGTCCACAGTCCATTTCGTTTACGACAGTTCTATACGTTATAGTTCTCAGTCCAATATGTTCACGACAGTCCCGTATTTGAAACGAATAATTATTCGGGTAACGAGTTCGTATGCATAATAAGTTTGTGATCAATATAAAATTGTGTTGAGCAAGAATAGGGATCTTGCAAGCAACTAATTAATTCAGAACGGATCTAAGAATTGAATGATACGTGAAAGGAGTATCGGGATCTTGCCTCGGGATTTTGTCAAACGAGTCGACCGCGACGGTTTGAGGCTATTGGCGACAAGGTAGCAGCTCGCTGCTGAGGCGGAGTTGCGACGTAAGGGTGGAGTTCGGCGAGGCGATGTAAGAGTAGCGAGTCGAGGAGGCGACGACGGGCTGTATGGAGAGTTGACGGACAACGGAGAGGTGGTTGGGGAGCTCAACGGTAAAAGTAGGAGGTGGTGGCGTTGGTGCGGTGTTGATGAGGAGCACGGCAGCGGGGTACGACGTCGCCGACGACGATAGAGGAGGGGCGGCGTCACTGGGGGCTTAGAGTTGGCGACGGGCTTGGGGTTGACGGCGATGAGCGGGGGTTGCCGGACTTGGGCGAGCTCAGAGGAGGTCGAGGGGACTGCAGCAGCGACGGGGGCTGAGGGGATGGCCGTGCTGGAGCTGAAAGTGAGGCTGGCGGAGCTCAGGCGTCGCTGCGGGCCGGGTTGGCGAGCGGCGCTGGGATGTCGACGGCGGAGAGGGCAGCGGGCGGAGCTCGAGGTTGGTGAGCGGCGGCCTGGAGCTCGAGCTCGAGCTCGAACTCGAAAGAGAGAGAGAGGGGGCTGGACTGAGGTTTTGGGAAATGGAGGAGAGAGAGAGAGAGTGAGCACGAGATGGGATTGGGCTGAGGGTGGGTTTAAATAAGAAAAAAGAATAAAAAATTGAAAAAAAATAAAATAAATTAATGAATGCGGTGCTCGTGCAGCCGTTTTTTTTGAAATGAAGACGAGGGAGAGAACGGGGTTGTTGGGGGTAGCTGATGGGGGTTCGACGCGGGAACAAAAGCTGGGGTTATTTTCAAATGGGTTCAGGTATTTAAACTAAAATAATTAAAATAAATAATTTTGGGTACTTAAAATTTAAACTAATTATATAATAATTATCTACAAATAAAAACATATATTTTGAGCTAATACAACAGTTGATACGAAATAGTCGAAAATATACCCGTATTGTACAATTAAACAGAAATAATTAAAAATAAAAATATATTTACTTACATTTAAAATCAAATAATTATGTGACAATTATCTACACGATAAAACGTACCAGTTATGCTAATACGACAACTGATACGTAATAATACAATAATTTACACAAATAATACGTAATTAATAATTCAATATAATATAAGAATTAATACGTAATAGTAATAATAATACGACGTATTATTTAAAATAATACGTAATAGTATCAGTAACACAACGGATAAATCCCAAAAATTTTTATTGCACTAAATTAATTTATAAATATCAAAACCATTTAAATAACTATATAATCAGATTTTTAAATCATAGAAATTCTAGAAAATCAAGAAAAATACAAATACTCTTTTAAAAATCATAATTAAATATTTTAAAATACCAAAAATTTATTTTAACTAATATTAAAATTTTACGGTCATTACATTCTACCCCCTTTAAAACAAATTCCGTCCTCGGAATTAAAATAATAGTGATGTAAAAATAACCCAAGGACCGAGATATTGAAAGAGATACTCACTCAACACATATAGAGAATGGTTCAAATAACTGCATTTTCATAAGCAGGGAGAAAGTAGGACAAGAACAACACAGGGTAAAGTACAAGATGTGACAACTAAGATTCAGGAAACAGATGAGGGTATCTTGTCTCATTTCAGACTCAGTCTCCCAAGTCGACTTGCCGGGAGAATCTGGGTGCCACATCACACGAACGAGCGTGACGGTCTTGTTCCGGAGAGTCTTCTCTCTTTGGTCTAGAATTGCCACAGGTTGTTTCTCATATGTCAAATCAGGTCGCACCTCAATCTCCGAGAAATCTACGATATGACTCGGATCTCCGACATATCTCCGCAACTGAGAAATGTGGAATACGTCATGCACTCCAGCCAATACGGGTGGTAATGCAAGTCGATACGTCACTTCTCCAACTCTCTCTAATACGTCGAAAGGTCCCACATATCACGGACTCAACTTCCCACGCCTTCCAAAGCGAATGTTACCTCGGTTGGGGGAAATCTTTAGAAACACATGGTCTCCTGGCTGAAACTCCAAATGTCGACGATTCGCATCCGCCCAAAGCTTGAATCGGTCCTGCGCTATGCGAAGTCGTTCCCGAATGATTCTGACAGCATCAACTAACTTGTCAATCAACTCTGGCCCAAAAATCTCTCGTTCACCAATATCGTCCCAACTCAAAGGAGAGCGACACTTCCTCCCATATAATGCCGCAAAAGGTGCCATTCCAATGCTAGCCTAGAAGCTATTGTTGTATGAAAACTCCACCAAATGCAAGTGATCTTCCCACGACCCGTGAAAGTCAAGCATACATGCTCTAAGCATATCCTCCAAAATCTGAATGGTCCTTTCCGATTGCTCATCGGTCTGAGGATGATAAGCTGTGCTGAAACTGAGATTGGTCCCAAGGCTCGCCTGCAAACTCTTCCAGAATTCTGAAGTAAATCGGGTATCGCGATCCGAAACGATGCATACTGGAACTCCGTGCAATCGTACGATCTCTTCCATGTATCTCTGAGCAAGATATTCTGTTGACTGTCCTACTCGGAATGGAATAAAGTGAGCCGATTTGGTTAATCGATCTACGATCACCCAAATAGCATCATTCTGTCTAGTACTCCGAAGTAAGCCAGTAACGAAGTCCATGGTAACATGTTGCCACTTCCATTCTGGAATAGGCAATGGCTGCAAAAGGCCTGCGATGCGCTGATGCTCTGCCTTCACCTGCTGACATACAAGGCACTTCGCCACACTACGAGCCACATCTCTCTTCATACCACGCCACCAAAAGTTTAGTTTCAGATCCTTGTACATCTTCGTACCTCCAGGGTGAATAGAGTACGGTGACCTGTGAGCTTCTTATAATAATTCTTCTCGAATATCTCCTTCTGGTACGCAGATACGACTCCCAAATCGTAAGGATTCGTCCTCATGAACAACAAATTCCGGTCGAAGACCAGCCACTGCTAGCTCTCTACACTTCTGAAGAAATGAGTCACCTGATTCTGCAGTCTTAATCCGCTCGACCAATGTCGATTGAATTTGAAGATTCATCAAGGAAGCGGCGACTCCTGGAAGTAGAACTTCTATATTCATATCCCTCACTTCCTGCTGAAGTCTCCACTGAGCTGTGAGGGTCATGATTGCTGGCAAACGACTCAAAGCATCTGGTACTACATTAACCTTGCCAGGGTGGTACTGAAGGTCAATGTCGTAATCTGCCATCAGTTCTAACCATCTGCGTTGTCTCATGTTGAGCTCCTTCTGAGTAAATATATACTTCAAGCTCTTGTGGTCAGTGAATACCTTCACTTGCTCTCCCAACAGATAATGTCTCCAAAGCTTAAGGGCAAAAATCACAGCTGCCAACTCCAGGTCGTGGGTAGGGTAATTCTGCTCATGCTTCTTCAACTGACGAGAAGCATACGCTACCACATGACCATCTTGCTGAAGTACGCATCCCAATCCTCTTCCTGATGCGTCGCAAAACACCTCAAAGTTTCCTCTCTTATCTGGTATCGTCAATACCGGGGCAGAAATCAATCGAGACTTTAACTCCTCAAACGCCTGCTCACAAGCGTCGGACCAGACAAATTTAATATCCTTCCTCGTAAGACGCGTCATCGGTTCCGCAATCTTCGAGAAATCCTTGATGAAACGCCGATAATATCCAGCTAATCCCAGGAAGCTCTTAATGTCGGACACCGACTTAGGGGTAGGCCAATCCTTAATAACAGCTACTTTATCCGGGTCCACAGATATGCCATCTCCTGACACCACGTGTCCTAGAAATGCAATGCGGTCTAGCCAGAACTGACACTTACTATACTTGGCGAATATTCGATGCTCTCTCAAGGTCTTTAACACGTACCGTAAGTGCTCCGCATGTTCCGCTTCACTCTTAGAGTACACCAGTATATCATCAATAAAGACTTCTACAAACTTGTCCAGCACATCATAGAATACCAAATTCATCAAGTTCATGAATGTCGCTGGTGCATTTGTCACACCAAACGGCATCACTAAGAACTCATAATGTCCATATCTCGTCCGGAACGCAGTCTTGGGAACATCAGAGTCCTTGACTTTCACCTGGTGATATCCACTCCGCAGATCCAGCTTAGAAAATACTCTCGATCCTCCCAATTGGTCAAAGATATCATCGATACGGGGAAGAGGATACTTATTCTTCACTGTCACAGCATTCAACTCCCGGTAGTCAATGCACATCCGCTTGGATCCATCCTTCTTTCCCACAAGCAACACAGGTGCTCCCCAGGCCGATACACTGGGTCGTATCAAGCCTCTCTGCAAAAGATCATCCAACTGAGTCCGAAGCTCGGCCAACTCAGCTGGAGGCATACGATAAGGAGTCTTGGAGATCGGAGCAGTTTCAGGCTTCAATTCTATGGAAAACTCAATTGCTCGATCCGGTGGTAACCCATAAATATCATCGGGAAACACATCTTCAAATTCCCGAACTACAATTGGCTTTTCGGATTCCACCTGCATGGCAGCAAACGTCGCCTTCTTCGGTCTAACTCTATACTCTACCGGTCCGGCCGATGTGCTACCACTAAGGAATTCAAAACCTCGGGTGATCCGGTATCTCAAATACCACACTCCGACGGCGACAATCAATGGTGGCAAAGAATGATCCCAACCAATCCATTTCAAATACTGCATCGAAACTCGGCAGATCAATCACCAGGAAATCTGCAAAGAGCTCTCTCCCGCTGATGACTACAGGGCATGATTCATAACCACTGGACGCTACTAAAACACCACTGCCAGTGTTGATATTCCAGCCTGTGGTCAGAGGAGTTATAGGAAGAGAGTGGGCGGTCGCAAATCGACGAGATAAGAAACAATGGGAAGCCCCAGAATCAAAGAGTGATAAAGCCGGAACAGAGGAAACAAGGACCTTGCCTATTTCAGGAGAAGGTAATTACGACTAAGCTTAGTACTCATAACAATTCCTATCATGCTTTCATCAGGTAAGGCTAGATAAGGAAAAATTCATATGCAAGTAAAACTAAGAATGAACAGTTCTTACCAGTGATAACTTGATCGTTCGCCTCAGCTTCCACAGCTGACATCATGAATGTTTGACGTGGAGGTTGCTGCCTGTGTGCTTCCTGATAAAGTTGCTGTTGTGGAGGGAGAGGTCGAGTTCGAGGGTAGGATCTGTGCTAGGGCTGTGCTGTTGGTGCAGGTCGAGGTGGAGCTAGAGGAGCTACTCGAACTGGAGGTGGGGGCAAACGAGCCTGCTGTTTCTGAGGACAATCTCGACTCATATGGTCGGGGGACCCATAGCTGAAGCATAGATGAAGACGCCTGGGGCAATCCTGCTGAGTATGACCAGGGTAGCTACAATAGGAACACCTCACCGAAGGCTGGCCGCGAGTCTGCACTCCCGGGCGCTGATAAGGGTGACTCTGATGAAATGGCTGACGCTGAGAATGCTGCTGCCTCTGCGGGTTCTGCTGCTGCTGTCTCGGAGGGAGACGCTCGACATTTCGGGTCGGAGCTGTCGGTGTCTACTCTGAATCAAGTGTGAATCTTCTGGTTCCTTCTGCACGCTCTTAATCTCACGTGCTGCATCCAATACGGCGTCGTGAGTCGTGAGAGCCCTACCAGCCAAAGCCAATCTGATATACTTGTCCAGACCTTTCTGGAACTGGTGCCTCCTGATAGTGGGGTCTGTGACCAAGTGTGGAGCATATCGGCTCAAGGAAGAAAATTCAGCCTCATACTCGTCGACTGATCGACCCCCTTGCTTGAGCTCGACAAATTTACGCAGGAGCTCATCTCGAGCCGATTGAGGGAAATACTTCCTATTGAAGCGATCCGTGAACGTCTCCCACAGAATCGGCCTCTCTAGGTGTGTCTTCTCAGCAGCCCACCAGATTCGAGCTGTATCTGTGAGCTGGACATCCATAAGGTCCACCCACTCTGCAGGAGCAATGCGGGTCACCGTAAGGATAGTCTCGGTAACTTTCAGGAACTCTTCTGCTGCTAGAGGTCCTTCGGCACCGGAGAAAGAAGGAGGTCGCATATACCGAAACTCCCTAACACCAGGTTCTGTACGAGGGGGAGGCTGGTGAGGCTCCCGCTGCAAATTCCCAGCCAAATGCTGCTGATTCGTTGCCAGTCCCTGAATCATTGCCAAGAGTTAGCGCGGGTCCACTTCGGGAGGAGGGACATCACTACCGGACGGGTTACCATTGCTACGTGTACCCACCATGGTTCTGAAGGGAAGGCAACGAGGATCAAAATTATTGCAGGAAAAATCAAGTCAAGATCAAAATCGAAATTGGGTAAGGTAGGGATAGAAACAAGATTGATCAAGATACTAGGATAAGGGCTAAGTATAGTCTTACGGATGAAATATGATATGCGTCTAAATTATTCATTATATTCTCACTGGTAGGAAATCGGGATCGTGACCGGGACCTTGACCTGCGTGGGCCACCAACAAAACCTGTCACGCCCCGCTTCCCAAAATACCAGGGAATCAGGACGCGAGCAAGCCCGCGACGTATTAGACTGAGAAGAGATAAGTGCTAGACCCCGTCTTCTCAATCTAATACGCTAAGCGTCTGGAAACAATACAATGCAAAGGCACAGGTCCCCGATCACAGTAGCGAGAATATAATAAACAACACAGATAGAAAATATACATATCACAACTGAAATATCATCCGAGACACAAGGTTTGGGTCAAACATGCCCTTATTACAAACAGTTCAACTAAAATAGGAAAATATATAGTCCGACAAAATAAGAAGGAAGTACTGCAAGATAACTAAGCCGTCGAAAGACTAAAGGATAAAGTACTACATAAGTAAATGGAGGAC
>BQKN01064464.1:132624-152687 GCA_022839385.1 Asparagus kiusianus | reverse complement strand
TGTGTGTGTGTGTGTGTGTGTGTGTGTGTGTGTGTGTGTGTAAGTGGGTTGATTATAGGCTAATAGTCACAGAGTTAAATGGATATATAGTTAAGTTTAGAATACATGTCTCAAATAGGATTTGTCTTCTTGTGTCAATGTTATTCCAAGCAAATTATCCTAATCCATCTTCATTCATAAGCCTATGCAACCAAATATTGGATTTTATTTGAATTATGAATAATCAAGACATGATTCAATTGGTTAACCGTATCTTCCAGAAGTTAAGAAGCTGCTTGAACCAGGAAGCTTTTGTAACCCACTTTTACCCCTGTATCATTTATACCTCATTTGGATGGTGGTTAATGGATGGAAGTTAAAGTGAATTTTCAATTTCATCTTGTTTGGGAGTTTTTTTGAGAGATTAGAGGATGGAATGGAATGTTAAATTTCCTTCCATTTTCCTTCCCTCCAATTTGAGAGGTAGATGATGGAATGGAAACCAATGTAAAATTTTACAATGTGATAAGACATTATACCCTTATGATATTAAAATCAATGGCTAACATACACTCCCATCGAATATATAAGGGTATTTATGTAACTTTATACATATTCACTTTACTTTCATCCTCTTTATTAAAACTCTCAAACAAGTTAAAACAAATTTACTTCCGTTTCTCTTACTAAACTTTCAAAAAAAATTTATCTTTTCACTTTCATTCCATACCTTTCCTTTCCATAATTAAACTTTCCGTCCTTTCCCTAAGTAAACTCCCAAACAAAGCATTAGTGGCGACTTAAGTTGAAATGCAATGATGTTCATGGTCCTTAAATAAACTAAGGTACTTTGTTAACTTTTCAAAATGATTTGAAAGACTTTTCATATGTGCATCATATATTAGGATAAGGTTAAACATACATGTGTACAAATATATACATGTATCACATATATCATATATTATGTGTGCGCATGTCTGTTTATCCGGATATCTATGTTCGTTTATGCTAAGAAAAGGAATCTCTTGTTATTCATTCATCATTTGAGGCAGAGGCCATATCTATATAGATATCTTTGTGTGTATCTATATAAGCAACACTGACACATTAACAACAGAGAAAGACTATCTACACACAAACACACACACACATATATATACACGTGTGTGTGCATGATAATCATATTTTATTATAAATTTTTACCCTTATTATCTATTTTTAATGAATAAATATACCACTAATAATTATTTTTATCTTTAATTACAGGTAAATGAAGAATAAAGCCCAAAAATCTCATCTCTCAACAAAAGCCCATTGATTAAATGAAGAACTCAAGCATGAGCCAAAAAGCCCAAGCCCAAAGCCAAAAAAAGAAGAAGAAACGTCCAAAAACCCAAGCCCAAGAACAAATACAAGAGCAATCTTCGGACAACAACCAGAGAGAAGCATGCATCGATGCCCGTATCGATGTCACCATTGATACCCCTATCAATGCTGGTATTGATACCATCGGCATGCAGTTACGAATCTAAGGCTGAGATTCATGGTTTTTGGATAAGATTTTAATTAAAGGACTCTCATTCACTTATGTTTACTATAAATAAGGGTAGAAACTGAGGGGTTAAGGTTGTAAAAAATTTTGTAACTCCATTTGCAGAGGAGGGTTACTCTTAATTGAGAAAACCTTCTAAAAAATATAACTTTTTGTTGCAATCAATAAAAGAAATTTTTTTACAACTTTAAATTTTCTTCTCTTTGTTTTATGATGATGATGGAGATGAAGATCAATTTGAAAGTTTGCTTTTATTTTATTTTTCTCTTTTATTTTTTATTTCTTTTTAGTAATTTCTTTCTTATTGTTTATTAGTTTATATTTACATTCATGTCTTGTAGAGTATATTTATTTTCTTGTCTTTATTTTACATTTTAATTTGTAGAGTACATTTATTTTCTTGTATTTTTATTTTTATTTGTAATTTAGTTAGATTTATTTCTTGTTCATAGTGTAAAGTTCCTTGTTCTTATTTCTTTTCTTTGTAATTAGTTCTTATTCTTTTTATTTCATTCCTTGTTTTTATCTCTTAAGATATAGAGCTAATTCTTGTAGGAATCTTAGAATTGTATAAAATTAGCTTTATTTTCTTTATATTATATGAATTATTCTCTTATGCTTAAAATAATCATTTATAAGATAATCAACTTTTTGTAGGGTTCACACAAGGCCGCAGTCCAAGGTGAAACCAAGGATGTCAAACCTGCCATGCACCACACCGTGCAATAACATATTTCACCATCACAATTAACATCTATCTAGTAGAATCAACAACAGGTGTAGGTACAAAAGCAAGTGAAAGATAACACAAGAAATACTGATGAAATGAAGTCACATAAATATCTCATCATCCAACATACAGAAATACATAGTCAATGTCTGAATATATAACTGGAATGCTCAATAAGTCTCAGATACAAATGTCTGACAAGAGGAAATAAGGCACACAGCCTTTACAACTTCTAGAGCAAGACTTCCAAAAGTCTACACAGAAGAAAATCTAAAGTGGAGCCCCAAATAAACATATAACTAACTAGACAGCTGAAACTAAAATGCATCGCCATCAACCTGCGACTCTCCGGGCTCCTGGCTCGTTACCTGAAAGGGGGAGGGATAACGAGCATCAAAGCGCTAGCGAGTAACATCACAACCAACCCCAAGGGAACAGGGCTCGTTGTATAAGAGAATATAGATAATACATAATAGATCTAAAATCATTGATCTACTAAAGAGGATTTTAGTATTTAGAAATTTACAACACGAGAATAGGTACGTCGAGCGAAATAATCCAAACAAGGAAACCCTCATGTATATACCTTTTATCTCAGATTTATAAACTCCTAAATACCAAACCTAAGGTTTAGTACAGTAACAATAATAAAAGAAATACGACAAACACCAGATCATAATTACAATGTTGTGACATAGTCAACATGAGTATTATGTTATTACTTGCATGAATATCATATCAAAACCTACATAAGTATTATGTCAGAATCTACATAATTATCATGTCGTGAGCTGCTGTAAAATAGTCATTTGCAGGGTTAAGAACTATGTCCGAAACAGGAACTATATGTTGTAGTTTCCAAACTCATGGAATAAGTGGCAAAAGTCCAACACGAGGACTTCTATGGATTATAGTCCAACACGAGGACTTCTATGGATTATAGTCCAACACGAGGACTGTGGAATAGTGAAAATATCGTTGTGATATATGTAGTGAAATCTACTTTTATCAATCCACACTCAAATCAGTGTATAAGTCCCCAATTTATACCCTCAGGTCATCTATCATGCATGGACACATAGTGAGACTAAAAACCAAAGTCAGATAATCTAGGCAAACCCTCGAACATGAGTAAAGTACTAAAATACACAAAATAGGAACTTGGCAACAGATAGTTCGGCGGTCGACCGTACCGGTCGACCGCACATTGATACGCATCTGACGGTCGACCGCTGCGACCTCGCGGTCGACCGACAGAGCGTCGCGGTCGACCGATGAGGTTCTGCGGTCGACCGCAGTCCTAAAACGAGCCCAGCGGTCGACCGCACCGGTCGACCGCCAAGCGGACAGAAACCTAATCTGGGTTTTCTGTCAGCTGCTAAACCTGAAATCAAACTTTATATTTTACGATAACATGAGTTTTAATGATTCAAAGAAAAATCCTACTGAAGATAAACTAATCCCAAGCTTTAAATCTACATTTCCAATATTCTAAAACCATGAGAAACCAATCCCAAAAACGTTTTAATAATTGTAAAAATGATTTAACTGTTGTTTAGGCAAATTTTAGATCTAGATCTTTATTAACAGAACATTGGTGAGCTTTTGAAAACTGAAAACTTGATTCTTGCAATCCATATTGTAAAGAACTCATTTTTATACAAAAATACCTTTTGGGCTCATCAAAACTAAAAAAAATCCAAGAGAAAACCATAGAAAACAGGGTGAGGGATTGGGCGAGATGATACTCGCCTTAGATGCTGACAAACTGCCCTGGAGATGATCCTCCTTCGATCAAATCTGCGAAAATCCCCTGGAACTCTTCCGAACTCCTCAATTTGCCAGCTCCAGCTAGGGTTTTGAGGGAAGAGAGATGGGGGCTAGGGTTTTAGGTCTGAGATCAAGAGGAGCTCTCCTGGGTTAGAATAGTATATGTACCAATTCCCTAACCCGACCCGAAACCCAAAAGACCAAAACAAAAACCTGTAAAAACCCAAACCTGGAAACTTCTCTGACCGCTGTGCGGTCGACTGACACGGTCGACCGTCACGGTCGACCGCGTCGGTCAACCGCGTAGCTGTAAAATGCCTGCTGCTAGGCCTTTTTACATGCTGGTCATTCACTCGATTTCTCTCACTTATAAATACCTGTTGGGTTCCCAAACACTGATAAATATATACATCTTATATATATATGGTTATTTATCACAAAAGAAAGATTTATTACTATTTATTCACACAATTTCATTATAAAATTTCGAGGTTTTACAGATAGGTTATGCTTATCAATTCTAGAATTATTATCTAGTTGTTGTTCTTGTCATGAATATTAATTTTGATTAGATGATAATTTGATAGGTTATACTTTCCTCCAATGGTTTGATAGTCTATGCTTAATAAATCTAAAGTAAAATATGATAAAAAGAGAATAGTTCATATTTTATAATTAAAATTAGCTAGTAGATACAATTCTAGATTTCTCATATCTTTAATTAAATCCTTCATATTTTCTTTCTTGATTTTTTTAGTTCTTGATTTTCTATTATTTGTTTCTTGATTTTTATTTCCTTTATTTTTCTTTCCTTATGTTTTCATTTATTCTTTTATCACATCGACTCTTTATTTCTATCATCTAAAATCTCACTTATTGACTTTTTATATATTCACAACACTACTCATATCCCTTCATAATCATAATTTTTATCACTCCTAATTCACACGCACAAAACATAAGAACCGAATCTAACTTTCTTCTACAAACAACTTCCTTGTGGGATCGATATTTTTTTATACTATAACTTGATTAGTTGTGCACTTGTAACTTTTGGTACATATTTATACCGCATCAAGTTTTTGGCGCCATTGCTGGGGAACGGTGCTAAGTAGGATTTTATTATTTTGGTTTTTTAACTTGTGTGTTTTCCTGTGAAGGAACTGCTTGGAGCTTAAAAATCTTGGATTGAAGATCAAGAACTTGAAGAATTACTTTCGGGTAACTCTTCTTTTTAGAATTTTCAATTCCACTATTTAGCTACTTCTTCACATTTAGAGACAATTAGGACTTTAAAAAAAAAATTTGTCGACCATAATAAAATCCACCCTCAACTTGGACATTTACTAATAAGATAATAAATTCAAACAATATTCCCCATTCTCACATTTTGTTTTCCATCCTTTTTAGTTGCTTTTAATTCATAGGGTTGCATTGCATATAATTAGTAGGAATTCACCAATGTGATTTGAGCATCTTGACTTGGCACACATTTAAAAATATTTTTAAGGGCAAAACCTCATAATCAAGATAAGGTGAGAGATTTCATCAACTTTTTCTTAGCCCAAAAATTATTAATTCCTCACTACACAAATCCAAGCCTTCTTAAAACTCATTAAATATTGGCCCCTAAGGACTCAAGCTCAATAAGGAACAAGAAATCCCTAAGTGAACCGGTTCAAGTTTTCTTGGATTAGTTGGTATCTAAGGTAATATTTAGGGATTGCTGTAAGGACCGTAAAATTTTAATACTAGTTAAAATAATTTTTTAGTATTTTAAAATATTTAATTATGATTTTTAAAAGAGTGTTTGTATTTTTCTTGAATTTCTATAATTTTCTATGATTTAAAAATCTAAGTTTTATATTTATTTAAATGATATTAATATTTATAAATTAATTTTATGCGGTAAAAATTTATAGAATTTATCTGTTACGTTATCGATGCTGTTACATGTTATTTTAAATAATACGTTGTATTATTTTTATTATTACGTATATTTTTGTATAATACTTTGTATTATTAATTATATATTATTTGTATAATTTGCTGTATTATTTCTACTGTTACATATTATCTGTCGTATTAGTATAACTTGTATGTTTTACCGTGTATATAATTATCCCATAATTGTTTTTGATTTTAAATATAAGTAAATATATTTTATTTATTAATTATTCTTGTTTAATTATACAATATGGGTATATTTCAACTATTTCGTATCAATTGTTATATTAGCACAACATGTACGTTTTTATTTGTAGATAATTATTCTGTAATTAGTTTAATTTTTAAGTACCCGTAATTATTTATCTTAATTATTTTCGATTAAATACCTAATCATTAACCCTAACCCTAATATACCCTCTATATATATACTTTCTTTTGTTTTTTTTCTTTTTACTGTTCACTCAGCCGCCGCATCTTATCCCTCCTTCTCTTTCTCTCTCCCGAGCACCCACGCCTCAACCCACTCCTATCTCCGGCCACCGCAACGGAGCTCGCCGCCTCCGTCGAACCCCTACCACCCACCGTTGCCCCTTCACTATCTCAGATCCTCCTCAGCCACCCCGTTCGCCGTTGTCGCCTGCACCACCCCCGCAACCGCTGCTCAACCCCTTGCTCACGTCGCCGCTCTAAGTCACCGTTCCGACCACGCCCTCTTCTCGCTGACCGCCGCCCTATCTCCTCCGCCACCACCGTCACCTCCATCACCCCTCCTTGAACCACCAGCGCCCAAGTCCCCTACGTGCCAGCCCCCACTTCCCCTCTCTAGATCCTCGCCTACCCCAAACTTCGACAGCCCCGATCACCACCCTACTCCGGCCACCCCTACCCGGCCTCCTCCTCTTCCGTTGGCCTCAAACCCGCAGCCGACAGCCCCTCCGCCGAAGCCTGCTGTAGCCCCACGTCTCCGCTTCCCCCTCTATTTCTCCCTCCGCCCAAGCCGAGTCGAGCTCCCCTCCGATCAACCCGCAGCTGCCAAGTTCCTTCACTGTCACCCCTTCAGTCAACCCTCGAGCTTTGACCACAGCGTCGATTCGTTTGACAAAACCAAGGCAAGATCCCGCTCCCATTGTTTCGTAGTTGAATATTTACATTATTATGAATCATTTGCGTAGTTTAATTATGACGTATTTATCTGCGTAGGCTTGTGGATGATTAATATTAATAATGATATTATGATAAGTAATTTAAAGGAATAATTATTTTGTGTAAAAGTGGTTATTTTGAGATGTTTTAGAAATATTATTATGAGCAAAGAGATTATTTGGAAGAAGGTTTGGTTTCGAATAATTATTAAAATAGATGATTTAAAATAATTTATTTTAGAAAAATAGGTTATTTTAAATTGTTAAACTATTTTGAGAAAAGATTATTTTAGAATAGTTATATAAATTAAAAGAATTTATTTCGGTAGCGGAATCATTTCTGGATAATTATATTAATTAAAAAGAATTTATTTGAGAACAGAATCATTTGAGGAAAATTATGATAATTTTAACAGAAATTATTTTAGAAAAAGGAATTGTTTTCTGAATTACATAGTTGCTGTTTATGATCATATTTCACGTTTTGCATTTATTTAGTATATTTGACATGTCTGCTATGTAATGTTCATCTTGTGATTGAGAACTATTAGTAGTTCGTGACTTAGGGGACTCGTACATCATGAACAGACTTAGTGACATGTGTGGGTGTGTTGACTGAGTTTAGGTGGTGAACCCGAGTTTCAATGAGGAATATGGTTGATTTAGTAAATACAAGAGAGTTGGGATGGGAAAGTCCATGTTCATGTGATCAGATAAGGCTGTTGATGTATCTTCCAGGCCTCCCCATGATCCAGTGTAGCTTGGGGTTGGTTTGTTGGGTCAATGTGGAGCCGGTGTAGCCACTTTGGTCCGTGAGCTTGATATTCACCTGATTCTTGTTTGAGTTCGAACCAGGCCGGAATCGGATTGCGTGTAGCCCTCTGACCGATCCAGTGTAGCGGCGTATTGGGTGCACGTAGAGGATTTGTGAACAGCCAGTTATCTGATGACAGGAGCATTGACTCTGTGTGAGATGTGGACCAGTGACCGTTATAGAATGAATAGTTACCTGATCTTGTTATTTAAGGTGTTTAGGATTCTTGTGTAAGATTTAGACCAGTAGTAATTCTTTCATACATAGATAGAGTTAATATTTAATTATCTACAATTTGAGACATATGGTATATACATGAGGGTTTCCTTGTTTGGATTATTTCGCTCGACGTACTACGTTTCTTGTTATAGATTTTTAAGTATTAATTCCATCTAGTTGTATGACCTTATGACTTGTATGATTGTTTTTGATCGCTAGCTACATGATCTCGTTACCTGATCGATTTTGGATGCTTTATGTCTATCGTGTTTTAGTAGTGAATTTGTATGTCGATTTTGTTGGATTAACAGTTGCACGTTCTTTTGTCGTTTCTGTTATCGTATCGTTTCTCGTTTTGGTTTTCGTTGTTCTATTTGTTTTGTGGGGTCTTGCCATGCGCTATGAACCTGACGTACACCTATTTTCTCTGGTGTACGTCAGACTTAGAGGAAGAACAGGTTCAACAGGAGCTAGAGGATTTTCAGCAGGAGTGCCCTGCAGACGGAGCAGGAGAAGCTGAAGCTTAGTTATTGGTCATCTGTTTTCTTTTGTACTACCTTCCATTTCTAATTGATCGGTGTATTTTGTATCTCTTCAGTATTCATTTATTCAGATTTGTATAAGGGCATGTTTGACCCGTATTTTCATGTCACGGATGATATTTCAGTTGTGATATGTATATTTTCTGTCTGTGTTGTTTATTATATTCTCGCTACTGTGATCGGGGACCTGTGCCTTTGCATTGTATTGTTTCCAGACGCTTAGCCTATTAGGTTGAGAAGAAAAGAAAAGAGGAAAAAAATAATAGTGTATATTTCTTCTCAATCTAATACGTCGCGGGCTTGTTCACGTTCCGTTTCCTGGGTATTTTGGGAAGCGGGGCGTGACAGTTGCGTAAAGCGCTCCACCAGGAATGATGTACTTTATTAATCTCTGATCACCCTCTAGTACTATTCTTACCTGGCTAACTACCCGGGTAAAACTTTAATCTTTTTATTTTTGGATTTTTTGGTTAGGAGCTGGTCTAGTTGAGTTAGGCTTAACCCTAGAGTTAGAGTGATTGAAAAGTGATTGCTTTTGATTTGTTTTAGTTGGATTTTCCTTTATTTCTTTTTTACTTCTCATAATCTAAAAAAACTAATTTTTTTCCTTAAAAATAATAATAATATGAAGTTGTTATGGTGTATGCAAACGTGGATTAGGGATAATACTCATCGTTTAATTCGTGTTGAACCAATTGAAGAAATGACTAATCAACCCGTTCTCAAGATATGTGTTATCCCACTAGAAAAGCAATCTCTTCTTGCATTAGGCTTCCGGAAGCAAATGGAATAAAATTTAAGCTTAGATCGCACTACATAAACATGCTTCCCACATTTCTCAGAAATAAAACAGAAGATGCATATATTTTTATCTCAGAATTTTAGAAAGTGGGTATTATGATTAAAATAAGAGAATTAACTAAAGATGCGATCAAACTCAGATTTATTCTATTTGCTCTCAAGGACAAGGCAAAAAAATGGTTGTATAGCTTGGCCACAAATTCAATCTCAACTTGGGATGAATTTGTCACCGCTTTTCTAAAAAAAAATTCAATTCATAAAATGGTAAAGCTTAGAAATAACATTCAAAACTTTAAAATTGTCCAGGGGAAGCCATTCTGGAAGTACTTTGATAGGTTTAAGGATCTTCTCATTCAATGTCCTCACCACGGACTCGAGAAATGGCGATTATGCCAAATAATCTATGAAGTGGGATTAGACTATTCTTCAAATACTTCTTTATAATCCATGTGCCAAGGAGATTTCATGAAAAAGAACGCCGATAAAGGTTAAGAATTTCTAGAGAGTCTGTCTGAAAAAACTATGCAGTGGAAACACTGTGATGACAGAGTTACATCAGTTCCCCAACCTAAGTCTAGTGGTCTTTTCTTAGAATCGAACATTACCTCTGAAGCAAAGATGGCGACAATTCTATGAAGGTTAGAAGCCTTAGAAATTAAGGAACGAGCTCCAGCTCAAATTAATCAAGTTTCTGCCCCAGGTTGTCATAACTATCAGTGTCCTGCCCACGTTTCAGAGGAATACCCTCTCCTAGGAAACCCCCATTCATTAGAACAGATGAACGCTGCATTCTAACATCCTAGATTTTCTCCAATCTACAATCCACGTTGGAGAAATCATCCCAATTTTGCATGGAATCAAGGTAATCCCTCTAAAAAGCAAACTTTCATTCCCGCTTCAAACCAACAATTTCCTAGCGCAAACACAGTTCCGTTCAACTCACCAAACAATTTTCAATAAGCTAACCTACCTTTTCCAACCCAACATCCTCATCCTCATCAGCATGTGAATCCTTCAAATTCTGATCATGGCAAATGTCTAAGTGTCTTAGAAAAGGGTTTAGAGGCTATGATCAAAGCTTCTACACAAACCACCAACACGTTGACTCAATCATCCACCACTCTAAATTCCTTTATGCAAACAACCGGTCAAGTGCTCAACTCAAACACTCAAGCCATAGCCCGGTTAGAAATTCAACTTGGGTAACTAGCCATTGCCGTGAGCAAGAGAGAGAAAGGAAAATTTCCAAGTCAACCTGTTGCTAACCCTAAAGATAATGGATCCAGTTCAACCCAACCAGTCTATGTGAATGCAGTTCACACTTTGCGATTAGGAAAACAAATAGCCAACCAAGTTAGAATGCCATCGGATCAAACCTCTTCTCCCATCCAACACACTCCTTCTGATGGAGTAATTCAATCCGATGACCAAGAAGCTGAACATGAGATTGAGCCTGATCTAGATAGGTATAGGCCCATTGTCCCCTTTCTAGACAAACTCAAACCTAGGAAAAACTCCCTGCAGGTTGAGAAAACCCTAGAAACTTTTCAACAGGTGAGGATCAATATCCCTCTTTTAGACGCAATTGAACAAATCCCCTCTTATGCAAAGTTTTTGAAAGACTTATGCACTAAGACTTATGTAAAGTTCTTAAGACTTATGCCCCTAAGAAAGTCTTCTTAGCTACCAACCTCAGTGAAATTTTTTCGAAACCCATGCCGTTAAAGTATAGGGATCCTGGTTGTCCTACAATTCCATGCATCATAGGTAATACTCACATTTATAAGACACTTTTAGACTTGGGAGCCAGCGTTAACCTCCTTCTTTATTCAGTCTATCAACATCTAAGTATAGGAGAACTTAAACTGACCAGATATACTCTACAATTAGCTGATAGATCTGTGAAAATTCCCGAAGGAGAAGTAGAGGATGTTTTGATCAATGTTAGAGAGTTCATTTTTCCTATTGATTTTATTGTCTTGGAAATGCAACCCCGTTTCTAATCTCAAAATTTAAATCTCAGTCATCCTAGGAAGACCGTTCTTAGCCACCTCAAATGCTTTGATCAAATGTAGGACCGGTCAGATGAAACTATCTTTTTGGATCATGACTGTCGACCTCAATATCTTCAACCTAGGAAGGCAGCCTAGTGATCCATATGATCAACCCATGAAAGTGAACTTCATTCAGGGAATATCAAGATAGCAACAAGAGGGAGAGTGTGAGTCAGATTCCTATGTATCTGACTTAGTGTCTGAAGAGTCTTTTGAGGATGAAATAGAGTTAGATCCGCTGGTCAATCATGTATCTGCAATTGGCTGGTAACGAGAACCTTTGGAGATAGAACCCCGAGTCTAATTACGCCCATCTGTGGAGGAACCCCCTAAATTAGAGCTCAAACCTCTACCTGAAAACTAGAGTATGCCTACTTAGGGGAGAGCGAGAATTTACCAGTTATCATTTCTTTTGACTTGACTACCGGTCAAAAGGAAGCTCTCTTAGATATTTAAAAGAGAATAGGGAAGCCATTGGATGGACCATGGCTAATATCAAAGGGATTAGTCCAACCATTGTACAACATCGAATACATTTGATAGATGACGCCAAACCTACTAGAGATCCTTATTGTAGGTTAAACCCAATAATGAAAGAAGCTGTTAGGAAAGACATTCTGAAATATCTCGATCATGGGATCATTTATCCCATTTCTGATAGTTCATGGGTGAGTCTAGTCCAAGTTGTTCCAAAGAAATCTGGGATCACCGTGATCCAAAATGAGGCTAATGAGTTGATTCCCACTCGGATCCAAACTGGATAGCGAGTTTGCATTGACTACCAAAAACTCAACTTAGCCACTCGGAAAGATCACTTCCCTCTTCCATTCATTGACCAACTGTTAGAGCGCTTAGCAGGACACGAGTTCTATTGTTTCCTGGATGGATATTCAGGTTACAATCAAATCATATCGCTCCCGAAGATCAGGAGAAAACCACCTTCACTTGCCTATATGGAACATTCGCATACCGGCACATGCCTTTTGGGATGTGTAACGCACCCGCCACTTTCCAACTTTGCATGATCAGTATTTTTTTCCGATATGGTAGAGAGATTTTTAGAAATTTTCATGGACGACTTTTCCATTTTTGGTGACACATTTTTCTAATGTTTGAATCATCTTAAACTGGTCCTAGAACCATGTATGGAGAAAAATCTTACTCTCAATTAGGAGAAATGTCACTTCATGATCAAGCAGGGCATTGTCTTAGGATATGCAGTTTCCAACAGGGGAATCAAAGTAGACAAAGCTATGGTAGGTCTTATTTCTAACCTTCCTCCTCCCAAAACTATCAAAGATGTCAGATCATTTCTTAGTCATGTTGGTTTTTACCGACGTTTCATCAAAGATTTTAGCAAAACTATTAGACCTCTGATCAATCTCTTAACCAAGGATAAATTATTTTTCTTCTCTCCCAAATGCCTCAAAGCTTTTGAATTTTTAAAAAAGGAGCTAACCACAGCTCCTATCATTCATGCATTAGACTGTACTTTACCCTTTGAACTGATGTGTGATGCATCCGATTCTGCAATTGGTGCTGTTTTGGGATAGCAGTTTGATGGAAAACCGTATGTGATCTACTATGCTAGTAGGACTCTGAACGATGCTCATCAAAATTACTCTATCACGGAAAAAGAGTTTTTAGCTATAGTTTTTGCCTTAGAGAAATTTAGGTCCTATCTCATCAGGTCTTTAACCAAAGTTTTCACAGATCATACCGCACTAAAGTATCTTTTGACCAAAAAGGATGCTAAAGCACTGCTCATTAGATAGATTCTCCGACTTCAAGAGTTTGATATTCAAATTCTTGATAAAAGAAGAGTATAGAACCGTATAGCAGATCACCTCTCTAGACTCCCGAATGCACCAACATCAACCGTCCCAATCAACAAACATTTTCCATATGAACAACTCCTACAAATCCAATCTGTTCTATGTTTTGCTGACATTGTGACTTACTTAGTCATGAAACAGATTTCCTCACATTGGTCTAAACAGGATAGATCTTGTTTCCTCTCCCAAGTAAAATACTTTTACTGGGACGATCCATATCTATTCAAATACTATCCTGATCAGATCTTTAGGAGGTGTGTTCCCACTAAAGAAACTAGGAGTGTTCTATCCTTTTGTCATGAGCAAGCATGTGGGGGTTATTTTGGCCTAAGAAAAATAGTAGAAAAATTCTCTAATGTGGGCTATACTTGCCCACTCTTTTCAAGGATTCATACGAGTTTTGCAAAACTTGTAACCGCTGTCAGTTTTTAGGGAAAGTCACTAGAAAAAATATGATGCCCTTACAATCCATCTTATCTGTTAAACTCTTTGATTTGTGGCGTATCGATTTCATGGGTCCATTTCCGATTCCTTTGTAAATGTTTATATTCTAGTAGCCGTCGAATACATGTCAAAATGGATTGAAGCGGTAGCTCGCAAAACTAATGACAACAAGGTTGCTGCCAAGTTTCTGAAGGAGAATGTTTTATCACGTTTTGGAGTGCCTCGAGCGATCATTAGCGACAACAGTACACATTTCTGTAACCGTTCTTTTGAGGCTTTGATGAGGAAATATTCAATCACATACAAATTGTCAACTCCTTATCACCCCCAAATCAGTGGTCAAGTAGAGGTCACAAATAGGCAGATCAAATAAATCTTAGAAAAAAATAGTTAATCATAACAGAAAGGATTGGTCTGTAAATTATGTGATGCTCTGTGGGCATATCGGACAGTATTCAAGGCAAATTTGGGGATGTCACCATACAGGCTCGTGTTTGGAAAAGCTTGTCATCTACCAGTGGAGTTAGAACACCGAGCAATATGGGCTATCAAACAGTTGAATTTCGACTTAGACTCGGCAGGTAAAAATAGATTGCTCCAAATAAATGAGTTAGAAGAAATTCGAAACGATGCATATTTTAACTCAAAATTTTATAAAGAGAAAACCAATAGTTTTCATGATAAAAAAATTTTACGAAAATATTTCTCTCCAGGACAAAAAGTTTTACTCTACAATTCAAAATTACATATTTTTCCTAGAAAATTGAGATCAAGATGGACAAGTTCATTTATTGTCAAACAAGTTTTCTCGCATGGTACTGTCGAGGTAGAAAATCCTAAAAATGGTGACATTTTTAAAATAAATGGTCAACGTCTTAAAACATTTTTAGAATTTTCTATACTCGGAAAGGAGGAGGTGTTGGTTCTCCATGAACCACATTATGTGTGTGTGTGTGTGTGTGTGTGTGTGTATAATAAGTTAGGCCCATATTCACTAGCCCAAAAGAAAAAGAAAAAATTCGTGTTTGGGCCAGTTGGCCCAAACGCTAACAACTTTGGCATCGATGCCGGCATCGATGGCCGCATCGATGCCCAAAACATGCTGCCTCAAAATCGCAGCCAGCATCCTCCTCTTTTAATTCTACTTCTTCCCAAACTCGTTTTCCCCTCTCTCTCAAGCCCTAATTTACCCACACAAAATCAAGATCAGTTTGGAGGCAATTTCTTTACTATTTTTGGGCTTCTTCCACATCTCCCCAAGGTATAATCTTCACTTGATCTTGTAATTTCATTTTTTTAATTTTGAATGTATACATGGATGATCTAGGGGTTGAATCATGAGTAGTTGTGAATTATTATCATATTTTGTGTGGATTCATGATCAATTTAACAAATTTAGGGTTTAAATTGGGGATTTTGTACAAAATCAAAAAAATAGGGGGGGTTATGCAAATCCAAAAATTCTTGGGGGTTTTATGCAAAAATACATAATTTCGAACATTCAATTGGTTGAGTGATTTCAAATTGAGAATATGTTGTAAAAAATCTATTTTTTTCTAGAGGTGTTTTGTGCAAAATCAAAATTTCAATTTGGGGGGAGGGGGGTTTATGCAAATCCAAAAATTCTTGGGGGTTTTTGTAATAAATAAATTCAGACCTTCAATTTGGGTGAAGAGTGATTCATTTACAAATAAATTCCAATTGAAGTTTAAAGTTGGGGGGTTTATGCAAAATACGAAACTTGATTTGAGGTGTTTTGTGTAAATTTTGAAAATTCAAAAATTCTAATTTCAACTTGTGAAAAAGTGATTAATTGGTCAACTAAAAGTATGAATTGGGTGTACTTCTCAAAGTTGAAAATTTATTATGATAAAAATTATTGGATAATTGAGGATGTTTTATCAACATGCATGTTTCACCGGTCAAATTATCAAAATTTTAATATTTTTGTTTTAAAAGAACAATTTTGAGGAAATTTATTGACAAAATAAAAGTTTGATAACTTGAAATTAACTCATGTTGAATAATTGGTAGAAAAATTCTCAATAAAAATTAAAAAAATATTTTTTATGGAATTTTGTTATTAAAATATCATTTTTTCCCCTTTTCTTTCTTTTTCTGTAGATGCCCCCGAGAAAGAGATCCCAAGCTAGTTCATCATCTTCTCAAGAACCTTCTGATACCGACATAGATAGACCCATAATTCTGGCTAGAATTGTGGGTCTAAATGTTCACTTTGAGAGATGATTTCAGATTAGTGCACTGCAGATAAAACAATCTACACTTACTATGTTAACTACAGTAGGACTTCAGGGCATGATGAATAAACCACTAGAAAAAGCAAATATTTTATTAGTCTGTGAGTTCTATTCTGGATGGGAAATTGATCCAGATAGAGAATTTTCAGCTTTTTCTGTAGTGAGAGGTGTTAGGGTTGTTTTTTATCTTCCCACTATCTGTGCTACCCTTGATCTTGTAGAACCATCGACTGATCCACCAGATTATTTCCACTTAGCCTCCACATTGTAGCCTGGTACACCAGAATATAATAACATGTCCATGACTTTGTGTGGGAGGACCTTGACATCTAGTTTCTGTTCAGGAAATCTCAAACCAGAATACAGATTACTTAATTTTTTCCTAAACTTTGATTTGAAACCCACCACTGCATACTCTATCATTACCACCCACGATATACTCCTTTTTTGGATAGCCACCGGTCAGCAGTTTGATATAGCAAGGATTATATTTGTGTAGATGCGCTCATCAGTGGAGGGTGTGTTGGATTAGGTCAGGACACAGTCTGCATCACGAGCTCAGCTCATTTACCCCTATTTCATTACTAGACTCTATCATAGATTTCACGTTCCAATATTTGTAGAGGATAGACTTGTAATGACCGTGAACTTTCTATACTAGTTGAAATAATTTTTTAGTATTTTAAAATATTTAATTATTATTTTTAAAAGAGTATTTGTATTTTTCTCAATTTTCTAGAATTTTCTAAGATTTAAAAGTCCAAATTTTATATTTATTTAAATGATTTTAATATTTATAAATTTATTTAGTTCAGTAAAGAATTTTTGAAATTAGTCTGTTGTGTTATAGATACTATTACGTATCATTTTAAATAATATGTTGTATTATTTTTACTATTACGTATTATTTCTTATAATACGTTGTATTATTATTACATATTATTTTGTACAAATAGTTGTATTATTTCTACTATTGCGTATTATCTATCGTATTAGTATAACTGGTACGTTTCACTATATAGATAATTTTTCCATAATTATTTATTTATAAATATAAGTAATTATATTTTTATTAATTATTCTTGTTTAATTGTTCAATTTGTTATATTATTTCTTCTATTGCGTATCAGCTATTGTATTAATACAACATGTACGTTTTTATTTATAGATAATTATTCTGTAATTATTTTAATTTCTAGATATCAATAATTATTTATTTTAATTAATTTTTGTTTAATTATCCATAACCTTAACCCTAATATACCCTATATATATATATATATATATATATATATATATATATTTATATTTATATTTTCCACTGTTCACAACACCGCCACCCTCTTTCTTCCTCTCTCTCCTTCTCTCTCGTTCACGTAACCCACGCCCTCCTCCTTTGTCGTAACCTGCAGCGCCACCCACTCCGTTCATCTCGCCTCCATGCCCTCAGCCATCACCACGCCGACGAGCTCGTCACCACCCTCATCATCCTCCTCCCATGTTCTCAGATCCGAGCACTAAGCTGCCCCCTCGTGCTCCGCCTCACCCCCGCGCGACCACTGCTAACAACCAGATCTCCACCACCTCCGCCTTCCTCCGCAGCCCCTCGATAGCCACCTGAGCCGTTAGCCTCCACCACAGCCGCTACTTTGCTGACCCCCTGCAGCCTCCCTGTCCTCCGCCCAGGCCGTCACCTACAGCCACCAAGCCACTGTTCTCCAGTCCTCCGACCACCCCTCTTCACCTCGTCGACAGCCCTTAACATCTTCACTTAGTCGTCGTAACCGCTGTCAACTCCAGATTCTACGTCATAAGATCCACGTCACCTCGATCGTCACACGCCGCATCCGTATCGGCGCCATCACCTTGTCATCAGACCCCCAGGTCTTGTAGGCAAGATCTCACTTCTTAAATTGTTTATTCATTACAACTTTTGATATACAGTTAATTAAGTATATGCAAGATCCCTATTCCCGATTGTCTATTCATTATAATATTATATTTTGTCATATATTAATTGTATGCAATATTTCGCTTCCCTTGATTTGATATTCCATTATTTGTATCCGTTATTAATTAATTGTATAGATTAGATTGTGGTATATCATTACATGTGTGGGATTGTTTGAGGAATAATATTGAATGGATAGTAATTATGTGACAAATAGCATTTTCAGGACAAATATAATAAATTAAAGAATTTATTTTGAATAACAAAATTATTAAAATATTTTTAGAATTTATGTTGTGGAAGGAAATTATTTTAGAATGATAAATCTTTATAAAGAAGTTATTTTGGAAAAAGTTTATTTTTGTATTATGACCGTGTGATTGATAGTTATAGAACACGGTATTTCATGTATTTTGACACCGACATGTTGACACTCTTATTTATACTCACTCATGTCATATAAGCACACATGATTCATTGCTAGCTTATATAGTCATGTTCATCATATGATTTGCATAAAATTAGTTGTATTTATTTATTATTTCTTGTTTTGTTGAGAACTGTTAGTAGTTCATGTCCATAGTTGCCTAGCGTGTCATATACGAGACCCATATACGTGTGTATTGTTGACTTAGAAAAGTGAGAAGAGTTGAGATGGGGAATTCTTGGTTTAAGTGATATTGTGATTGTTGATTATTTCCATGCTCGCACCAACGATATTTCTGTATAGCGTTGGGGTTGGTTTGAGGTGTAGTGATATTGTGATTGTTGATTATTTCCAGACTTGCACCAACGATGTTCCTATGTAGCGTTAGGGTGGGTCTGAGGTGTAGCGATATTGTGATTGTTTATTAATTCTAGGCTTGCACCAACGATATTCCTGTGTAGCGTTGGGGTGGGTCTGAGGTGTAGTGATATTGTGATTGTTGATTATTTCCAGGCTCGTACCACTGATATTCCTGTGTAGCGTTAGGGTGGGTCTAAAGAGCTGTGATATATGTGATTGTGATTATATTTCGGGCTCACGCCTATGAAGTTTGTGTAGCCACAGGGGTGGGTCTGAGGATTAAGATATTTGTGGTTGTGGTTGTATTCCGGGCTCGCGCCGGTGAAGTTTGTGTAGTCACCGGGGTGTGTCTGAGGATTGAGATATTTGTGGTTGTGGTTGTATTCCGAGCTCATGCCGGTGAAGTTTGTGTAGTCACCGGGGTGGGTCTGAGGAGTTAGGATATTTGTGATTTGCGATCAGCCGGTTATCCGAGAATACGAACGTTGACTCTGGGTGAGATAGGAACCAGTGAGTTTTGATAGGATGACTAGTTGTTTTCTTTTCATACATAGATTGGGATTAATATTTAATTATCCACAATTTGAGACATATGGTATATACATGAGGGTTTCCTTGTTTGGAATATTTCGCTCGACGTACTACGTCTCTTGTTGTAGATTTTTAGGTATTAATTCCATCTATTAAATGTCCTGTTATTTGGATGATTAGACTGATCACTAGCTGCATGATCTCGTTACCTGATCGATTTTGGATGCTTTATGTTTATCATGTTTTAGCAGTGTTTTCGCATGTTGATTTTGTCAGATTTTCAGTTGCACGTTCTTTTGTCATTTCTATTATCGTATCTTTTTCTGCTTGGGTTTTTGTTCGCTCTATTTGTTTTGTGGGGTCTTGCCGTGTGCCATACACTCTAACGTACACCTGTTTTCTCTGGTGTATGTCAGACTTAGAGGAAGAACAGGTTCAGCAGGAGTCAAAGGATTCTCAGCTGGAGTGTCTTGTAGACGGAGCAGAAGAAGGAGTCGAAGCTTATTCTTTGATGGTTCCAGTTTATTTTTGTAGTTCTTTCTTTTTCCATTAATCGATGTATTTTTGTATCTCTTCAGTATTTATTTGTTCAGTTTTGTATAAGGGCATATTGACCCAAATATTATGTCTCGGATGTTATCCCATTTGTGATATGATATATTTATTCTGAGTTTGTCTATTATATTCTTACTGATTGTGATCGG
>BQKN01064464.1:94433-117624 GCA_022839385.1 Asparagus kiusianus | reverse complement strand
CGATATTGTGGTTCAACGATCATTCTTGGATTCATCGCTCGATGGTTTGTTGGTTTGTCGAATCACTGTGTCGAGCTGTGTTAAGGGACCTATAAGCAGTTTTATACGCCTACAAGGAGATTGGGAGAAAAGAAAGAGAGAGAGTCGCCGCTTGAGAGGTTCACGAGAAAAAGGGGGAGCGCACCGATCTCGTGCCCTAGGGTTTCCCTTTTATAGGGAAGCCCTAGCTGAGCTGTCGACAGGCTGTCGATAGCCTTGGGAGCTCGCCAGCATCACCCCTAACCTCGCCTACACGAGTCCGCCTGGAGTTCGACCGAAATCCGACCTAACCTGCAGCCCGCTTCAACCTCGCCTGAAGAAGCCCTCGCCTGGAGGTCGTTCGCCTACAAGGTTTGCTCAAGCTTGCCTGAAGGTCGTGAGCTCGCCTGTAGCTGCATCAACCTCGCCTACAGACCTCTGAGCTCGCCTAGATGTCATCCTCGCCCGCACCATAGACTTTGTCTGCTCGAGTTCGCCTGTGTGTCCACGACCTCGCCTGATAGGTTTGGTTGACACCCCTAATTCCAACACTTGTAGTATTATTCCAGTCGTCATAACCCTTTGACAACTACTACATCCCTAATGAATTATATTCATCTCTGTTTTGTAGTCAATACACTCATAATTTCATTAAATGCCAAATCATAAATGATAAACGATCATAATTTTAAGGTGATGAACTCTCCGCTATCTACTCACAGCGGAGAGTACTCGAAACGAGATTCACAGGGTATAATTGAAGTTGAAGCTAATACCTAGAATAAACCAGAGTCTTAGGAATTAAGGAACGATTATGGTTTACCAAGTTTTTCACTATCAAGTAGAAAAGGAGACGATCAGCGGTCGTATAGTCTCACGCATAGCCAACCCCGTAAACAGGAAGTAATAGTACAAAGCTATACGAATTAATCAAAAAATTTGGAGGTGAACCAATCTCATTCTCCCTTCAAACGATAGCCTATCAATCATTTAAGTTGTCTTAAGATAATTTTCTTTTCGATTACAGCATAGTAAGCATAAGCATTTTATTTGGAGAACATTATACAGTTTAATAGATGCATAAACCCACCAAATTTCTCTACCTACTAAGAGGGTTCCTCATTAAACTTTCCTTTTTTAGCATCTCTCCACCTTTAAAGAGTAACTAGTATTTAGACCTACGCAAAGCATAGTTTCTAGAAGATTTTCTGTAAATATTTAACATGTTACCAAAATGAAGTATTCTACTTTAGATATGAAGTATAGGGGTGCTACTTGCTTTTTAACCAGTTATACTATGAGGGTGCTATTCTGCTTTGTCATAAGTTTAACTAGTTATGCCTTATGATTTAGATAATCAACATGAAAAGAAACTAATACATGGAAAAAAAAGTATGGATTGAGACACCTCAAGAGTGTAGAGGCAACTGAAAGTGAGATCAAACCTCTCCAAGTTTTGGAAACTTGCCAAACATAATGCTGTAAGTTGTCTAAAAATCACTGCAGATAGTTGATCCCCCATCAAACACCGATGATGGAAGTTACAATTTGACGACTTCTAGAAGGCTATAATTTGAAGACTTTCACATAGATCGATGAAGGTTATAATTTGACGACCTTCACAATAACCAATAAAATCTCTAGTTCAACAGCCTTCACAATCAACAACGGGAGTTACAATCTGACGATTCTCATATTTTCTAGGAGCCAAGATGAAGATTACAAAATGACGGTCTTTGCAACGCTTCAGCAAAAGAGACCACAAATTGATGGTCTCTTCACATCAAAATGCAGAGGTCATCCTTGCATTACACCATCAAAACGTAAAGGTCATCACTGTGTTACAACATAAAAACACAAAGGTCATGCCCACGTTCCAGAGTCAAAATACAGAGGTCATCCCCAGCGCTCCAATTAAAAAACGCAGAGTTCGTGGACTCAAAACGTAGAGTTCATCTTTGCGTCCCAACTCTGCATTTTAGATTTACAATGTAGCGTGACCTATGTGTTCAGCCACCAAAATAGGCCCAACTCTGCGTTTTCAAGTCTAAAACGTAGAGTTCGGGCCCCGAACGCTATTTTTTAGTGTTTGACTCGTTCAAAGCACCAACTGAACGGTTTTAAAACCGTTTTCCCACACAATTTAGGGAGCTATTTAAGGGGGCGGTTACACCCCATTCAGCCCCACTTAGGAGTGAATTAATAGGGTGGTTACACCCTTTAATCCCCTATAAATAGCGAGAAACTCAATTGAGTTCGGGCTCTCTCGGATGGATCCTTCTTTGGTCCTTCAACTTGGCAGCAAAGAAGAGATCTTTGGCAGGCTTTCTAGGGGATATTGGAGTATCTTGGAGATCTAGAGATTGGCTTCTTCAAATCATCTTCTCGGAAGCAGATCATCTTCGAGCTTCCTGCAGCAACAAAGTTATTAGAGCATTTCCTTGGCTTATTAACCGATTTTTCGGTTCAAATTAACTCATTTTTAAGAGTTTAAAATCGCTCTGAGTTACCAACTCGTTCAGAGTTCCAAACTTACTTTGCAAGTTCTCCACAGCATCAAATCATGAGAAAAAGATATCATTCCAGTGAATTAAGATGTTCAGATAATCAACAAAGAGAAAACTCAACACAAACATTCGAGGGAGGCACTCTATCTCCACCATGAAGAACCCAGACTTAAACAAATGGGAGAATTTAGATCAATTTTCTTTTATTTTGTAATCAGGAAATCCAAATTGTAATTGAGATTAAGAGAGTTGTAAACATTCTTTTTCTAATCAGTTAGAGAGAATAAAATCAAACACGATTCTTTCATTATCCTTCTTATTACAAATTTTCCATCAAACAAAAGATAGCGACTCCACTGGGGAATAGCTTCACTGATGAAGAAGTGGTGGCGCAATCTGACGTCAATCTCGCTGGAATGACCGTTCAAACTCTGATCATCGAGTTCGATCAAGCCAAGTATGAGGAGTTACTCTCCATCAGATCCCTTAGCCCCAAGGCTATGCGCAAGATCCGCAAAGTCTTCAATGAGACTAAAGTTCCAATTGTTGCTCCTATGCCGAAGGAAGCCCTCTCCTAGCCAAGATTGCTCGAATAGACCCTCCTCCAAAGGAGTAGGCTCAGCTTATGCCAAACGTAGCCCTTAGTGGCGCATTGCATAATCAAAACACAGCCTTCAAGGACGTGTTCCACAAACTGAACACAACTCTCAGGAGTGCGTTCTAGAACCTGAACGCAATTCTCAGGAGTGCGTTCCAGAACCAAAACACAACTCTCAGGACTGTGTTCCAAAATCAAAACATAGATTTCAAGACTGCATTTCATCAATAAGATGCAAACCTCAGGACTGCGTTTCACCAGCAACACCTGGAGCTCAGGCATGCGTTAGGGTAATGAAATTCAATACAGAACTTGGTGTATACCATGAAGCTTTGGGGCGCTGCCCCAAACCCCACCGGGGGCTAGTCTACCCCCCGGATACTCTGCCTAGCGTGACTAGATTGAGGGTGGATATAAGAAGTCTATGGATTCAAGGCATTTCAAGAAGATCCATGTTCATTAGGAGCCAGTCCAGTCCAATCATAGACTGGGGGTTCTAGTTCAAACCTCGCGATCAGCGAGTAACTCTTCTCGAGTTTTTGCAACAGATTTGAGAGAGTTTATATTGAGAGAAAGACCGATGTAACAAGTCATTCGTTCATTCCAATGTGAACGACTGATTCCTACGGTCCTCTCGGGATGTCAATGCTGCTCATATGCGGCCAAACCGTTAGTCTTCGACCAATTAACGAACGTTGCTTTGCCTAACCAACGACGGCGTTCGCACAGGAGGAAGTCTCCAGAGACCGAGTATCCTGGAGTCACTATCAATATGATTAGTAGAGGGAAAGCCTCAGGTCCTAGTCCCGATGACTCTGAGACAAGTCGTTCACCTACCATCAGAGAAATCGCTAACGAGTTTGAAAGAATCTATGAACACACTCAGAAGCGAATAGGATCTATTCCCCTATCAACTATCAGAGATTAGCTAGAGGAACCAATTTCGATAACGAACATTCAGCCATTACGGAGTCTCAATCATCAAGTTCTTTCATTGAACATGAGAGCTTCGCCCACATGGCAGAAAATTCTAAAGATCTTACAAAGAGGGTTGCTGAGCAGGATGTCATGCTTCGAGCACAGCAGGAAACTATTAATCAAATTCGGGATATGATGGCTCAGATCATTGTAGATAGAGCCAATTTTCAGAAGGCTAAGTCACAACCTCGGTCAGAATCCTCCCGGAAAGGAGGATCATCCATATCAAAGGGAAAACAAAGAGTGAATGAGATTGCCGAGCAAGAAACTCATCACGTAGAATCATCCCCCGAAGAAGAAGCCGAGAATGAACATAATCCTCAGTCGACTAAAATAAAAGAACTGGAAGCCCACCTTAATATCATTGCTAACACAAGCGAGCTCTAAGACAGGGGAGTTGTCAGGCCCTATTCTGTCGAGTAGGATGAAACCCCTTATCCTCCAAAATTTGAGGTCCCGATGCTACAAACTTTTGACGGCACAGGATCACTGAACCAACATATCTATCATTTCAAGTCACAGACTGGGAATGTGATATCAAACAATGCTATACTGGCTCGATTGTTCTTTGGCACCCTCAAGGGAGTCGCCTTTGAATGGTTCAGGAAACTGCCTGCAGGATGTGTGGGCGGATCTAGAGAGACTCTTCCTATCAAGATTCTTTGAAGAGAATACAGAAGTTTCCATCCATACCCTTCTCCCCACTAAGCAGAAGAAGAAGGAGTTCACCAAAGCCTTCGTCAAGAGGTTCCGAAGCATGGCTCTTCGATATTCATCAGGTATGACACAGTCTACCTTAGTGGAGACATATCATGTGTCTTGCTGACCAACCTTCTAGCACAAATGAGAGTTGCAGAATGCTGTTCTTGGAGACAACTAATCTCTTAAGGTGAACAGGCTCAAAAGATTAATATTAGGACCAAAGTTGAAGAACAAAGTAGGCAGGATCAACTTGAGTAATCGGACCAAGCCCAATCTTCTCAGTCAGAAGGGAAAGATACTACGGCCACTGAAGCTAATCCTTTTCAGTAGGATGACGGGTTCAACAACTATCACATTAACAGTTACCTCTGATAGTAAAACTTGTTAGATAGTGGCCCATTAGATGATGTGCCATGTCTACCCTTTTTCCCCTGCACTTGTTCAAGACCGGGGATTGGTTTATTTGTAGTTCATTCAATTATGAGTAAAAATTTTTCTAAGTTGTCATGTTCAATAGAATACCTCTGTCAACCACAAAATCTACCAAAAACTATCACGTTAATGATCACCTCTAGTAGTCCATTTTCCCAAATTCCCCCACCAATCCTCTTCAAGTAGGATAGCGGGTCCACCAAAACTATCATGTTAATGTTTACCTCTGATAGTCCATTTTCCCAAATTCCCCCACCAATCCTCTTCAAGTAGGATGGCGGGTCTACCAAAACTATCATGTTAACAGTTATCTTTGATAGTTAAACTCGTTAGATAGTGGCTCACAAGGCAATATGCCATGTCTAATCCTCTTTTTCTTCCCCTGCTAAGTCTTAATCAAGACTGGGGGTTGATTACTTAGAATCCACTGGATTAAGAGTAACGAATCTTTCACATCGTTGAGTTAACATTATACTTTTGACGACCATCACCCCCATGAAGTATGAATTCAGTTTGTATCATTCGCAATTTGTCACGTTAACAATAAACCTTTGACAATCAACTTATCAATCTTCTTCAATAGGATGATAGGTCCTCAAAATTTCTCAAATCGCAATCTTTCCCAGCAAGATGCTAAGTCTTCAAAATCTTGTTCAAATCATAAGTATAAATTCCTGTTACGTTAATATCACATGACAAATTCACTTATCAATCCTCTTCAATAGGATGATAAGTCCACAAAGTTGCTCTGGTCGTAACAAATTCCTATCATGTTGATATCACACCTCTGATAAATTCACTTATCAATCCTCTTCAATAGGATGATAAGTCCACAAAGTTGCTCCGATCGAATAAATTCCTGTTATGTTAATATCACACCTTTGACAAATCAACTTATCAATCCTCTTTAATAGGATGATAAGTCCACAAAGTTGCTCTAATCGCAACAAATTCTCGTCATGTTAACATCAAACCTCTGATAATTAACTTATCGACTCTTGTCAATAGAGCGATATGTCCTCAAGGTTGTTCCGATCGCAACAAATTCTTATCACGTTATTCCCACACCTCTGACAAAATTCACTTATCGACTCTCCCCAATAGAACGATAGGTCCTCAATTACCCCGATCATAATATTCTTCTAATATCACACCTCTAACAAAATCAACTTATCGACTCTCTTCAATAGAACGATAGGTCCATAAACCAATCAAGATAACATCACACCTCTGATGACCAATCAACTTATCAGTCCTCTTCAATAGGATGATAAGTCCTCAAAGTTGCTCCGATCACTACATCTTTCCCGTCATGTTAACATCACACCTCTGACGACCAAATCAACTTATCGACTCTTTTTAATAGAGCAATAGTCTCATAAAATACTGTTAGGTTAACATCACACCTCTAACAGTCAAACCCCCAATGAACTTGTCAATCCTTTATTTCGACAAGAATAGCAAGTTTTTATTATAAAATCCCCAGTGGATTAAAGATTTTATGGAATTATCCTAGTGATAATGAAGAAAATTTTTGAATTTTACTTTAAGTAAAAATTCATTCCAAGTTAATACTACACCTCTGACACTTCCAACTTTCTTTTAGTGTTTCAAGTGAAAATATAACACAAGAAGAAACAATAACAAAGCCTACGTATTCAATATCATAACCAGTGATTACCATTAAATTAATAATCTCTGAATCCACACCTCGCATGTATGGGAATTTTATCCTGAATCCTAAGTAAGGATAAGTCTACGCCTAACACGCGTTGCCGGTTAGTCATTGACCGTAAAAAAGAAGAAAGCCCACGTAAATCAACATCGTGGTAGGTCTTTATTAATAACGCCAAAATCCATACCTTATATACATGGGGGACTTCATCTTGATCCCTAAATAGAGATAAGTCTGCATCTAAAACATGCTGCCGGGTGGTCCATTTCTACAATAATGGCAAAGTCTACGTATTCAACTTCGTAGCATCAAAAATCCATGCCTTACACGCATGGGGGACTTTATCTCAATCCCTAAATAGAGATACTTTACATCTAACACATGTTGTCGGGTAGCATATTCCCGTAATAATAGTGAAGTCTACGTATTCAACGTCATAGCATCAAAAGTTCATGTCTTTCACGCATGTGGGACTTTATCTCGATCCCTAATTAGAGATAAGTATGCATCTAACACATGCTGTCTGGTAGCCTATTCCCGCAATAATGACAAAGCCTACGTATTCAATATCATAGCAGGTTGTTATTAATAACACCAAAAAAATACCTTACACGCATGGGAGACTTTATCTTGATCCCTAATTAGAGATAAATCTACACCTAACACGTGTTGCTAGTTAGTCTTTTTTCGTAAAAATAACAGTTTATGTATTTAAAATCATAGCATCAAGTCTAAGAGGGATCATTCTCTTATCACAACGTTACACGTGGAATGAACTTAGACAATCCACATGCTAGCCCGACTCAAACAGTAGTCGGTAAAGGCTTATCAAATCCGTTGATGGCTGAGGGTTTGTCAAAAATCCTATGCATGTTTGTAGGTCCATCAGCTTAATGGATGTGAGCTGAGACTTGAAACAGATAAGCTAAAGATAAGTCTCAAAGACTTAGTCAAAAATACATGAAAGCCACCTCCGCATCTCAAGTCAAAATGTCGGGGTCAGACCCGCGTCGTAAAAACCACAACGCCGAGGTCACACCCGGGTTACAAATTTAAAACGCAAGGGTGAGAACCGCGTCTTAAGTTCAAAACACAGGGATCCACCCCCGTATTCCAGAAGCAGGATTATAACGTATACCTTTATGCGGGTCTTACGTGGCAAATCCCTTCAAACAAGATGCCTTCGAAGTGAGCGCAGAGAACGACTCCTTTATAACAAGGAATCAACAGCTCCAAGATCAGAGTTGAGATCCAAAGTATTCCGAAAATTAGTCCCAGTCAACCACGAACTTTTAAAAACTTTGGAGGGGGTTGTGTAGGTTGTCTAAAAATCACTGCAGATAGCTGATCCCAATCAAACACCGATGATGGAAGTTATAATCTGACGACTTTTAGAAGGCTATAATTTGGAGACTTTCACGTAGATCGATGAAGGTTACAATCTGATGACCCTCATAATAACCGATGAAAGATCTAGTTCAACAGCCTTCACAATCAACATCGGGAGTTATAATCTGACGACTCTCATTTTTCAAGGAGCCAAGATGAAGATTACAAGATGACGGCCTTTGCAACGCTCTAGCAAAAGAGATCACAAATTGATGGTCTCTTCACATCAAAACGTAGAGGTCATCCCTGCGTTATACCATCAAAATGCAGAGGTCATCTCTGTGTTACAACATCAAAATACAGAGGTCATGCCTACGTTTCAGAGTCAAAACACAGAGGTCATCCCCAGCGCTCAAATTAAAAAACGCAGAGTTCGTAAACTCAAAACACAGAGTTCATCTCTGCATCCCAACTCTGTGTTTCAGATTTACAATGCAGCACGACCTGTGCGTTTAGCCATCAAAATAGGCCCAACTCTCCATTTTCAAGTCTAAAACATAGAGTTCGGGCCCTAAACGCTATTTTTTAGCAATTGACTCACTAAAAGCACGAACTGAACGGTTTCAAAATCATTTTTCCCACAATTTAGGAGAGCTGTTTAAGGGGCGGTTACACCCCATTCAGCCCCACTTATGAGCAAATTAAGGGGGCGGTTACACCCTTAATCCCCTATAAATAGCGAAAAACTCAAATGAGTTCGGGCTCTCTTGGATGGATCCTTCTTTGGTCCTTCGACTTGGCAACAAAGAAGAGATCTTTGGCTGGGTTTCTGGAGGATCTTGGAGTATCTTAGAGAGCTAAAGATCGGCTTCTTCGGATCATCTTCTCGGCAGCAGATCATCTTCGAGCTTCCTGCAGCAACAAAGTTCTTAGAATATTCCCTTGGCTTATTAACCGATTTTTCGGTTCAAATTAACTCTTTTTCAAGAGTTTAAACTCGCTCTGAGTTATCAACTCGTTAAGAGTTTCAAACTTGCTTTGCAAGTTCTCCACAGCATCAAATCATGAGGAGAAGATATCGTTCCGGTGAATCAAGATGTTTGGATTGTCAACGGAGAGCAAACTCGACGTGAGCATTCGAGGGAGGCACTCCATCGCCACCGTGAAGAATCCAGACTTAAACAAAGGGGAGAATTTAGATCAATTCTCTTCTCTTTTATAATCAGGAAATTTAAATTATAATTGAGATTAAGAGAGTTATAAACATTCTTTTCCTAATCAGTTAGAGAGAATAAAATCAAACATGATTTTTTCATTGTCCTTCTTATTACAAATTTTTCACCAAACAGATGCCTTGATAGCAGCATGCAAAAGGTTGTCAAAAGTTAGGAAGCATAACGATAAAGGGGAACCAAAAATCATTGACCAACATTAATTTCTTTATCATATTTCCATCAAACTTAGAAAAGTAATCAAATCAAACTTAGTCAGAATCCAACATCTTAAATTATTCAATATTACCTGACAAAGAAAAATCCTATATCATGCAAATCCCATTAACCAATGCTAATAAAAAATCTAACTTCACATTTAGTGAAATAATCAAATTAGACTCATACATGTGCGAGATGATCGTCGTACATGTTAATAAGATGTTGAGCAAAAGAATCCATATAAGTTTTGGATGATGCAAGGCAGAAGTTATACCTTTGCATCAAATAAGTACCAAGTCAGCAAAAAATATTTTATTATATTTAATTAAATGTAGCAAATTGCAATTAGGTTTCTAAACATTCTTTGCCCCAAAAAGTTGGATCATAATTTTGAATTTTGTTAAGAAATTACTCATTCTAAAAAGAGAAGTTAACGTTGTATGTGTGTTAGAATTCAATCTACCTGAAAAAAGAAGAAAAAAATCATGAAAACTAAATAATGTGAAATTAAGAATCTAGAAGATAACTATGTGTGTGTTTGTGAGAAGTCAATCTAACTAATAAAAGAATTACTCATTCTAAATATGTGTGTGTGTGTTAGAATTCAATCTACCTGATAAAGAAAGAAAAAAAATCATGAAAACAAAATAATTTGAAATTAAGAATCTAGATGATACAAATAAAAAAATAAAAATACAACTCTTGCATGCAAAATCCTTCAATCGGGGAAAGGATAGGAAGGAAGAGAGATTACATGTTTGTATACTTACCTTTATAAGTAACTGAGAATTAAACTTCTCATCATCTTTGTGACATATTTCATCTTTCCCTTAAAGAGCATGAATATTTTATTTATGTTCCTAAAGCAAGTTCAAAAGATCATGTGCTAGACATGTCCTAGCAATCTATTCACAACCATTAACAATACATTTTCTCTATCCCTCGCACTTTTTAGTAAAGTAGTTTGTTCAATATTTCAATTTTTTTGAAGATTTTTTTAGGAGAGTAGAAGATGAGAGACTACAAAAGAATTGAATTTTTTAGTTAACTTTTCATATTTACATCTTTCTCCTTCTCCTTCTAAACAAAGTTTAGTTATTTAACAAAGAACACCATACATCTTTATATCGTATTTGATACTTTTAGCTATAAAAAATGATTCATTGGCTAAAACAAAAACAATTATTTTGTTGCCTCTGAATTCTTCTTGCATATAAAAATGATGATGCTATCAATGAATGGATGGTGCAAAATCCAAATTAGGATCGAAAGATTACAATAAATCCCTAAAAATGTATCAAAATTAAGAAAGAAAAAGAGATGTCAGGATTACAGAGGAGGACCTTAAGGCCATCGATAGAGAGAAGGTTGCTGCGAATGAAGTTTATCATTTTGATTCTTCCATGGCAATCAGATTCCATCAATGGCGCCTCCAAATAGCAAGAGGTCAGTAAATTCTTCAGGCGTTTAGATTGGAGGCGTTTAGATTGGAGTCGTTGTTGGTTTTATTTTCTCGTTTGGTTACAAAGTGGTCCAATAACTTCCCATCATCAAGAGAGTTGGTTATAACTTAACCAACCACTTTGCTCACTAATTTGGTTATTGCTCTTTGATGGAGAGAGTGGAAAAAAGAGTATATATCTCGGTTGGTCCCTAATACCTGCTCTTAAATTTTCTAAAGGGAAAATACACCATCTATTAGTGAAGAGATAAGGTTTAGAAGATCTTCTCGAAATCAACATCCATTATCCATTGTGTGAGACAACAATGGCTGGAGGTTAGTTTAATTAATTCTTGCTTTCGTTTGATATAGATTATATTTTTCAGTTTCTAAACATGTTTAGATCAAGTATTTGAATTTCTATCATGTTTAAATAACTTTTAGTAATTTAAATTTATTATCATTTGGTATCAGAGCATTGATTGTAGAACTTATGATTTTCTATCATGATATTTATTTCTCATTTTTTCTTAATTAATAGTTCATTATGAAAATCATTTGTTCTAAGATCTTGCTATAATGATAATCAAATCAATAATGAAGTTTAGTTTGATTTGCTTAAGAATTAGGAGTTAACATGTTCAAAATTGTAAAATTCGGATCTAACTACTTATTCAATATGTATACATATTTTGATTGTACTAAATACTTTAAGGGCAATAGCCTAGTGATAAGGCTTGAGGATTTGGCCTAGAGGTTTGGTGTTTAAACCCCTAGGGCTACACCATATATTATAAGTCTTTGATGCGCCTTTGGCCTTGGGCCTCTTGGGGTCTCTTTGAATTCTAATAATGTTTTTGTTTGCTTTCATTTTTTTAATGTTGCATACATTACATATTTGATAATTTCTGCTTGATGTTTATATTTGCGCATGTTAGATCTATTGTGTTTTATCAAGTGATGTTTATAATTAACCCATATAGTTTAATTAATTTGGGAGTAGTCACAACATCCTTAATTAATTAAAACTGTATAATAAGGTTGTTATATCACTTGTTAAGGCTTATTTAGAAAGTAAATGTTAATTGTGATTAATCGGATGTGATATAATAAATTTTATCCCACAGGAATTTTTATTGTATCTGTATGATTAATTAGGATAAAATGTCAAATTATATTTTCTAATTTACCCACAGGGATTAGGAAATGAAGCATAATTTGATAGTTTTATCATGAAGTTAAGATAGATCTAATTGAATTGGAACTTTAGCCCATAGGCAGGTTTTATGTCACTAGATTTATATATTTGTATTAGTTTACATTGGTAGAACATGTCATATTTTGTTAGTTTCAAATTTAGTAATATGAGCATGATTATTTAATTTACTGCAGCAATTTCACCTGCTAATTACTCTGATATGAAATGTGATGTTTGTAGGCTGTCTAAAAATCACAATAGATAGCTGATCCCCTCAGGATTAAGAAGAGATTACAAAGTAATGGTTCCTTCAAATCAAGAAGCAGAATTCATCCTTACAATCAAAACACAAGAAATTTCTAAATCATTGCATCCGCAGCTTTATAATCGCTGCAAACACGGCCTCATGTTTGAGATGATTGATCTTGATGGCTAAGATAATAACATGACTAATATTATATTAGTAACTATTAGAGATGCTGATGAGCAGTGTAATGATTTCAGAAATAAAAGGTTGGACTTAGTTGGTGAGTTGCTTAGTAGAGAGCTGTGGGCAAATATTCACTGATTCCCATCAAGCTCCAACAATAAAAGCTACAATCAGACAGCTTTCATGCCAACAAACAAAAGCTACAAAAAGAAGACTTTTCACATAAAACGAGAAGAGTTACAATTCGACGACACTTCAGACAACTGATGAAAACTCTATCCGACAGTCTTCACCATCTACAGTGGAAGTTACAATCTGACGACTTTCACATCCCACAATAGCTAAAGCGAGGATTACTGAATGACGGTCCTTGCAACGCCTTTCAGAAGAAGTTACAAGTCAATCAACTTCTTCTAAAACGCGGAATTCACATTCGCGTTACAATTCAGGCAACCCCCGCGTTTCTAAGTCATAACAAGTGAAACGCAAGCGACCCTCACGTTCTGGATGTTCAGTCAACACCTAACCTCACGTCTCAATCCTAAGACGCGAGGTTAGGGTCCTGAACGCCAGGTTGGGCGTTTGACTCATTCAACTATGAGTCAAACGGTTTCAAACCGTTTTCCCCCACGATTTGAGGAAATCACGCCCACTTAGGAGCGGATTTAGAGGGTAGTTATAGCCTCTTATCCCCCTATAAAAACTCAACAAACCCAACAAGCAGAGGGTTGGATTTTCAGGATCAAAACCGTAAGGGGTTAAGGATTTTCAGTTCAAAAAAACTGTAGAAGAGTTGGCAGCAGAGGCGAATTCTTCAAAAGAGAGGATTTAGCTCAGATTCAGAAGATCAAATCTGAGAGAATCCTTCAGCAACAGAAATTCAGCTTGGCAACTAACCGAATTTTCGGTTTTAACAACTCTGGTCATAGAGTTCTAACTCGTTCTGAGTTCTTAAAACTCGTTCAGAGTTATTTATCAAACTTTCCACAAAAGTTCATTGTTCCCACGAGATAAGAGACGGTCAAATCATCAACGGAGAGCAAATTCAACGCAAACAATCGAAGGAGGCACTCCATCGCTACCGAGAACAACCCAGTTTTAAACAAAGGGGAGAACCAAGTTCGTTCTCCTCTCTTTTGTAATCAAATTATAATCAGGATCGAAGGAATACAAGTCAAATTTCATTCATTCTCTTTATTACAATTTTCCAACAAACAAAAGATGGCGACTCCGCTGGGGACTAGCTTCTCTGACGACGAAGTGGTGGCGCAATCCGACGTCCACCTCATAGGAACAACTGTCGAAACTCTCGTCGTAGACTTTGATCAAGCAAAAAACGAGGAAGCTTTATCCTCTGGATCGCTTAGCCCCAAGGCTAAGCGTGATGCCTGCAAGATCTCCAAAGAGATCGAATCTGTTGCTGAAATGCTAAGGAAAGTCCTCTCCTTTGGCCAAACTTTGCTGAACAGCCCCTCTACTTCAGGAGCGGGCTTAGCCTCTGCTAAACTCGCACAGCGAGTTGAACGTCCCACGTCCGCGTCAAAACGACGTGTTGCAGGCCATAAACGGCCTATGGAGGAGACAAGCCCCACAAACTACAACGACGCTGCTGCCAAGGCCCTGAAGCAAGAAAAGAAGAACGCCGCTCGAAGACGGAGAAGATCCATACGACGAGCACATCTGCGCGAGAGTCGAATGACGACCCAACGCGAGGATCGCGTTCGTGAGGCTTTACCCGAGCATAGCGTTTCCACTAAAGAACGCGTGCTTCGTGGTAACGAGCCCAATTACGAGCCTCGGCTGATACAGCTGAAACACGACCCTCAGTGGCGCGTTGTTCCTACAAAACGCGGCCCTCAGAAAAGCACCGCCGAACATAAACGCACACCTCAGGTGCGCGTTCAAACAAAACATGACTCTCAAGAGTCTGTTTCACCAACCAAACGCTACCCTCAGGGGCGCGTTCAACCAAAACATGACCCTCAAGGGTCTGTTTCAACATTTAAACGTAGGCCTCGGCCTAATGTTTATAAACCCAAACGCGACCCTCGCGTTATTCTTCAAGAACGCGACCCTAGCGTTGCTCTTCAAAAACGCGATCCTTAAGAGGTCCATCAAGTGCAAAATAGTCCACATGGGTTTAAAATCCACGTTCGACGAGAACCGATTTTACCCACCCAAGGGCAGGGGGTTCCATCTCCACCTTCACGCCCAGGGATAGCTTCCTCCCAAGTTCCTGATCTACAGGAATTATTGTCAAGAGGAAAGCCAGCGCAGCAAGCAGCTCACTCATGCCAATATGAGAGGCTTATTTCTACAGTTCTTTAAGAGTGCCATTGTTGTGCATCCGCACCTTGACAGTCTGTATTCGATAGGTTGACAAACATCGTTAGACCTACCAAACGATGACGTCGATACAAAAAGAAGACAACCGAGACCGAATACCCCAAAGTCACTATAAATGTGATAGGCAAGGGAAAGGCTTCAAATCCCAGTTCTGAAGAATCACAAAGGAGTCATTCCCCGACTGTTCGGGAAATATGTGAAGAGTTTGAAGGGGTATACCGACACACCCGGACTAGTACAGGAGCTATTCGCTCGGTTAATTACCAAAGGTTAGCCAAAGGAATTGTTCCTGATGATGAATATTCGGCAATTGCTGAATCTCAATCTTCGAGCTCTGTGGTGGCTCGTGAAGTTTTCGCTTACATGGCAGGGAATCCTGAAGACTTAGCTAAGAGAGTAGAAGAACATCACGTCATGCTCCATGCACAACAGGAGACCCTTCTTCAAATGAAGGATATGTTGGCCCAGCTCCTTGCTGAAAAAAGCCAAAGACCTAAATCTTCCCGAAGAACCACATCAAAGGGAAAGCAGAAGGTGACTGAACATTCAGATCGCGAAACTCACAACTTAGAGTCCTCCTCTGAAAATGAGAAGGAGACAGAAAGAGAACAGCATCCCTAGTCTGCTAAAGTGGACGAACTAGAGGATCGCCTCAATACAATCACCAACAGAAGCGAACTCCGTGAAGAAGGGGTCGTGCGACCTTATCCTGCTGAATGGGACACAACTCCTTACCTACTGAAGTTTAAGGTACCAACCCTACAACCTTTCGATGGCACAGGGTCACCCAATCAGCACATCTACTACTTCAAGTCATAGACTGGAGATGTAGTAGCAAACGACGCTATTCTGACCCGGCTATTCATCGGTACGCTCAAGGGTGTCGCTTTTGAGTGATTTATGAAACTGCATGACGGATCTATTCAGAAATGGGTAGATTTAGAAAGGCTATTCTTAGCCAGGTTCTTTGAGGACGATACGGAGGTTTCAGTCCCGACTCTTCTAGCCACTAAACAAAGGAAAGGAGAGTCCATCAAGGCATATGTAGAGAGATTCCACAGTATGGCGTTGTGATGCCGTCAGGTATGACTCAATCAACTTTGGTTGAAACTTGCAGGCACAATTTGCAGACCCAACTCCTCGTCCAGATGGGAGTAGCAGAATGTAGATCCTGGAGATAGCTGGTTTCGCAGGGAGAACAAACTGAAGAAATAGTAGCTCGCGTAAAAGCTGAAGAAATTCTACAACCCAAACCGCAACAGCAACGCAACCAGCACAATGCCCAGCGGTCTAAGGGAAAAGAGACTTTGGCAACCGACGCCAACACACGAGCATCACCTCTCGCTAAGCAAGGCAAAGCACCAAATCAGCAAAGAGCACCCAAGCAGTATTCGTTCAAGGAAGAACATGTGGACACCTTGCTCCAACTACTTCGAAAGAACAACAAGCTGCAGCTTCCCAAAATCAGGAAATCGGATGAGGCAGGAAAAGTTGACGATCCCAACTATTACCGCTATCACAGGTTCCTGGGCCACCCTACCAGAAAATATTATGTCTTTAAAGACATTTTACAAAACCTGGTAAATGCAAACGTGCTCACCCTGAAGCCCGAGCAGAAGACCGTGTCCACCAACTTAATAGCGGTCCAATTCGGCGACTTCCCACCAGTAACAACTACGAATAGCATCATTCCCTTCTACAAGGGAGAGATGCATATGAAGAACATTGACTTGCACGGTCAGAAACACAGGGGGTTGGTACCCCTCACCACCCCAAAAGGAGAAATCATGTGGGTCCATCATGACTTGCTAAGAGACCAACAGTGGACGAACACCTCATCCAAAAAGAAAGGAGGCAAGGCTAAGTCTTCTAATATGATTAGGCCCTCTGTGACTGAGATGGATGATCACCTCAAACCTCTCACCGATTCAGAAGAAGAGAGGATTGCCCTGGCAACATACCCGGGAGACAACCCTAGTACTCGGTCGGGAAAGGCTTACTTGAGAGACTATAACCAGAATGCTCAAGAAGCTGAAGAGCAGCCCCAGGACGCTGGGGGTTCTGTATCGAAAAATCCGGTCGATAAGGGAAAACAAAAGGAGATCCGGTTCAACAGAAATCTTCACAAGGAACCCGGAGAATCGAGCGCTCCTTTTTAGTTCAATGTCATGGCACAGCTGGCCAACATACCGGCCAGGATTACCCTATATGAGCTCCTAAGGTTGTCCAAAACCACCAAGGAAGCTCTAATTGAAGCATTAAAGAATACGGAGAGCTTCATTACACAAATTGTTCTAATTCCTGAAGCTTCTGAGGACCAACCTTGTCTGCAATGTCTGCAAGCGGTAAGAAGCCTACCCTGCATATCCTTTACCCAGGAAGATATGCAGGTCAAATACAAGCATGACAGACCTCTATATTACATAGGGTACATTGGGTCGTCGGAAATCAGTCGTGTCCAGTTGACCCGGGCTCAGCGCTCAGCATCATGCCCTACAGGGTCATGCAAGTCTTAGGGATTCCCATGCATCGGCTGAACACTACTCAGACTACGATCTTTGGGTTCAACGCAAACAGCACTCGGCCCCTGGGGAAGATCAAACTTAGGTGTCAAATCGGAGGCCTTAAGTCCAAAGTGACCTGTTATATAATAGATGTGGACACATCCTACAATCTTTTGTTAGGACGACCATGGATACATGCAAACCGCATTGTCCCATCTCTACATCAGGTCATGAAATATACCAATGATGAAGGAGAGGTTCGAACCCTAATTGTGGAGAAATATCCCTTCAGAGGAGTGGAAAACTTTCACACCGACTCCGTCTTCTACCTCGAATCCCAGGAGAAAGAAGATGTGGACAGCGGCAACGAAGCCGACACCGAACCGGATCCTGAAGAAGATTGTCCATGGGAATTGAATTTAGATATAATGGGTCAAGATGAGAGTAATAATAATGTACCGAACGAGGGTGAATGGTGCATTAATGAAGATTTTATTTTGGCGTACTTGTCTGATGTGTCCTCTAAAAATAAACAAATAGAGAATGATCATAATGCAGGTACCAACCCGTGGCGCACATTGTGTGCAGAAGCATCCCTTATATTACCAATTATGTCATCCTTCACTTCAGATGAAGAAGTAGAAGATACACAAAAGGCTTTCTTCAAAGTCCCGTCCAAAAGGAAAGGGCATAAACCGATCTGTTTTGGTAAAGTCAAACCCAAACAACTCAAACGAGAAAGTTTAGAGGAAGATGACAGAGTTCCCCAATTCCATTACCACGAACCTAATTCAGTCCAATTAATGAATCAAATGGGGTACAACTTTAATGAAAAACAAGGTCTAAACTTTGGGAAAGGAAGGCGAACACCAATTCGAATGTCTCTAACCCCCGAAGGAAAACCTCCGGACTATTATCAAAAAACCGGAAAGGGCTTAGGTTATGTCACACCTCCCTCTGTCTCAGAGAATGAAATGAGTAATTACTTGGGATAAGATCATTCATCCGGAACATCTTCCTGGGAATCTAACGTCAGCGTCGGGCCTTTCTTTAAAAGTATGACTGTGAACATTGTTTCGACTAGTCATCCAGATGAAGACGCAGGGGGTGACGAAGAGTTAATCAAATCAACCAGTGACCCATGGATCAAATGCCTTAACATATTGTGGGATATGCGTTTCGAACAACGCGAGCCGCCTACTGAAGATAATATGATCCAGGTCAACATGGGGGACGAAACTGACCCTAAACCAATTTTCATAAGTGAAAGCTTATCATCATCTGAGAAAGAAGATCTTATATCTCTCGTTCGAGAATATGTAGATGTCTTTGCTTAGAATTATGAAGATATGCCCGGCCTTGATCCAAAAGTGGCCATGCATCGTCTCAACATCGATCCGGATGCCAAACCCGTTAAACAACAGCAACGTCGGTTTCGTCCAGAGATCATGGAAGCAATTGAGTCTGAAGTTAAAAAGCTTATAGACTCAGATTTTATCAGAGAGGAACAACACCCGGACTGGGTGGCCAACATTGTTCCAGTGCCTAAGAAAAACGGTAAGGTCCGTATATGCATCGACTTTCGGGACCTTAACGCAGCTTGTCCAAAAGACGAGTTTTCACTTCCCATCACTGATGTTATGATTGATAATACCTGCGGGTATGAAAGAATGTCTTTCATGGATGGATTTTCTAGGTATAATCAGATCAAGATGTATCCTGAAGATGAAAAACATACTGCATTTAGAACACCGCTGGGGGTGTATTGCTACACAGTGATGCCCTTTGGCCTAAAAAACACAGGTGCAACATATCAACGCGCAATGAACGCATTCTTTCACGAACATCTACGTAAGAAGATAGAGTGCTATGTTGACGATATAGCAGTAAAAAGCCAACATAAGGGTGATCATCTTACAGACTTGAAGACAATGTTCGATATCATGCGAGCACATCAACTAAAGATGAACCCAACAAAATCGTTCCTTGGAGTATCAAGAAAAAAATTCCTAGGATTTATCGTCACGTCCAAGGGAATCTCTCTTGATCCAGAGAAGGTGCGTGCCATCCAAGACATGCCGCCGCCAAAGAATCTCAAAGAGTTCAGAGGTCTGCAAGGTAGACTGGCCTATATTCGGAGGTTCATATCTAATCTCTTGGGACGCTGCCAACCTTTCTCGAAGCTTATGAAGAAAGGCGTGTCCTTTATTTGGGATGAAGAATGCCAGAAAGGTTTTGAAAAGATTAAGAAATATCTCACCCAACCACCTATTCTCGTGGCCCCTATATCAGGAAAACCATTCCTGTTATATGTAAGGGCTATGGATCATTCTCTAGAAGCGTTATTGGCCCAAAACGACGATCAAGGTCAAGAGCAAGCCATTTACTACTTAAGCAGAACCATGATGGGAGCCGAGCATCGGTATAATCTGGTCGAAAAAGAATGTCTCGCTTTGGTATTCGCAGTTCAAAAGATGCGACATTACCTAGTTGGACAAACAATTCATGTCATCTCTAAGGTAAATCCCTTAAGAGTCCTGATGACGAAACCATCGTCTCTAAATTGTCGACTTGCAAAATGGGTCATCCTCTTGTCGCAATATGATATGCAATTTATAACCCAAAAAGCGGTCAAGGGTCAAGCGTTGGCAGACTTTTTAGCTGATCACCCAGTGCTAGGGACATCTAAGTTGTATGAAGAATTACCTGACGAAGTCGCCGAAGCTTGTGTTACTCGAGAAGCTACGCAAGTATGGAAATTATTCTTCGATGGTGCTTCTAGAGCAAATCCTCATGGAGCAATTACCGCGGGAGTAGGAGTGGTGTTCGTCTTCCCAAACGGTCATGTGATCCCAAGAGGATTTTCCCTGATTGAACCTTGCACTAATAATATAGCTGAGTATAATGCTCTGCTACTAGGAATGTAATTTGCCGAAGAACTTAATATTCAACATCTTGAGGCTTACGGTGACTCTCAGCTCATCGTAAATCAAGTCCGAGGGGAATACGAAGTACGTCATGAGGACCTAATCCCGTACTACTTCGCAGTACTAAAGCAAGCTAAGAAGTTCGAAGGATTCTTTATTGAATACATTCCACGAGCTCAGAACGCTTACGCAGATGCTTTGGCCTCATTGGCAACTTCGCTGGCATTATCGCCAGGTGCCGAAACAACGATCCCAGTCACAGAACGTGAACTATACTGTTCCAAGATTCTTATAGAGGAAAGCTCAGATAAGATAACAACAGGAGAAATCTGTACGACCTCTATGGAGTTCGAATCTAGAGATTGGCGGTTTTCGTATATTGACTACGTCTTGTACGGAATTTTGCCCGACGATCCTAAGGAAGCGGCCGCTGTCAAGCCCAAGGCCCTCCGATTCTATTACGATGCAGTCTCTCAAATCATATATCGTAAATCACATGACGGAGTTTTGCTTCGATGTCTTTCTCGAAAGGAAGCAAGGGAGGCTCTTAAAGAGGCTCATGATAGAATGTGTGGAGCTCATCAGCTCGGAACTAAGTTGGGAGACCGCCTTAGGCGAATTGGCTATTATTGGCCAAAGATGTTTGCAGATGCGGTTGACTATGCTAAACGTTGTCATGCATGTCAAATTCATAGCGACTTCATCCACCGAGCGCCGGGAAATTTACATCCCACATCTGTATCTTGGCCATTTGAGGTGTGGGGTATGGATATCGTGGGACTAATTTCTCCTCCGACCTCCAAAGGACACCGGTTCATCCTGGCTGTGACCGATTATTTCTCCAAATTGGCAGAGGCAATCCTGTTGAAAGAAGTTAAAACTTCCAATATAATCAAGTTCATCAAACATCACGTCATCTACCGTTTTGGAGTCCCGAGACGGATAATCCATGATAACGGGACACAATTTGTCAATTTTGGGTTTCAGCGATTTTGTGATAAATTCAGCAAATGTTTGTGGGCCTATCGTACAACGGTGAGGACCCTTACAAGAGCTATGCCGTTCTCTTTAGTATACGGTTGTGAAGCTGTGCTACCACTAGAGATTCAAATCCCTTCCTGAGGGTCACAATTACGACCGGACTAACAGAAGAAGAAAAATATCAACGACGTCTGCAAGAACTTGAAGCCCTAGACGACAAAAGACTTCAAGCTCAGCAGCAGATCGAATTGGATCAAGCCCGGATTTCCAAAGCCTACAACAAAAAGGTCAAGGAACGGATTTTCAAATAGGGCGATTTAGTTTTGGCCAACAGACGACCAATCGTGATGACACACAAAACCAAAGGGAAGTTCAATCCTAAATGAGAGGGGCCCTTCGTAATAGAATCAGTTTATTCGAATAGAGCTTAACGCCTTATCAATCAAAAAGGAGACGGGCTCATGATGCCAATTAACGGAAAGTTCCTTAAGAGATACTTCCCATAAATCATGTAGCCCACTTCTTTCTCTTGTAAATTCCAGCTGAGTCAAGCTGGAGGTTGTCGATTCGTAGTGTATTTTAGGAATAAATATTTAGTTTCCTATTTTGTATGTCGTCATGTTAACATTACACCTATGACGATTAAAATTTTTTAGAATTATTCTAAGTAGTAATAAAGAGAGTTTCGATTTTGCACTACGTTTACAACATTTGCATTACTTTTCACTGTCCTGAAATAGAATTCGATAAAAAGGGATAATGAAAGGCAAAATGATATCGTTTTTATTCAATATTGTTAACTTGAATACAAAGTAATGATGAGCAAAATGGAAATGATACAAAATCCCTTAGAAAAAAAAAGAGGTACAAAACCTAAACATCAGGCTTCATCAACTTAAGAGATTTTAGCCTGGACTTGAAGGTGGAGAGTTTCTTCTCATGAGCCGCCCTAACCTGTTCCTTGATCTCTTTCCTGAGTTTAGCTTCAATAGGAGCAGCAGCAACAATGTCTCCACGAATCCTCTCAGCTGCATGAAGCGAACGGCAAAAATCAGTATAGATGCGATCGCTTCGAAGCTCAAACCCTCTTCTAGCATCCTCATATTGAGCTAACTGGGCTTTCATCCGGTCCAACTCAGCCTCCAATCGAGCGATGTCCTCTTCAATAGCACGAATATCAGAAACAACACCCTTGATGTCAGTATATACCCGAGTATGCTGCTTCCGTAAGAGGGATATGCGAGTCTTCTTATCAAACAAGTCCTTACGAAGGATCTCTCGATGATGCAACTTTGAGATCGTAGCCAAGGAAAGAGCTGGCTCCACTTCAGAGTCTAGATTGGTGCACTACAGCTTCTTAAAAGCTGCCAGCTCTGCCTTCAAGAGAGTGATTCCTCCCTGACAGTGCTCAATCCATGGCACATCCCCTCTATCCTTGATTTTGTCCAGACACTTGGTCAGGATAGGTTCGCAATCTTCAAAAGAAGCTCCCCTAACACTAACAATATTAACAGTCGTCTGCATCCAATGTTCCAGTTCCTTAATTAATTTCTTCAAAGCTCTCGAGCGTGGAGGAGGAATGGTTGGATAGACAGACCTGTATGTTCATCCTGAGCAGGTAATGGAGCAACTTCGGAAGAAGGGCTTGTTGACCTTCTTATTTTGATGATGTTTAACAAACAATTTACCACT
>BQKN01064464.1:38082-85478 GCA_022839385.1 Asparagus kiusianus | reverse complement strand
CGCGTCAAAAATCACAGACGCGGAGGTCGAACTTCGCGTCAAAAATCTCCGACGCAGAGGTCGAACCTCGCGTCAAAAATCTTAGACGCGTAGGTCGAACCTAGCGTCAAAAATCTAAGACGCGGAGATCGAACCCCTCGTCGAAAATACTAAACGACGGAGTCCAGCCCCGCGTTATTAAAACGAGTTTCCTCGTTGATCCAAAGATCAAAACTTGTCGTGGCAAGTTTATTGACCATGGAGGTCATACTCACCGCCGATCAAAGGGAGTTGGAGCGGCGCGCCTGCCTGAACCGCAGCACCACCGGCCGATGCAGATGGCGCCGACCCCTGAGCCGCAGCGACGCCGGACCTGGAAGGACGGGATACCGTTTTCTTCTTGGGTGCCATGGATTTTAGTCGGAGGAGAAGAGGAACAGTGCTCGCCGGAGATGAGAACGAAAATTTTCGTTAAAGTTTCAAGAAGAGTCGAATGACTCTTGATTTGACCTCCAGCGGTCTATTTATAGATAGTTATGAGCTGTCAAATCGTAACGGACGGGATTCGAGGCCAGAATCCCGCCCAAACTCGATCCTAGCATTCGAGTTGGTTGAAACTCCAAACACGAGGCTCACCTACACGTTCAAACTCTTAAGCGTAGAGTTCACCCACGCGTGATGATCAACAGGAGATACGACGCGGCCTAAACTAAAAAAAGAGAAAAAAATTGAGGACAGCCATCCAGGTGACCAAAATAGAGAAGAAACAGGCGACTCCGCTGGGGAGTCTATTAGATGAGTGCAGGCAGATTACAATCAGCAACACTAAAACCATCAGATTCGATTTGGAACGTACCTCATTCTTTATTATCATCAAGGCTCATAAGCTGTTTTGTTTGGTTCGAGGAAACAACATCTTAACATTCTGACAACCAGTTTCGCAATGTCTTCAAATCAGACGGAGTGAACATTCAATCCATTAAATTTTAGGATCCAAAGTATTCCGAAAATTCATCCAAGTCAACCACGAACTTTCGAAAACTTTGGAGGGGGTTCTGTAGGCTATCTAAAAATTACAATGGATAGCTGATCCCCTCAGGATTAAGAAGAGATTACAAGGCAATGGTTCCTTCAAATCAAGAAGCAGAATTCATCCTTACGATCAAAATACAAGAAATTTCTAAATCATTGCATCCGCAGCTTTATAATAGCTGCAAACACGGCCTCATGTTTGAGATGATTGATCTTGATGGCTGCGACAACAACATGACTAAGATTATATTAGCAACTATTAGAGATACTGATGAGCAGTGTAATGATTTCAAAAATAAAAGGTTGGACTTAGTTGGTGAGTTGCTTGGTAGAGAGCTGTGGGCAAATATTCACTGATTCCCATCAAGCTCCAACAATGAAAGCTACAATCAGACAGCTTTCATGCCAACAAACGAAAGCTGCAAATAGAGGACTTTTCACATAAAACGAGAAGAGTTATAATTCGACGACACTTACGACAACTGATGAAAACTCTATCCGACAGTCTTCACCATCTACAGTGGAAGTTACAATCTGACGACTTTCACATCCCACAACAGCTAAAGCGAGGATTACTGAACGACGGTCCTTGTAACGCCTTTTAGAAGAAGTTACAAGTTAATCAACTTCTTCTAAAACGCGGAATTCACATTCGCGTTACAATGCAGGCGACCCCCGCGTTTCTAAGTCATAACAAGTGAAACGCGAGCGACCCTCGCATTCTGGATATTCAGTCAACACCCAACCTCGTGTCTCAATCCTAAGAAGCGAGGTTAGGGTCCTGAACGTGAGGTTGGGTGTTTGACTCATTCAACTATGAGTCGAACGGTTTCAGAACCGTTTTCCCCACGATTTGAGGAAATCACGCCCACTTAGGAGCGGATTTAGAGGGCAGTTACCGCCTCTTATCCCCCTATAAAAACTCAACAAATCCAACAAGCAGAGGGTTGGATTTTTAAGATCGAAACCGTAAGGGGTTAAGGATTTTCAGTTCAAAAAAACTATAGAAGAGTTGGCAGCAGAGGCGAATTCTTCAAAAGAGAGGATTTAGCTCAGATTCAGAAGATCAAATTTGAGAGAATCCTTCAGCAACAGAAATTCAGCTTGGCAACTAACCAAATTTTCGGTTTTAACAACTCTGGTCATAGAGTTCTAACTCGTTCTAAGTTCTTAAAACTCATTCAGAGTTATTTATCAAACTTTCCACAGAAGTTCATTGTTCCCACGAGATAAGAGACGGTCAGATCGTCAACAGAGAGCAAATTCGACGCAAGCAATCGAAGGAGGCACTCCATCGCTACCGAGAAGAACCCAGTTTTAAACAAAGGGGAGAACCAAGTTCTTTCTCCTCTCTTTTGTAATCAAATTGTAATCAGGATCGAAGGAATACAAGTCAAATTTCTTTCATTCTCTTTATTGCAATTTTCCAACAAACAATGTTCCCGAGCTCAAAGGGGACAACTACAAAGTGTGGAAGGAGAGAGTTCTCCTTCATTTGGGATGGATAGACATAGACTATGCCATAAGGAAGATTGAACCCCCTAAAGTTACTGAAATCAGCACTTCACATGAAATTCAGCTTTATGATGGGAACGATCCAATCGTCTCTGTGTGATGTTCATAAAGACTAAAATTCCTGTTGGTATAAGGGGTTCAGTCGAGTAGGTCGACAAGGTCCAAGATTTACTGAAGGCTATCGATGAGCAGTTCGCCACTTCAGACAAGGCAATGGCGAGCACCCTAATCATACAGTTTTCATACTTGAGGCTCACCAGTGATCATATCATGCGCATGAGGGATATTACGGCTCAGTTGAAAGTATTGGAGGTTGAGATGTCTGAAGCCTTCCTGGTTCACTACATCCTTTGCACCTTACCTCAGCAATATGGCCCATTTAAGATATCCTACAACACACATAAGGACAAATGGTCGATCAATGAATTGTTGACCATGTGTGTTCAGGAAGAGGGCAAGCTGCTTATGGAGGAAAAGGAAAAGGAAATTGTGAACTTTACTACCCTAGGGAAGTACAAGAAGAAGGATCAAGCCAAGGACAAGGGGGAAGGGAAAATCCCTCCTCAAAAGGACATTAAGAAAGAGATTGTGTGCTTCTTTTGCAAAAAGAAGGGGCACGTTAAGAAACAATGCTCCAAGTTCATGAAGTGGCTTGATAAGAAAGGTACTTAACTTTCTTTTGTTTGTTATGAATCCAATATGATTGATGTTAATCATAACACATGGTGGATTGATTCTGGTTCTACAATCCATGTCACCAATTCATTGCATGATTTACGAGACCTACGGAAGCCGATGGGAAGTGAGCACAGCGTCTATTCAGGAAATAAGATGCCCTCACATGTGAAGACTATTGGCACGTGCAGACTGGTTTTAAGTAGTGGTTTTATTTTAAGTTTAGAAAAGACGTTTTATATTCTTAGTTTTTCTAGGAATTTAATTTTAGTTTTTAGACTTGAATCAGATGGTTATTCCTTTAAATTTTTAGATTTCAGATTTAATTTGTCTTATAAATCTGATGTTATTGGATGTAGTACTTTGTTTGATGGTCCTTTTCTCCTTAATTTGCAAAATGATGAAAACCATACTTCTATGCACGTTCATAAAATTATTGGTACTAAACGATGTGTTGTGAATGAAGATGTTAGCCTTCTTATTTTGATGATGTTTAACAAACAATTTATTTCTAATGTTGTTTATCTAGTGTTTGTATTTTCATATTTATTCTAGGCAAATAACGAGTTGGAGGATGGATGGAATTGCGCATTCACGATCATATCCAATGGATGTTGGCGGAATTGTGGAGTAAAGCCTATGCAATTCAAATTGAAGATCTAAGTTCTAGCTTCATCCACAAGTGTACCAAGTTGAGCTACATCGAAGATCAATCAAGCTTGGGTATATTTAGTTTAGGTTTTATATTATGTGTGTTAGTACTTTAAGCTCAATCATATATATATATATATATATACATATTTGGTTTTCATATATATAGTTATATATACATAAGTTTTGGTTTATGGACTTAAAAATTATTGTATACATATTTCATTAAGTCTATAAAATCATTTCATAGGGTTTCAAAACATTATTTATGTCAAAACATCAAATTTCATGTATATCATATTTTCATGTTTTGGACACACTTGCAAAATACATGAGTTTTCACAAATGGAAAACTCAATTTGAAAAATTCTATTTCTAACATGTTCAATTCCATATTTATAAATGTTTTCCAAAGTTTTATCAATTTTGGAATTAATTTGTTATATTTATTTGAATTCACAAAATTAAGGTTTTAATTAGCTCATGTTCGTGCACATGTTCGTGCATGTTTTTACAAAACTGATGCGTTTTCATAATTGGGAAATACGATTTGAAAATTTTCTTCATTTACATGTTTATCATCATATATACAAATATTTTCCCAAGTTTTACTATTTTTAGAGTTGTTTTGTTATTTTCAATTGAATTTACAAGACCGTATTTTCTGTAGTTTTTTCAGAAACTGTATATCTGTGTGCAAACATTTATTTTTCTCAACTGGAAAGTGATATTTCATAAATTCTTTCTCTAACATGTTTATCTACATGTTTAGAATCTTTCCTCAAAATTTCATGATTTTTAGTGTTGATTTAATATTTTTAATTAATTTTACAAAGTCAGATACACAAAATTCCAGAATTTGTCAAAAACAGAAACTGTCCGTGAACAGTGCGGTCGACTGTACTATAGCACGGTCGACCGCTGTTACTGTAGCACCCGACCATTGAACAGTAACAGTAACTTCTGTTTTTTGGTTTTTAAGTGGGTTTTTGAGATTTTTTGGGTTGTTTTCTTCTATCCTATATATACCCCTTTGCCATAACTATTTTCCATAACTAAGAGAGTGTTTTTAAAGCAAGTTTAAAGAGTTTTAAACAAGGGTTTATGTTTGGTTTAAGTTTGTTTAAGAAGCTTTTAAGCATTTGGAAGTTTGAGTTTGTGAAATCAATTTCACAAGAGCTTAAGGAGATCATCTATTGGTGTTTGAGCATCCAACTATTCTCCCTCCACCTCTTGATCTATTAAGAAGTTTTCGAAACTCTATTTCTAGCTTTACATCTATTTATTTGATTATAATTTTATTAAAGCTAGTTTTATATTGAGTTTAGATTTGATTTTACTCATTGTTTACACACACCCACATTGAGCTTATTGTATTTTCATATATAGTATATTCGGGTTGGTGAGAGTTGTATCAATTGAGTGTGAGCTTTCATTGTGTTCTTATCCATAGTAGAGAATAAACATTTATTGTATTGAGCCTAATTATAAGGATACACTTTGTAATACACTTGTACACCGAGAGAAGTGTGTGGCGAGAGTCGGGGATCGTCCCAAGAGGAGTGGCATAGGTTGACGAACCTAGGGAGAGGTTGTATCCGAACACTTGAGGGAGACACTCTAGTGGGTGTAGAGTGGGATTACAAGAGTGTGTTAGTTGTAGAGTTTTTGGTAAACTAGAAAATCGTATTGTGGGGTGTAAACGTTGTTCGGGTAAACGTAGAAAACCCGGTTGTGATAGTGGAGATCTCCTCGAGGTGAGAAGTGGAGACGTAGGTCGTGGGGACCGAACTCCGTAATCATATCGTTTGTTTGTGATTGTATTGGCGCACTTATTTTTATGTTCATATCTTATATCGTCTTTGTATATTACTTGTTGATTATATTGCCCACTATCTAGTTTAGATTGTTTACCCTTGTGTTAATTATATATCCTTGTATATATCTCATAGTATATCTCATTGCTAGGATATTGCTCTTTGTTCATATTGATTATTCTTGCTTGTAACATATTGTATATCTCTCTTGCAAGAATAATTTATCATTAATTTTAATTGGGATAAAATCGGATTAGATTAGCATAAGACATTAATCACCCCCCCCCCCCCCTCTCTAGGGTCTAAATGAAGAGTCTTCTATACTGTGCCATCGGAGATTGGGACATATCTCCATTGAGAGAATTAAAAGGTTAGTGAATAATGGGGTACTTGGTACTTTGGATTTTACTGACTTTGAGACTTGTATAAGCTGCTTTAAGGGTAAGCAGACTAACAAGTCCAAGAAAGGTGCCAAAAGAAGTTCTGAATTATTGAAAATCATACACACTGACATTTGTTGTCCAGACATGGATGCATATCGTGATAAGTACTTCATCTCTTTCATAGATGATTACTCGCGATACATGTATCTCTACTTGCTTTACAGTAAGAATGAAGCACTAGATGCTTTTAAGGTGTTTAAAGAAGATGTAGAGAAACAATGTGGCAAACAAATTAAGATCGTGAGATCCGATAGAGGTGGAGAATACTATGGTAGATACACTAAGAGTGGCCATGCAAATGGTCCATTTGCGAGGTTTCTACGTGAAAATAGGATTGTTGCCTAATATACTTTGCCTGGCTCTCCGGACCAAAATGGAGTAGCTGAAAGAAGAAACCAAACATTATTGGACATTGTGCGTAGCATGCTTGCTAGCTCCAAACTTCTTAAATCCTTGTGGACTGAAGCTCTCAAGACGGCTGTTACATATTAAACCGAGTTCCGACCAAGGCTGTCCCAAAGACTCCGTTTGAGTTATTCAAAGGTTGGAAACCAAGTTTGCGACATGTACATGTTTGGGGATGTCCGTCCGAAGTAAGAGTCTACAATCCACAAGAAAAGAAGTTGGACCCAAGGACCATAAGTGGGTATTTCGTTGGATATGACGAAAGGTCTAAGGGATACAGATTTTATTGTCCATCTCATAGCACTAGGTTTGTAGAATCAAGAAATGCTAAATTTCTTGAGAATGACTTGATTAGTAGGAGCGATCAATCTTAGGGGGTTGGTCTTGAGAAAGATCATTTAGATGCTCATTGTGCCACTTAAAGCAACGGGCTGATCGTTGTTGTTAACAACGCGCCTATAGTTCAAACGCGTGTTGAAGAACCAGTTCACGAAATACCACAAGCTGTTGATCCTGATTTAGTAGATGTTAAAGTTCAACAAATACCTGAAGCTGTTGAACAACTAGCTGAACAACATCATCCTGATCCTCAGGAAAATGTTGATGCAGCATTAAAAAGATCTACTAGAGTAAGGAAATCGGCGATTCCTAGTGATTATGTCGTGTATCTACAAGAGTCTGACTATAATGTTGGAGCCGAAAATGATCCTGAGACGTTTTCACAAGCCATGAGTTCTGAGATTTCAAACTTATGGTACAATGTCATGAAAGATGAGATGGATTCTATGGCGTCAAACCGAGTATGGGATCTCGTCAAGTTGCCTAATGGTATAAAAACCATTGGATGTAAATGGGTTTTCAAAACAAAGAAAGACTCACAATGCAACATTGAGAGATATAAGGCCAGACTCGTTGCCAAAGGATTCACTCAAAGAGAGGAAATCGACTACACGGAGACATTTTCTCCTGTATCTAAGAAAGATTCTCTTCGGGTCATTATGACATTGGTTGCCCATTTTGATTTGGATTTGTATCAAATGGATGTGAAAACGGCCTTTCTTAATGGTGAGCTAGAGGAAGAAGTTTATATGAAGCAACCTGAAGGTTTCTCCTCTAGTAATGGTGAGCACTTGGTTTGTAAGCTTAATAAGCCCATATATGGATTAAAACAAGCTTCACGCCAATGGTATTTGAAATTCCATGACGTTATCACTTCATTTTGTTTTGAAGAGAACGTCATGGATCAATGTATATACCAGAAGGTCATTGGGAGCAAGTTTTGCTTTCTTGTGTTATATGTGGATGATATTTTGCTTGCGGCAAATGATAAAAGTTTGCTATATGAGGTGAAACAGTTCCTCTCGAAGAACTTTGATATGAAAGATATGAGTGAGGCATCTTATGTCATTGGCATTAAGATCCATAGGGAAAGGTCTCAAGGGATTTTGGGTTGGTCTCAAGAGACCTATATCAAAAAGGTTTTAGAGAGATTTCGGATGAAGGATTGTTCACCGAGTGTAGCACCTATTGTGAAGGGTGACCGATTCAGCCTAAATCAATGCCCTAAAAATGAGCTCAAGCAGGAACAGATGAAAAACATTCCATATGCTTCAGCCGTTGGAAGCCTAATATATGCTCAGGTCTGTACCAGAACTGATATAGCATTTGCTGTTGGAATGCTAGGAAGATATCAGAGTAACCCAGGTATTGACCACTGGAGAGCTGTAAAGAAGGTGATAAGATACCTTCAAGGGACAAAGGATTACATGCTCATGTATAGACGGACCGACGATTTGGAAGTGGTTGGTTACTCTGATGCGGATTTTGCTGGCTGTGTTGATTCACGCAAATCAACATCAGCATACATTTTCATGCTTGCCAGTGGAGCCGTGTCTTGGAGGAGTGCAAAGCAGACTTTGACTGCTACTTCCACTATGGAGGCCGAGTTCGTGTCATGTTTTAAGGCTACGTCACATGGTGTATGGTTGAAGAGTTTCGTGTCGGGGCTCAGAATTGTGGATTCAATTTCTAGGCCAATAAGACTGTATTGTGACAACTCAGCTAATGTTTTTATGGTTAAGAATAACAAGAGTGGTAATCGTAGTAAGCATATCGACATCAAATACTTAGCCATTAGAGAACATGTTAAGGAAAAGAAAGTGGTCATTGAGCACCTTAGCATTGAGCTGATGATTGCTGATCCTTTGACTAAAGGCATGCCACTAAAGAATTTCAAGGATCATGTAGTAAGAATGGGACTTGGTTCCATGATGTAAATATTCATTATACGTACATTTGATATTTTATTAAAACTCTTATTCAGTTGATATTTCTCATTTGTTTTGTGCACATACATATTTGCTTATTTTATTGAGAAATATCATTAAAGTTTGGACCTTGAATAAACATAGGGTTTATTCATTAAGTCGTTCGGGATTGAGAAACACGATACATTATGATACATGGAAGATACTACTCAACATTAGAGAACCTATCGCCATGATTCACGTATTTTGTTTTTCATTAAGGTGGATGATGAAATGTTTGGACCAAGTGGGAGAATGTTGGTTTTATTTTCTCGTTTGGTTACAAAGTGGTCCAATAACTTCCCATCATCAAGAGAGTTGGTTATAACTTAACCAGCCACTTTGCCCACTAATTCGGTTATTGCTCTTTGATGGAGAGAGTGGAAAAAAGAGTATATATCTCGGTTGGTCCCTAATACCTGCTCTTAAATTTTCGAAAGGGAAAATACACCATCTATTAGTGAAGAGATAAGGTATAGAAGATCTTCTCGAAATCAACATCCATTATCCATTGTGTGAGACAACAATGGCTGGAGGTTAGTTTAATTAATTCTTGCTTCCGTTTGATATAGATTATATTTTTCAGTTTCTAAACATGTTTAGATAAGTATTTGAATTTCTATCGTGTTTAGATAACTTTTAATGATTTAAATTTTATTATCAGTCGCGATCTGATCATAGTTAGAATCAGAGGTTGGGATTAGGAATTTAAAAGAGATAGAAAGTTGTCCAGCGATAAAAGAGAAATGTAGAGGGAGAGAAAGTGTCATTTGCGCTCTTTCTTGGTAATGGAGGGGCAACTATTTTTTTGTAAATTAATTTTATTTTTATTTAATTTTATTTTTTTGAATTTGAAATTCAAAGATGGCAGGCTTGCTTTTGACGTGGGAGAAAATATTAGCAAGATGCAGTTTGAAATTCAAAGATGGCAGGCTTGCTATTGACGTGGGAGAAAATGTTAGCAAGATGCGGTTGGGCCCAAAATATTTTACGTAACTGCTATGGTTTTACTATTGGTGATGACATGGCTCCTTTTGATTGGACCACTTAGGATTTACTGTTCATCAAAGTTGTTTCATCGTTCTCCTTTAGTTAAAAGTAGTTGATATAGGAAATTCTGAAGCCACAGGGTGCTCACATGAGAATAAATATAAAATATGTCTGTATCCTCCACTTATTACATTTGCTGCGTTATTTTTCTCATGATAGCAGGAGCTCAGATGCAATATCAAACATCGCTCGATACTTCACTTATTGAGAGTTGCTGCTCTATACAGGATGAATTTCCTAAAACATTCTACTCACAATGTTCGTGAATCCTTATATTTGCAATATTAAATTTACAGATGATACAACAATCATTTCAAACTTTAGAAACTATAAAGCATGAATTAAAGATACCGTGCTTATTAGGCACTCAAATACTTGCTATCAGCAGCAGCTTTCTTTGAGGTGATATAAGCAGCAATTAAACACCGAAAAGGCTTCACTTTATTGCTTCATGTGTGTAACACAAACCTGTAAGAATCACCCATCATATCTAGGATGTGATGCCCCTTAAATCACCCCACAAAAAAAAGTATTTCACAATTGGGCAGTATATTCTCTTTCTCCTGAAAACAAATATGATCTTTCTGGTTGAAGAGAGTTGCGATCATTAAACCAACATGATTTTCTCTGCAGATGATAAGGGATGAGAATTTAGATGCATATTGCACTTTATGGGCAACGAAAGGAAGGAACCAACCAGCATTTAGTAACAGGGTTAACTGCGGATAAACCTCTCCCTACTTTCACCCCCAATTGTGGATAGATCCCCTGAAGTTCTATTGTTGCTGATAGATCCTGAGTAAAATTTTCACTCTTTTATTCAGATCTATTTGTCAAAAGACAAATTTCTCTTTCTCAAAGGGGGGAAAGTCCAAGAACTTCACTCAAGGGGCCTATTTGTAACAACAGAACTACAGGGGGTTGATGTCCAATTGGGCGACAGTATAGGGGTCCTATCCACAACTAAGAACTAACTGTTAGTAATATTCCAGCTGAATTCAGGAAAATAAAGTCACATCAACAGTTAAATGATACAAGCTTTACCTGTACACTGGTTTGCTTTAAAAACTCAAGCGACTCCGCTAATTCCTCTTGCCTCAAAGAGGAGGCACTCAATGCCTAAAAAATCATTCACAAAACTGTAAGCACATAATCTACAATTTAATCAAGATTGAACTGTTTGGTACAAGGAAAATGCAGATCACTCACATTCTTTGTCTTCTGCAGATCATATTCTATTGACTTGATTCGAGTAAGTGACTCAGTAATCATGTTGTCTTTCTCCTGAGGAATTTTTGTAGGTTTCTTGGTTATCTCATGTACCATTTCTTCAAGCCTCTGCAACCGTTCCAAGCATGGAGTAACAGAATCTTCTCTGATATCAAGTTGAGGAGTGTTGACACTCAAAGAGTACGATTCTGCATTAGGAGCACTGAAATTACCCAGACCACGGAATAGATGAAAAACTGCAAGTAATTTAACAAGGAAACTGGCTACAGCTCTCGCCAACTGAATGAAGATAGACCCAGAACTAGTAGAGATAAAGTGATCACTTGAAGAACCTGCAAAAAAGTCCAATATCCTCTAGTAAATCTTTACTACTGTAACCGCATTCGTATGGTTATGCATTTGGATCAACTGCATAGGTCCAGAAATTACAAAAAGTAGAGTCAGACAGGGAGAGGCTGAAGTCAAAGTCCTCGGACATTGTAATCAATGGCATCACATTTAATTAAAGGAAATTAATTTACTAGGTTTTCAATCTTAATTAGAATGGAACTAATAAACGATATACTGTCATGAACTGAAATATGGAGATTCTTTCTCTTGCCGGATGTTTGCTTAATGAGTAAAAGTAACTTATGCCTCTTTCGTCATTTCTGTCACCATAGGTTAAAATCAATGGATTCAATCACGCGTGTTCTAAAACTTACCTGCAGGGGCATGGCATCTGCAAAAAATTTAGGCAATGGGTTTATACTCACAAGCAATTTACAGCACACTTGATTATTTGCTTTCAATTACTTAGGCTGCCCTTTCAATATTCTTTTAAGGTTCCATATAAGCAGGGCTTGAAACTTTTCTCGATAAGTATTGCCTAGCAGTTTAGACTTCACATGAGTGTGAAGAGGTCTCTGTTGCTAACATGCACGCTCCAAGGTAAGTATCAGAGACTTCTAAAATTCTGCTCAATATAGTTTATTTCAGATTCCAAACACTGAAAGAACAAAAATTTCTGCTCTTGTCATGCAAACTTTAATTCATCAGATGTTAATTATATGTTTAGTTTTCGTTAAGAGAGGGCTTCCTGGAATCCACCAATCAAACAAGCCGAGAGAATAATCTTCACCGAGTCAATCTCCAAAACAAACCAACAGAACAATCTTTGTCAAACCAATCTCTTAAAACTGACAGTTTCATTAATGCTAAGTTAGTGGGGGCAGTGGGGCATCAACATAATGAGTTGTATACAACTATACTGTTAATGTTTCAATATAAGAACCTGAAGAGGGCCTATTCCTTAGTAAAGAGTAAAAATATGTGATTGATTAAGTTTTAACATTATCAGTAAACATCATATATTGTATTCTTAGAATATGTGTGCATTTTAATTACGCAGGATCTATCTACATATGAATATTGGTGTGCTCTTTTACTATAATCCTATGATCTATCACTATATTGTTGTTAGTAGGATTATTATATTTACTAGCAGTATTCTTAGCACTTGTGTTGCAGTGTCCATTTGCATTGTTCTGAATCTAGGATTCAGTGACTAACAATTCATCACCTTCCTGGATCATGTAGAGAAAAACATGTTCAAGTAAGGCAACAGGAAATGGATTATTTATAACGAAAGTGAAAATTAAAATACTCAGAAACTGCAATATAAACAATCCATATGATTTTGACTGTGAGGACATGTAGTTCTATATTAGCCTTTTGCAGTCAATCAGGACTACCAATTTTTCATTTTAACATCCATTGTAAGATAGCAAACTCTTTCTCTCTCTTAGTTAATCATTGAATAACACATACTTACTATTTAATAACACGAACTTGCTATTGATCCAAGACATCTAACACCTTCTGGTGCATGCCTTGTCTCTCAGTACAATACATAACTAAGTTTGTTGCCTAATTTGTTTCTTCATACTCCAAAAGCAAAGTTAAGATCTAGCTTGCTTATCAAGAAATTGAGTACTAAAAAGCAATCAATAAACTTATTTAGACTGTTATTCTACTGAGGAGAATATGCTTATCCACCACTAGTTCCAGTTAATCTCAGCTGAGGAATAGCAATTAAAGCTGAAGAATTTGAAAGGATGTCATGGGGCATGGTAACACTGAGGAGAATGTGGGAGAATGTGCGTGGTGCTTCCATTAAATCAAGCTGAAGAATTGAAAAGATAACACGGGTCATGATAAACTAACTAAGTACTAGTGTCATTTGGAGAATTTTACTGCATCTTTCTATATGTATAATTGAAGTATCAGATTTCCATGTCTCTGCTCAAGAATGTGTTAAGTTTCAAATTCAAGCTTTAGCATTTAGGAAGAGATTGTGGAAAAAAAACACTGCATATTTAATATTAACAAAATGGTCCATATAGTGGATACTCTTGAGGTTTACAAATTGCGTTCACCTTCCTGCAGAATAACTTTGTTATAACTAAAACTAGGACACGGAAATAGCCTGACACATAAGAGGAATTCCTAATATTTATAAATATTAAACTTTAAGGTCATCTAGGCCTCAGATAGTGGTAACCCCATCTTTTTGTAGAAAAAGAGTCTAATGAATAGTGCATCTATCATTTTGTTTGAAATTTACAAGAAAAGGTCCCACTTTTTGTGTGTAGTAGTACAGGAACAGTATAACTCTTGTGTACAGTTATTACTACAACATACAAAAACAATTGTAACTTGTTGCATCAATATGACACATGATAGCTAGTTATTGATGTAACTTTTCATCTTCCCTGTTATTATACATTCTTTTTTCCCCTTCCTATGCCTTCTCCATTCTCTATGCTTTCCCCATAGGAAATAAATCTGAAACTTTCCAACTTCCTTGATATCCACCATAGCAACTTTACATCTTTTATCTTCTCTATGCATTCTCTCTCTAATCCCTTGTAAAGGGCCTACTCTTTTCATGCTAATCAAGAACATTCCCTCTTCTGCGGAAACATAAAATCGTCTCCTATCTACAGGAAGTGATGTTATATATCTGCTCTTGTCTAATAATCTTGGTTCTGAAAAGTGCAACCATGTTATCTTGTCGGTTCTGAAATAATCTTGTTAATAGCACATATTTTCAAGTGAAAAAGTTGTTAAAATAAAAATATTACAATACTATGGGAGCAACAGCACCGTAATACTTGTGCATTAGGGGGTAAAAGCGAGTAACGTACAACATATGAAACCTTTCTCCTATTAGGGGAAAAAGCCTCAACTTCATGCCCTGTGATTTATGCTACCAATGATAATGTGAGTATAATCAAGTTTTCCAGGTTTGTCTCAAATCTGGGGATTGTTATTATGTTGAAAACCTGTTACTCTTTACTAGATGCAAGAGCAAACTTCAGGATATTCACATCATCTATACGACTCTATTAAAATCTCAGTAAGGGTAGATAAATATGAAGGAATGGAGGAAAATTCCTCAATTCATAGTTGAGTTCTTAGGAAAATTTGTGATTTGTATAGGGCAAAGTAGTGATTTTGAAAAAAATTGAATGGATGACATTTATCCATATCCTCCATCTCTCCCCCTCCCCCTCTCCCCCCTCCCTCTCGACCCTTCTATAAGAAACCCATAAACAATCAAAATTTTCAACCACACCTACAAATAAAAATTTGAACACGAGAGGATTTAAAATAAAAAATGTCATATTAAAATATTAAATACTTATATTAGGATAAAAACCTTAAATTATAGTTGCAATGACCAAGAGATTTGTTAAAGAGGTATAGGATATTGACATGAGAAAGTCCTTTGATATTCTGAATAATGATTAACCGTGTATAAAAAGGTATAGAAAAGAGAAAATAAAGATACAAAGTCCAAGTAGCAAACAATTCTGCTCACCACATAAATAAGTAAAACCATACATGTTAATCTTTAAATATATTAATAATATATAAATTATGGAAATAATATTTATATATCACGTAATATAAACTATTTTTATAAAAATATTTTGCATTAATTTCTTAGAAACTACACAATTTATTTCTTATATCACGTGCATTACACATGTGCATTATGTACGTGCAAATTAACTAGTATTTGATAAATGTACATCGTAGGCTATGAAGCCCGTAGGTTGGAGCTGACGGAAGAAAATAGGTGGTATGGGTGAGTTTTTGCCACCATAGGAGTATATTTCCTCTTCTAGCGGCTGGTGGCCATAAATCTCATGTACAAAATCAGAAAATTTGAGGGGAAAAAACTTTTCTTTATGTGATCATATATTAGGATAATAGGAGAGTTTACCTTCATATCCATTGTTGACATCAGACTGAGTGGTCAAACTGCCCTGGGAAACACTTTCATCCATCCTCGCCTGAGAAGATTTTATTATACAAGAGAAAGAAAATAAGAAAATGCAAACAAAAATAAACTTGAAAATTTCTCATGTTCTGAATATTCATGTAACTTTGCAAACGTTAGATAAATGCTTTTTTATAAGGGATCTAAATTTAAATAATGCATTGCTTTTTGAATCTTTTACTGGATTTCATGTTCACGCAGATGAGAACTCATCCATAAGGCAAAACCTAGGTTAAAGCCCTTGTAGTATTTCAAAAAACAAAAAAAAAGGCAATTTCGACCAACTGGACCATGCTATTTAAGCCACTGTAGTTGAACTGGGGACAGGTCCCACCTGGGTCGATTATAATTATGACAATTCATAATTACAAAACTAAGGTCCCAGATAATATTGGATTCAAGACTAGGACCAGAAAACAGAACCAATATCAGTAAGCTGCAGAAAGAATAAGTTATGGCAATAAACAACTAAACATCTGGCAGGTCGAAGCTAGAACAGGAGACTCATGGATGTGGAAGCAATTATTAAGAATAAGAAACAAGGTGATGGCTGAATTAGGAGGAGCTGAAAATGTCAAGAACCTTATCATGTCAAGTTGCAGGAATTCAAAGCCAAAACTGACGATATTATACAAAAAACTGTCCCCAGCTGCTAACTCAGTACCATGGCATAAAACTGTGTGGGGAGGTCTCAATGTGCCCAAACATGCTTTCATCAGCTGGCTGGCGATTCAAAACAGGCTCCTCACTCAAGACAGACTCCTGAGGAGAGGTATTATCAGTGCTAACCTGTGTTGTCTGTGCACGGGGGCAAATACTGAGTCGAGAGACCACTTGTTCTTTGAATGCACTTTCTCATCCTACATATGGAACTCAATTATGGAGTGGATGAATTTCAAAAAGAAATCTTGTAGTTGGAGACATATTTGGAGTTGGTTTTCAAGTATGAGAGGGAAAGCTCTTCAGGTTAAGCTTAAAAGATTGGTTTTGACAGCTTCAATTTACTGCATATGGAGAGAGAGGAATGCAAGAATTTTTGCGCAGAATTTTAGTAGCGCGGACCACTTGATAAATGTCATCAAGTATGAAGCTTCAACAATCATCTTCAACAACCCCCCTAAAATGGATTTGACAGGCTTTACTCTCTTTTGAGGTGTGTATCTGGTTCAGGTTGAGCTCTCAGCAAAGGAATATGCTGAGTATTCTTGAGGTGTATATATTTTCATATATGGTTGATGAATAAAATTTTTCATTTACCAAAAAAAGAAAGCTGAAATTTAGACATCAATCAAAAATAAGGGGAAGAAACACAAGTATTAAAGAACTAAATGCAAATACGTGGGCAAAGGACTTACTTCATAAAATGAGTCCACATTTTTAACATTTGATTCTTGCAGTGTACACAACTCATTATACTTCAGCTCCTGCAACAAGGCATATAATTTTAAAACCAAATATGCAGCTGGATAACTATTTAACTTTTTTAACACATCTACAACCTGTGATATGGGAGGCACAAGGTGCAAATTGAGTTCCTCTTGATCAGATCTATTAGTTATCTTCGTCGAGCTTGTCATTTTCTCACCGTTGACCAACTAGAGAAGAAGAAAGGGACAATCATGTCAACTGCGAAAAGTAGTTCCTAAACTTCATGATGTTATCCACTAACAGGTTTTCTCTAATAAGGAAAAGTTCCAGTCCACTAATTTGATGTGAAAATGTGAAGGAAAAGGTCGAATTGGTCTGACAACGGCACTCAGGGAGGCTCCATCATCAGGGTTACATGTGCAGTGTTCGGTTTGCATGGAAGAGAACAAAAACATGTAACCGGAATGTAAAGTGGTATAAGGGAAAAAGATAGAATATACTGTTATTTTACAGAAAATACAAGACAAGGAAAACAAATAAAAATTCAATGATTACTGGGGAGTGGTGGAATGGGAGCGTGATATATGTCCTAATTTTCCCTTTACATTTTCTGAAAAAGAAAAGTGAATAGATTGAAAACAATTACAACATCTAACTCAAACAATCAACAGAAATGCAAAGCAAAGATGCTGATAAGAGACATTATCTGGGGAAACATTCAAGGATTAAAAAGACTTGTCAGATGTAGAAAAACCTTCCAGGAGATGCAAACAGCACCTAACTGGATCGCACCTTAATTATTTCTGGATCGCTCCATGGTCCTTTATTGGATCTCAGGCAGCCACCTTCATTTTGACAAGTGCAAGAACCACCAAGAAAATCAGGCAGTTGACTGTCAATAGGAAAAAAGGGAAAGGTAAATTGCATTTAGGATCAGAAGATCACATAAAACGATTAATAAATATGGAAAACTTGAACATACAAGAATGGACCTTATATCTATGATCTCTAGCAGCGTACTTTTATACCTATCTCCTAGAACCTGCTCAATTCATCAAAAAGGGGGGAAAAACAAGTTATTCATAAACTCGTAGATGTTTAAGAATATGAATGTATGTTCACCTGTATCTTAGCAGATGTCCTAGGATCAATGAAATTTTTTAGGGCACTCCACAATAATCTGAAACCATTGCCAGCATTAACAATATACATCTGATTTAATATCTGCATGAATAAGCTAGCATCAAAATAGAAGTAGAAAACTAGCTTATGGGAAGTTGCTACATTTAGATTAAATAAAAAAAGGAAAATTTAACAATACTTTGTTGTTTACATAATAAATAATCACCTCCGGATAGTTATTGCTATCAATTTTACTGATGTGGATGACAACATCATGAGCTAATTTGCCAACATTCATCCAGTTCTGCATAGCCAATTAAGTGAAAGTGTAAAATTACTGATAAAAAACTGTTGGTACAAGAGCTTGTTGAGTATCATACCACTCCCTGCACATCTAATATTGTTGTCATAGTATCGATGTGCCTTTTAGCTGCAATTGAGCATGCTGGATATTTCTCAAGAAATACCTTTTCTAATGCCTGCACATGGTACTTCAAAAATCTCTCAACTGTGGTAACATTCATAAGCTTGTTTGGGTCAACTTTTCCTAGTCTTTCAATATACACTGGTCTTCCCTCCTTGTCCACTCCGTGATAACCATGAGGATAGTAATTAACCACCTCTTGCAGTTCGTCAAACATGAAATCCTACATGGAAACAAGTTCTTAGACCATTACGGAAAAAAAATGAATAAACTTCAGACAAGTCAATTCAACCATCATTTTCTATGTTTACTTTGCTAGACAATAGAAGTAATAACAATTGCATTCTACTTCACATGGTATGCTTTTCAGTTATATTTGATGTAGAGTGACACATCCACTATTCATGTTTGTCAATGTGCAGTAATATGCCATCTTATGTATGAAAAGGATTCTCAAGCTATAAGAGTCCACCTCGCAACCCTCTCAGGATGTGGAAGAGTTCTGAGCTTCTTCTTGCTACTTTTGGAAAGTGTTGTGTGTGAAGAACCTCGGCGCCAAGTAAACCCGAGGGACTGGGGCCACCATTTCACAGTCTAGGCCTAGGTGAATAGCACACGGTTGCAATGCCCATTAATTAGAAATTGACAATAGACATGCCACAGACATGGATCGACCCTTAGCCTTTTGAGCCAAGGCCCCAAGCCCAACCGCTATGCCACTTGCAAGGGGTAACTGCTTTAAGCTTTGCTCATTTAGAAATTGTGTTATTCGTGAGCTCAACGTGAACATTGATTTATTTTAAATATGATCATTGTTGTGATATCATCTCACCTTGGCATAGCGCATTTATCATATGCATGGTGTACTTTCAGAACTTATTTGCTATCAGTGAACTCTTTTGTCCAATGCACTTTCTTAGTTTGGTAGTTCCTGCAGTTCATTGAATTTTGCAAACTCTTGAAGTAACTCACCTGAAGCTTGTCAGATGTTATAGGTATGGGTACTTGTGATGTCAGGTTGATAATATACTTACTGTACTGATGGTAATAGATATATTTATGGGCCTTGTCACTTATGCTGTGTGACTGTGTGCTTATGTGTGTATACATACCTGTATATAATACGTACATACATATACCCATATATATGTACAGATACAAGCAAACACGCATCATCATGTACATGTGCACATGCATTAGTTGGAGTCACTTGGAGGGCAGGCAGGCATGTGCATGAGTGAGTATGATGCTCTAATGAAATTTGGAATGGTTTTACTAACTTAGTTCTCTCCAACAAAACTTACATTCTTTACTATAATATTTCAAATTCCTTTTATGAGGACAAAGCTACTAACTAAACAACTTTTATAGAGGTCAAGTGACCAATGATATATATTAAGCCTGATTGCTGATCTTTCCACTAAACCACTGAATTTTGGGCATTTTACCACTCTGTGTAACAAGATGAACATGATTGATATTTATGCCTCAGCTTTGAGGAGGGATGTTAGAATAAGTATTAGACTAATCTAGGTTGTTTTGTTCCAATGCAGCAACGTATGTGTTTCTTCTCTTCCTCTCAACTTATCATCTATAAATAGATTGGTATAGCTCATTAAAAAAATATCTCCCTCAGTTTTTTCTCAACAGATAGAAATTACACCTGTAAAGATGATAGTAGCAAACTATAAGACATTGAAAAAACATATATATAGTTGGGGCATTGGGCCTGTAAGAAAGTTAGTCATGCGTTACATTCACGTTTTGTTAAGTACTATCGAATATAAAGCAACTAATTAAAGCTGAAAGAGTGAGATGTAGTGTAGCAACTAGCATGGAATGGAGACTACATTGGCACGTAAATATACCAAACCAAATATAGAAAAGTTATCATAAAGAAATAAGATTTTCAACGACTTACTTAGCATTCTTGAACTGATAGTAATACGATAAAAAACAGATAATGAAAATATGATATATTTACTAACCTGCACAATAGAATCTGTACCAAAGTCACTTCTCCACTGGAGCATGTCTGACCACATATGAGTTGCTTTATCAACATTATACCCTCTTGCCTTCAAAAATCTTAAAAAAAAGCCAATTAAAACGTCTAAATTGTGTCAAAAAAATCCTAAATTGGGAGATAGTTAACAAATAAAAAATAATAGTTGAACGGAAGAATCTCTCAGCCTCCACTACAACCGCATGAGCGCACATGCACATCAGCATGTGATCAAGCAGGATATTCCCATTGAGACACATATGATCCTTCCATAAGTTTCTTTATGGTGCATACCAACGAGCAATAGTCTAATAGATGCAAAATGATTATCACTTTAAGTGCACACTATTTCACGTGTTACCTTTATAAGACAACGGTTATATTGTGACTCAAATATTGATCTCAAATCCAGTTCTTTGATTGGCTTGGTTCATATGGCCGAGACTTAGTGCAACTAATGTCTTGAGAAGGATTAGTTAACATTAAGTTGGTGATTAGAATTCTAAAATAATTGGTCTGTCCTAAAGCATCTTGGCACCCACGTCAAGAGTAGCAATCCATGCACATGGGTTGTTATTACTTGTATTCTCATTGGATGAGAACTAACAGAGATAAGGTCAAGCTTGTTAAGGACTCTAGAGTACGTATTTGACTGTAATTCTGGAAGTTGTGATCCAAGAGATATTGAGGCGGCAGCAGCATCATATATAATATGCAGAAAGCATGTCTCGAAGATCATCAACTGCAGTTAAAATTCACTACAGCACAGAGAACAAGAGGTTCTCTTCTTAAACCTATTAGTTATAAATTAGCTCTCTTTTGTCCCTATTGTTTAAGAGAGTTTGTGTTAGGCTTTCAGGGTGCAATTTTGGATTGAGTGATCTCCACTTTGTATTCCTCACTATTAGTAAAGCTATTCCCTTCCTTCGCCTGTGGATGTAGGCTACAAGCCGAACCACGTATATCTTTGTGTTCGTGTGTTCTTGATATTTTCTGTACTCTCGTGTGATTGATTTTAGTTTATCTTGGGGTTTTGTCATAACAAATTGGCATCAGAGCCCTCAGTTATCGATTGGACGAGAACATGACAACAACCATTACGAAGTGGGATATGAACAAATTGACGGCAACATCAGTTTTAGCCTTTGGTAAGTTAGGATGATTGCCGTGTTGACACAAAGTGGATTGAAGAAGGCTTTGCTTAGGAAGTTGAAGAAACCAACTATTATGACAGAGAAAGATCGAAACGAGTTGGATGATAGAGAGCTTTCACAGCGATCTAGTTATGTTTGACAAATAAAGTTTTACAAGAAGTTCTCACAAAGAAAACAACTGCTAATTTGTGGTCTAAATTGGAGGGTTTTTATTTGATGAAGTCGCTCACTAATCGCCTCCTCTTGAAGTAGCGCTTATACACATTTCGCATGTCAGAAGGTACACTCATCAAATCTCATATTGGTGAATATAATTCTATGATTACAGATTTGAGTAAGATTGAGTTAAGATCGATGATGAAATCAAGCCCTATTATTATTGTATTCTTTGTCGTCATCCTACAAGCACTTCAGGGATACTATGGTCTATGGTCGAGATTTATTGGCATCAAGAATCTCAAAGAGAACTTGTTGAATAAAGAGAAGATCAACAAAGAGTTGACCACAAGTGAAAGTAGTGATAAAGCTGATGGTTTGTTTCTTCGAGGAAGATCAAAAGAAAGGGGCTTTAGGGTAACAGGTATAAATCGAAGTACAAAAATTTAGCCTGCAGATATTGCAAGAAGAAAGGACACATCAAGACAGATTGTAATAGATTAAAGAACAAAAATAAACAAAAAGAATATAAAGAAAAATCAAAAGATGACTCCGCTAAAGTTGGTATTGCTGAAGATGTTAATGATTTGATTTGGGATTCAGATTGTTCCTATCATATGTGTCCTAAACAGTATTGGTTCACCACATACGAAGCTATTGATGGTGGAGTTGTTCTTATAAGGAACAATGCCTCATGTAGGACTGATGGGATAGGCACAAAGGCTTCTCGGGCTTGGTTTGAGCATTTTCGACAATCTTTTTTCCCATTGGATTTATTGAGAGCCTAGCCGAGTACGCTTTGTTTTATCGGTCATCAGTCAACAGCCTCCGGCACGGCCATTCTCTTATTTTATGTTAATGATATGATAATTACTGAAAGTGATTCTTCTGCCATTTCTTCCTTGAAGCAACACTTTCAGAGTCAGTTTTTGAGATAAAGGATCTTAGATATCTTTGTTACTTTTTAGGTATTAAGGTCACTGTATCCTCTCATGACTATCTCCTTTCTTAGCAGAAGTACATTGCATACATTCTTAAGCGTTCTCAATGATCCTTACATTTCCACCACCCCTCTCTATTCCAATGGAGATGAACTTGAAGCTTCGACATAATGATGATGATCCTTTATCATAGCCCACTCAATATCAGGAACTTATAGGAGCATTGGTTTATCTTTCTACGACATTAGGAACTTATAGGAGCATTGGTTTATCTTTCTGCGACATCAGGAACTTATATGAGCATTGATTTATCTTTCTGTGACACGTCTAGATATTGTTTATGCAATGCACACCATAAGCAGTTTGTCAGTGCTCCTACTTTCGCTCACTATGTAGCTCTTCTTCTGGTTCTCTGTTATCTTTGTCGAACTATATCTCAGTTATTATTTTTTCCTATCAGACTCTTATTTGTCTCTTTGTCCATACTCTAATATTGGAAGAGCCTATGATTCAGCCAATCGATGCTCCACCACTAGATTTTGTATTTTTCTAGGATCATCTTTTATCTCCTAGCGTAGTAAGCATCAAGTTGTTGTCTCTCATTCTAGTATAGAGTCTGAGTATCAGGCAATGGAAGATACTACAGTTTAGCTAAAATGACTTCGGACTCTTTTGCGAGATATTCATGTCTAAGTTCCTTCTCCAATCACTCTATACTGCATTAATCAGAGTGTCATCTCCATTTCCACAAATCCCATATTCTATGAACGCACCAAACATATTGAGGTGGATTGTCATGTGGTTCGCCAAGAGCATGTTGCTAGTAACATTATTCTTTCATATGTTGCTTCCAAGGATCAAGTCACAGATTTGTTTAACAAGGCTCAAACTATTTCTAAATTTTGCTACTTCTTCTCCAAACTTTTGTTTTTTGATCCACCGTGAGTTTGGGCGTGGGGGTTGTTATCTATGACTATAGTTCAGCCACCTACCTACAATTACAGCTTAGCCAACCTAGAGCTACAGTTCTACGGTCTATATCTAGCGCCAGTAGCATCATTAATATAGCTCATATTCTACTGTACAATTTATATATAAATACTGGGTTTCATACCCAATCCAATCAATGAGAAGCTCTCCTTCATTTCTAAGAATAACACTAATAAAGATGGAGGTTGTAATCGGTGTCTTTGTAGTTCTGTAAGGGTTCAGAGGACAATGATCAGAATACTCAAACTGTCTACCAAGGAGTTGGTTCTAACCCAATACTTTAAAAGACTCTAACACACGAACACTATGTGGCAAGTTCACCTTGCTGCCTCTACCATTTGGAAAATAATAATATTAATAATAATTTGCATAGATACGCTAACCTTATTTATCTGCACAGATTATGTGATTCTATAACTTCTTTCAACTCACAACTTGCGACATCCAACCTTTACAATCAACATTGCATAAATATATATATCGTTTATCACAGTAGAACGTTAAATTGGTCTGTACAAAATCGGTACCAAATTCTTCATGGCCTGGCAATGTCATAGTACCCATTAGAAATCCCTCTTTCATGATTATACACTCTCCTAAAAACAACCGTTTATCTCAACTGGGAATCACTTGACTACCGTACAACAGTACAGTTCTATTTGGTACCATTGAAAGACAAGTTAAATTGCTATTTTTGAATTAATACTTTAAACTTTTTCGCAAGCGAATCCAGGTGCATCCACAAATTACTTCTTAGCAAACACCCAGATCATAAAAACTCAATTACAGCCAATTTAGAAAACTAAAGCCTCCAACTTGCCAAATCATAACTAGTACCAATTACCAATTATCATCAACTTCACGAATTCAAACAAGTCAATCTCCAGAAAAATAAAAATAAAACCAAATACCTCCTCATAGTAAAGTAATCATCGTGCCTCGCCGGCAACAAGTTTCTCTCGATCAGAATCTCCCTGAACTCCTTCACAGCCCGCTCCTCCTCCCCTTGCTTCTGCTTCTCCTCCTCCTTTCTCCCTCTCCTCGACGATGATTTAGAATTCATCACAGCCCAGATTCCCAAATCGACCCGATTGAACAAATAGTCAGAGAATGATTCCAAAAATTGACCCAGGTATGCTTCTCCTCAAGCTGCCCCCGTTGGTTAAAAGGGCAGAATGAGGAGGAGCGATCAGCAGGAGGGCTGCAAAAGGGATCAGATTCTTTAAGCTGGTGAAAGCAATAACAAGGGCTTTCCTTTCAAAACCAAGACTGGGGATAAAAATGAGGAGAACCCAGCCAAATCTTTGGAGTCCAAGGTCTGGAGGCCGGGGGTTGGGGGGAGCTCGCGGGTCAATGCGGATACTAGAAATGTACAAAACAATGCGGTTGTGTCCCGCTTTTGGGTTTTGACGATGTTGGCCTTTCATATTTTAAATGAGCTTCTCAAATCATTCAAATTGCTATCAGGTCCCTCAAATCTTACACTACTTTAACTTAGTCGCTCAAATTATTCAAATTGCTATCAGGTTCCTCAAATCTTAGGTTTTTTTTTTTAATTATTCCCTCACATAAAGTAAGGAAGTAGCGAATTAGACGAAAATTAGTTCTCCAAATCATTGAAATCGCTATTAGGTTCTAAAATTCTCATAAGATGTTCCAAATTTGTCCCTTCGATTGCTATTTCTACACTTGACTGGAGGGACTACTTTTAAAATTACCAAGAATCTAGGGACCTAATAGTAACTTGACTGTTTTGGGGGACTAATTCATAATAGCTTGACATTTGAGGGATAACAGTAATTTACAAGATCTGAAAGGGGCTAATTTCATCATATAGAAGACGTAAGGGACTATTACTGTGAAAGCCCTTTTGCTTTTCCCACAAAAAGCGGAAATCTAGGAGACAATGGTGAGGGTTAGATATAGTTATGTGCTAATCACATCTTAGATTTCTTTATTGGGGCCCTTTTAATGGGCCCTTCGGTTCTTTACACGTCGATGCTAAACTAGGTACCTACCTCCTTTAGGGGCTGTTTGGTTCCTTGTTTTGCTGAAAGCCTATCAAAGAAGTGACACTTTGGTAGGCTTTCAAGGGGCGACTTTGCTGAAAGCCTATCAAAGAAGTGACACTTTGAAAGCCTGTCAAAAGTACCAAAGTGTCACTTTTTGGCAAGCTTTCAAGAGGCGATTTTGCTGAAAGCCTATCAAAGAAGTGACACTTTGGTAGGCTTTCAAGGGGAAAATATTCTAACCAAACGGACCCTTATTCTTTACACGTAGTTATTGTTTGGTTGATATGATAGGCTACACGTAGTGCACTAGTTTCTTTAGGGTATAACCTCTTTCTTTGATTCCCCAAAAAGATAACTGAAGCAAATGATCAGATCAGATCCGGAGCTTCGTTGATTCGCGAAGGAATCAAGAAACTGAAGCAATTATCTCGGCAACAGCGAGATAACCACTCTTCTCGAGATCACCGCAATGGGGCAATCTCAAGGAAAAGAACCAAACTGCAAATCTATCGAACTCTCCTTCTTTATGCTGAAGAATTCTTTGAAGTCTCCTCCTCCTCTCTGAAATTCGTGGCTCTTCAGTCCTCAATTCAGCAGGGCTTCGCCGACGCTCGAGAATTCCAGATCTTAAAAAATGAAGGCCTTAGGGCTGTATTTATAGGATTCATGAGTCCTGTGTTCAGATAAGAATGATTGATTCACTCTTATCATCAGTTGTAATCACTTAACCACGTTCTTGGATGATATCAGATCAGTTGAAACAAATTCGGGTGTTTAATGGTAAAAAACAGCTTAAAACCGCTAAATCAGCATTTTTGGGCTGCTGACACCCGTGGGTGTCTCGGCGTGGCCGAGACACTTGTGAGTGTCTTGGCTAGGACGAGACACCTTGGGGTGTCTCGGCCAGGCCGAGACACCAAGCGGTGTCTCGGCGAGGCCCGGAACGTAGTTTCGTGCGCTCTGTCGATTTTCGTCGTATTTTCATCGTCTGATCTCGGAATTACGCGGTTCAAGATGTGTTGGAAAGCCAACAAGGAGATCTACAAGCTTCCATGATTGAATCACATGTGGAGTAAACAGGACCTAAGGAGTTCTTCATCTTTTATAAGCGATGTGCAGCTCCCGATCCATTCGTGTTTCCGTTGTTTTGAAATTCTATTGCTTCGCATGGTCCGTTGACTCACTTCATGCGTTTGTCATTGTCAAATGAGCTTCTGTGACTCGAATAGCAACATCCATCATCTTCTCTTTGTCTCGAGCTGCGTGCGGGGACCTATAGGCAATTTTTAATGCCGACACCCAGTCAGGATGTTGTTCCTCTCTGATGAAGCCGGATTCGATCAGCTTATTCACTTCGGCCTCGATTGCCTCCATGATTTGTGGATGAAACCATCTCTGCTGTTGTTTGATAGGTTTGACATCCGAGCCAATGTTGAGACGATGCATGGCGATCTGCAGATCAAGGTCGAGCATGTCCTCATAATTCCATGCAAAGACATCAATATATTCTCGTATGAGGGCTATGATGTCTTCCTTCTCTTAGGGAGGTAGACTACCACTGAAAAATATGGGCTTGGGATTGGTCTCATCGCCTATGTTTACTTGGAGAATTTCATCCTCGGTAGACGGTTCATGTTGCTCGAAGCGACTACTCTACTGAGCATTAATGTGGCGGTCCTATATCTCATCATAAAGCAGAACATGCCCGTCCTCTGCCATTTCAATGGGATCAGTCACAGCCATGTTGACTGTGAGGTTGTTGAACAAGTCCCTCACACTGACGTCTGAGTCTCATGCTGAGGATGTCGATGATCGATCCTCTGAGCAAGCATCATCATAGTCCTCTCCGAAATTGTAAAATAACTCCGATGAGGAAGAAGTGTAACCTAAACCTCTTTGAGTCTTGGTGAAGTAGTTCGAGGGTTTACCTTTAGGTACGTAGGTGGGTCGGATGACCGTCTTCCACCCTCTGTCATAGTTCAGGCCTTCTTGCCGAGTGAGTTCGTACCCCATGTCCTTCATCATGCGTTTCGCTACTTGACTGTATTGCGAAAATTGGGGCGTGAACTCCTCTTCTTCGGACTCGTCCCACAACGTACATAAGGGGTGATCGATTCTCCCAAAGATAATATCCTTTTGACAACTATCTTGGACGGGTACGTCGAATACGGCTTGCAAAGACTCAATCGTTTGTCTCTTTGCGACATACGACGAGTATACGGGAAAGTGTAGAGAAGGGTCACTATAGAGCCTCGACATTGGGTCGTTAGGCAGGTCATCCTCGGATGTCAGGCAAGATGACAAGTAAGAAAAGTTGAACTCCTCATTCAAGATAATTTCATCCGCCTGGACAGCGTTAGTTACATTGTGGCTTTCATAGCCGATTACAATCGATTCAAAATCATTCAGGACAAGGCTATCGCCGTATTCGGGTTCACTATCTGCTTCATTACCACTCCCGGGTTCCTCGATCAGTGGTTCATTAGAATCTTGGTAAAGCAGGGAATCCATGAAGTAGTTCTCGACTCCTTTGAAGGGTTGTTTGTCGGCAACTACTGTTTTCACCCGATTGTAGTCATCCACGTATTTTAGGCATTGGTGCAATGTGGATGAGACAATGCGGTTGTTGTGGATCAAGGGTCATCCTAGCAGCATGTTGTAAGAAGGCTCAACGTCGATGACGTAGCAGGTGACCTTCGTCTTCATGTCGCCTATACGGTACTTTAGGTGGATCTTGCTAAGCGGCCTCATCTCGGTGGCGTTAAACCCGAAGATGGTCGTGGTTGTCATGGAAATATGCTTCTGGGGGACCCCCAGGTATTGTATAAGTTTCAAGAGGACGATGCTCAGCGCGGATCCAGGGTCAACTTTGGTTCGATCCACTCTGGAGGAATTGATGTACCCGTGAAGTACAGGGTCGATCGTAGGAAGTGCTTTTGATTAGCATGTCTTCAGGAGTGAATGTGATGCAGGGGACCCACTGTTCGGAGGCCTGACAGCACTGTAAACACTTCTTTCCCACGTCTTCTTCCCTTGTAGACGAGAAGTGTGTGGCGAAAACCTCTGAGTCAGCTAATGCCTCTTGTAGAGCTTCCCGAGTAGGTCTAGACAGAAGCAAGAGTTTGTACATGGTGATTCTGGCTGTGATGTTCTTTAGCTGTGCGAGTACATTGAACCTGAAAGGCTGGTTACTCGAGCTAGGCTCGTCGGGATTTAGAGGGGTCTCTGTAGGCAGCCGCCTGGAGGGTCCCGTCGGCTCCTTCGCCCTAGTAGGGTAATTATTGGCGAATTCTCTCCCTGCCCTAGTGGCCAGGGCGGTAGCATCCTCGTCATAATCGTTGAGGGTGGCTACTGCTGTTTTGCCTTCACCTGGGATAGCGGATACGGTGTTGCAAGGTTTACCCTTGGTCTTCTTTGAAGGCTTTGAAGTCCATTGCTCATCACCGAGGAGGTCCGGATGGACCCACATCACTTGCCCCGATGATAAGGTTTGGGATACTAAACCTTTTCCTCGTTGATTGTGAGGGTCATCATTAGTGATCTTCAGCATTGCCTTAGGGATAGGAACTACCCCCGTCGGCGCTTGAACCTCTGGGAGATCTTTTCCAAAACTCAGAGTGATCATATTTGTATTCACCTGCTTCTGTACCTTCTCCTTTTTTAGAACTCCCGCATCGTATAGGGCTTGAAGCTTATCCATGAGGATATAGCATTTGGAAGTATGGTGGCTGAGGAACCTGTGGTACGCACAGTAGCCCGGTTCATTGGTTTTGTTCGCCTCTTCAGGCTTGGTTACTTCCGGCAGCTTAATCCTGTTGCTCTTGAGGAGCGTGTCAAGAGTTGCTACCACCTGATCTTCCCTGAAGTCATATTGTCTCGAGGGACATTGTTCAAACGACCTAGGTTTTGGCCTTTGGGCTAGTTTGGATGCCGGAGCAGAGTCAACGTCCATGATCTCCTTTCCTCTTACTCGAGGGGGATTCTTCGGCACGCTTGGTTCTGCAGCTCCCTTTTTAGGGTGAGGCTCCTCAGCCTCGAGCCTCTTGATCATATTCTCGACCTGTTCGCCCTGGCGAACGAGTTCTTTCCAGGTTTAGGTTTCCACCGTGCCAATCTTGGAGAGAATATGAATTGAAAGGTTATTACGGCACATCTCAATCAGCATGGCTTCAGAGACTTGGTCTCGGCAATGAACTTTTTAGTTCCTAAACCTCTTCACGAAGTCGTTGATCAACTTCGACTTCTTTTGCTTCTTGGCTAGGAGGGTGGCCATTGACACCTCGGTATCATCATCGAAGAATCGGGCTAGGAAAACTCTTTCCGCGTCGGCCCATGACTTAATAGAGCCTGGTTCTAATTTGCAGAACCATTCAAAGGCTACCCCTTTGAGTGTGCCGATGAATAGCCGGGTGAGGATGACGTCGTTCCCGGTGAGGAATCCGGTTTGAGCCATAAAGTAGTAGATGTGATGTGAAGGGGAGCCCTATCAAATTGTACTAAACTGATGGGTTTGAATTTTGTCGGGTAGGGGACCGTGTCCTACTCAATAGGGTATGGCCTGACCACACCCAGTTAGTTCATGTTTTGTTGGAGCTTTAAGGCATTGAGTTGGCTTCTAAACTCGTCAAATCTCTTGTCTCGGGTAGTACCCCCAGAGCGTGACATCCCTGCCGACGACTTTGAGGAGTGATCTGATAGGAGTTCAGCATTATCCTCCTGTTCAGTCATCTGATTAGGAGTAGGTTTCCATTCCTTGCCTCCCGCAAGCCTCCGTGGGGTACGCGTGACCTTCTTCTTTTTCTTCTTTTTGTTCAGAAGTTGCTCTAACATGTCTCTTATGGACTCGATGGTGACCTGATGTTCTTCAAACTTTTGAGCGATCGTCTGATCACTCGAGGTTTCAATCATGTGCACCCTTGCTGACTCGCCGTGACTCAAGTATGATGTCTGCGATGTGGCCGTCGCTGAGCAAACCTCCTCTTCACCACCGGAAGGGGGTGCTAGGAGGGCATAATCGAACGGGATGTTTACCCCTGTACGATTGCGGGTGTGCAGGAATATACCATCACGCTCGCGCTGAACCAGCGGGTGACTGGGCCCCAGGAAGGAGTCCAAATCTGGAGACTCTAGAAGTTCATTTTTACCCTTCCCCATCATGTTAACAGTAGGAGACGAGAGTTCTAAATCATCAACGGCACGCCTTCTTTGGTGGCTATACCTTCGACGAGAAGATCTTGGTTAGGAAGGACATTGAGTGAGCATTTCGAACTTCGAAGGTTTCACTGTTCCTATACACTGGCAGTCGGCGAGTACTGTTTGGATAAGCCTTTCGCAGTGACATTAAGGATTCGCCTCATGGATGATGTGTTTGCGAGTTAGGTAACCTCGGAGATCTTCTTTGGGTGGTTGGTGATAAACCCCAGCAACAGAAGGGTCAACCGAGTGATCACATGAGAGAGGTTTAGATGAACTCTCTTGCGTACCCTGGGCGGCACGGTTAAGTGTTGAAGTTAGGCGATTTCGCCTTGACAGGAGAGTCTTCGCGCTCGGGCGATTTTCTACCTGTAGGCGAACTTCGACCCTTTGTTCATGCAGGCGAGTTTGTGAGGTATCACCTACTATTTTTCCTTTGTTGTGAAGGCTCGTTTGTTCACAACGCTTACCCGTCGAGTAGACTCAGTAAGGCTCGCCTGATTTTGAGGGCTCTCTTGCTCGGGTAGGCTCGCCTGCTCTGGGCAACCTGTTTGCTTTGGGGATGTGACCTAAGAAACAAAATCCACTTGAGTGGACAGGCTTGTCCGTTTTGATTGGTTTGCCTGAGTGGCCAAGTGTGTCAGAAATACCGGACCCGCTAAAACAGGGGATATTACGGCCAGAGTGAAGCCCGCCTAAATGCGAGGGTTCGCCTGATTTGGCGAGCCCACCAGCATTAGGAGGGTTGCTTCTCTATCTTGCACTTTTCAGACCTAAATAATAATTCAAGCCTTCATATGATGCGAAGGTTCCGGCCTCCTATTGAGCGAGTACATGTCGTCGGTGTTGGCGGGCTCTTCTAGAGAGAGGAGCGTCCGTGCAGACCGTGATGGTGTGGTCAGCGCCAAGATGAACCACCATTTCTCCCTGGGCGGGGGTCTACGAGGGTCGTTTGACAACCAATCTAGCAGTCTCTCACCCTACACTCTTGACCTCTGGCTAGGCCTCGATCAATTCGGAGGGAATAGGCTCCCTGGTGTGATTTGGATAGAGTCCTCAGGTGAGGCTTTAACCGTTTGAGGTCGGCCTCTACGCATGACTCTATGGCGTTTGCGGGACGCATTGCCACCAGAGGAGGAGGAATACATGTACTCTTTGTACTTAGCTTGGTCAAACTCGATTTCTAGGGACTCCACGATCGTCCTAACAGCAACCTTGTCGAACTACGCTATCACCATTTCGATTGAGGAAATAGTTTCTCTCACTATGATCGTCATTTTCTATAGGTGTAAATTTTGATTTCCTGAAATAGGGGTTTCGTTTGTATTGATAAGAATAGCTTATTACAAACTATTAAATCAAAATTATAATAGAAGCAGAGGGAAGGCCCTTCTTGTTTATCGTGGGGACTTTGGTAGTGATAGGATGCCTACTCGGTTCTCGCACCGAGTCTGCTTCCCTTAGACGATTCGATCTAGGTTGCTGGTGAGCTTTAGTATACAGTAGAAGCTCATGCTAGTTGAGTTCAAGTCTACGAGTTTGGTGGCGATTAGGGCCCGAAGCTAGGAGAAGGTGCTACAGTACAAGGATCATGCAAAGAGTCTATCGTCAACTCCGTTGAGAGTTGAGAGCTAATGGTCCAACTAACTGATTGAATTAATCAATTAACTATGAACCTCTTTCCTGTAGCCAAGAGTGGCTCTTAAATAGAGGAGAGACGGCGTGGTCATTCCCTTGAATCATGGGATGTGACCATGTACTGTTGGGAGATACCATGCTTCTCAATTGTACCATGAACGGCTACTTGATGGGCTCAAAGTAATGTACTCCTTCCCTTCACGTCGCGAGGAATGGGAAGGCCCATTCCCGTATGTGATATTGCGGCCATTAGGTACTCCGACGAGTCTGGCGAGGTTGTGGATCGTCTGGCTGGTCACTTGAATGTTCCGATGGGTCTCAGTCGCTAGGGCGAACTCGACTCGTGCAGGCGAGTCGAGTAAGCAGGTGAATTTTAGTCACTTGGATGATCTTGACTCGTGCGGGCGAGTCAAGCATGCAGGCGAGTTTGGCGATTATGTGGATTTGACTGGTCATTCGTACTATAGACGGCTGCTTGATGGGCTTGGAGTATTGTGCTCCTTCCCTTCACGTGGGAAATGGGAAGGCCCATCCCTGTATGTAATATAGCAGTTACCTAGTACCCTGGCGAGTCTGTGGTTAGAATGTTAATCGCCTGGCAGATCGTCTAGGCATGCAGGCGAGTTCAGCTCTTGAGTAAACTTAACTCGTGCTGGCAAGTCAAGTATGCAGGTGAGTTTCTGATCGCCTGGCAGATCGCCAGATGCGTAGGTGAATTTGGTGATTACGTGATCATGGTTCGTGCTGGCGAGTCAAGCATGCGGTGAGCCTAATTTTCACGTTGCATGGGCGACTCGAATACGCAGGCGGATTTCAGGCTTATCTGCAAAGGTAATTTTTACCACCTACACTAAGTAAAATAAATATGTTTAAATGAATTTTACCTCTGTTCATGAGTAGTTTTTATCATATGTTGATAATCACTTATTTTAGCTATGAGATAATTGAAGAAATTATTTAATTAGGATGTAAAACCCTAATTTGGAAGATATAATAATTTAATTTGATGATTCAGATGATTCATGTTCCATATGCCAAGTGTAAAATCTCGTTTTAACGTCATGATATGTACAATTGACATAAGCATTGTTTGTGTACGAAAGAATGCGTGTCTTGACAGAGTAGTCGACTACTAAGCTTAGTAGTTGGCTACTCGTACCTATTTGAGTATAACAAAAACTATGTGTTTGCAGAGTAGTCGACTAATGTTCTTAATAGTCGACTAGTGATACTGATAAATGTTATTACAGAGTCTGGATGGACTCAGTGTAGTCGACTACTAAGGTTGTTGCCTAAATTTTTGTTTTACATTTGTTTGAGATATGTTTGCGGGTTTTGAGCCACACTTCTTTATACGTAAATTAACGAATAGTGTAGTAGCACACATATGGGTATGCTGAAAAGAATTTTTATGGATTTTTTTGACCAGATTACTTTAGGAATGAGTTTAGTACATATTATACACACACCTTCTGGATATCATTGATGAGCTCAGTTCAGTACTACGAGGGTAGTGCATTGATATTCTATTTGTACAGGCCATTGAGGCGGGTTGGATACTTTATCTAGCAGTCTGTCCGCACGAGGGTGCGATGAGGCTTGTGAGCAATACTTCTGGGATACCTATATGGTAGGTCGTTCCGTACTCATGTTATGCACTAAGATCGCGCTGAGAATAATGAGTCGTGTACACTAATTAGGATACCTACAGGGTAGTCTGTTGCATATGATAATGCTAAGTATCAAAATATTGCACGAAGTTGTATTAAGATAGTTAAATAATAGCCCGAGTCGTTGGCAGATGTCAGTTATGTTTTTGACTCACTGCTAAAATATATGACCCAGAGTACTTTGCATTTAAAAGTACACGAGATTTGTGTCGGTATTCATTCTATCTTCCTAGTGATAGTAGAAGATATTGTGAATACGATATGTTGATGTCTTTACTTTCTTTTAATGCTTTTTCTTTATTTTCTTAGTTGGGATCAATAATTAGCGATTCATAATTTGAGACATATGATATATACATGAGGGTGTCCTTGTTTTGATTATTTCGTTCGACGTACCAATCTCGTGTTGTGGATTTCTAATTATTGATTTCATTTAGATTGTTTATCTTTAGTTTGGTATTAATGATTAGATGTTTACAATTCGGGACATATGGTATATACATGAGGGTTTTCTTGTTTGGATTATTTCGTTTGACGTACTATGTCTCGTATTGTAGGTGTCTAAATATTAATTCTATTAGATACGGGGGAAAATAATCTAGGTAGACTATGCTTAATAGATAGAGCCTCTACTCCATCTAGCAGCCCATCCCCTGGGGGCGGATGGAGGTAATATTGCTATAGTGTTCTGATGATCTTGTTGTTGCTCTTTTTATTCTAATACTCTTTCAAAGTCGCCATCACATGAGATTTATTAGAGGCTCAACCATAGTTTTCTATTTTTGTTCAGACCTTAGAGTTTATTTCATAGTGTAAAGTCAGTGTACCTTAGTACGATTTTTAATTATTTCTTGACGAGACATATTTATTCATTTTGGATATTAGATGTATTCCAGGTTGTTCATTAAGACATAATTTATTTATGAGATACTTCTTTCTATATCATATCTATTGTAGTTATTTCCTTTGTTTTACCTGTTTTATATATGCACTTTATTTTGATTCTACTAGAGGATATTGTTATGATTAGTAAAACTTGTTATTGCATAGTGTGGGTGCATGACAGGTTTGACATCTCTGGGTTCATCTTGGACTGCATCCATGTGTGAAAACAAGGGCGTCACACCATCAAAATGCCGCTTTAGATTCTTGTATATTTTTGTTGTGTCTGGATGCACTATATACCTGGTACGATGTGCATCATCAAATAAATCCTTCTTTAATTGAGGATTGTTTTGACTAACCGACCCTTCATCCGAAGGCCTCCATTGTAGGCATTATAAATTTCCTATAGGTCCTCGTACATGGCTCGAGATAGAGAGAAGATTATGAACATCGCTACCTTAGTCACAGAAGCTCATTTGATGTTGACAAGTGTATGAAATGAGTTGACGAACCATGCAAAGCAACAGAACTTCAAAATAACGCAAACACGAACTGATCGGGAGCTACGCGTCGCTTACAAAAGATGAAGCACCCCTCGTGTCCTGTTTACTCCACATATGATTCAATCATGGAAGCTCATAAATATCCTCGTCAGCTTTCCAACGCATTTTAAGTCGCATGATTCCAAGTTCGGACGATGAAGATACGGCGAAAACGGACGGACTCGCGGAACAATAAGCCTTAGTGAGACACCAAGAGATGTCTCAGCCAAAGCTTGATCGAGACACCAAGTGGTGTCTCGGCCAACGCTTGGCCTAAACACCAAGAGGTGTCTCGGCCAAGGCTTGGCCGAGACACCCACAGTTGTCCGTGTTGGCCTTCTTGTTTTGATGATGTTTAACAAACAATTTACCACTAATGTTGTTTGTCTAGTATTTGTGTTTTTGTATTTATTGTAGACAAACAACGTGTTGGAGGATGGATAGAATTGCGCCTACACGATGATATCCAATGGAGGTTGGCGGAATTGTGGAGTGAAGCAACATACAATTCAAGTTAAAGATCAAGTTCATGCTTCATCCGCAAGTGTATCAAGTCAAGCTTAATTGAAGATCAAGATTACTTGGGTAATGTAGTTTTAGATTTTATATTATGTGTGTTAGATACTCTAAGCTCAATATCATATACACACACGTATTTGGTTTCTATGCATATATATAGTTATATATATACATACAAGTGTTTTAGATTTTGATGTTTATATATACATACACGTATTTGGTTTCTAAGCTCAAATATTGTATTCTCAGTTTATAGACTTAACAATCATCATATACATATTTTATCAAGTCTATGTAATCATTGTGCAAAGTTTCAAAACATTGTTTATGTCAAAACATCAAACTTCATGTATATCACTTTTTCATGTTTTGAACACTTTTGCAAAATAATGAGATTTCACAATTGGGAAATGCAAATTGGAAAATTCTTTTTGTAACATGTTCAAAATATCATTTGCAAACATTTCTCAAAGTTTCATCAAGTTTGGAATTTATTTGTTATGTTTAAAGGAATTTACAAATTCACGTTTTCGTTCGTGCACATGTTCGTGCATGTTTTACAAAACTAATAAGTTTTCACAAATGGGAAGTGATATTTGAAAAATTCTTTCTCTGACATATTTATCTACATGTTTAGAAACTTTTCTCCAGTTTTTACTATTTTTGGAGTTGATTTACTATGTCAAATTGATTTTACAAAATCGTGTATGTCTGCAGTTTTTCAGAAACTGTAAATCTATGTTCAAACATTTATTTCTCTCAACTGGGAAAAGGGTTTTCAGAAATTCTTTCTCTAACATGTCATTCTACATGTCTAAAACATTCTCACAAAAGTTTATAATTTTTGGAGTTCATTTACTATTTTAAATTGATTTTACAAGACAGCTGTGCACTGCTACAGTAACTCCGGTCGACCGGACCGGTCGATCGGAAATGTCTCTGGATGTTACTAAGCTTTGCATATGGCTCCCGGTCGACCGTATCGGTCGACCGAAGTTACTGTAGCATCCGACCATTGCTACAGTAACAGCTAGTTCTATTTTTTTGTTTATTTTAATGTTTTGGGGGTGTTTTTATTGGTTTTTGGGGTTGTTTCATGAGCCTATATATACCCCATGCCCTCATACCTCTAAGGTTAATCAAGAGAGTTTTAAAACAAGTTTAAGAAAGTTTTAATCAAGGGTTTAAGTTTGTTTAAAGTGTGTTTATAAGCTTTTAAGCATTTGAGTGTTTTTGGTTTTGTGAATCAATTCCACAAGAGCTTGAGGAGATCATCTATTGAAGTTTGAGCTTCCAACTATTCTCCCTCCATCTCTTGTCATCTATAGAGAAGTTTCCTTAAACTCAATTCTAGCATTTTATAAGTTTGTTCTTAATTTCATAAGCTAGATTTCATATTGAGTTTATATTGTTTTATCTCTTTGTTCACACACAACCTATTGAGCTTATCGTATTTGCATACATAGTATATTTTGGGTTGTGGGGTTTGTGACTTAGAGTTGTGCTTAATTGAGTTCTCATCTTGTTAGAGAGAACAATCATTTATTATATTGTGCTTATCGTGAGAATCACTTTGTAATACATTTGTACACCGAGTGAGGAGTATGTGGTGAGAGACGGGGTCGAATCCAAGAGGAGTGGCGTCGGTTGATGTGCCTAGGGAGAGGTTGTAACCGAGCACTTAAGGAGGAGGACACGGGCTAGGACCAACACTTAGTGTGTGAGGTGTGATTGCATTGTGATTGTATTGTGAGGTGTAAACGTTGTTCGGGTGAACGTAGAAAACCCGGTTGTGATAGTGGAGATCTCCTCGAGGTGAGGAGCGGGGACGTAGGTCGTGGGGACCGAACCTCGTAAACATATCGTTTTGTTTGTGATTACATTGGTGTACTTTTACATTCGTGCTTATTATTCATATTGCCTTTGTCAATTGCTCATTGTTGTTTTTCCCTCTTTGGTAGGATATATCATCTTGTGTTAGTTTATATATCCTTGCATATATTTCTATCATATAGGATATATCACCTTATGTATATTGCATATTCTTGCACATAACCCTCTGTATATTTATCTTGCAAGAATATATTTGTTAAGTAATTTTAATTGGCATTTAATCGGATTAGATTAGCATAAGACCCTAATCACCCCCCTCTAGGGTCTAACAGTCCGCAGCCCTGAAAATCTGTTTTGGCTGTTTTGAGTCGTTTTTCGACCGTTAACCACCTGGATTTGTTCCAACTGATCTGAACCTATCCTAGAATGTGATAAAGTGGTTACAACTAAGGATAAGGATAAATCATTCGTTCTTATTTGAAAATAGGGATCCTGAAGCCTATTAATACAGCCCCAGGGCCTTCATTTTTTGAGGATTTGGAATTCTCGCGCGTTGGCTAAGCCCTGCTAAACTGAACTGAAGGAGCATGAATTTCAAAAGAGAGGAGGAGATCAGATCAAGTTCATCAGCATAAAGAGGAGGAGCTCGTTGGATCTACACTTTCCGATCCTTTGCCTTGAGATTGCCTCATTGCGGTGATCTCGAAAAGAGTGATTATCTCGCTGTTGCCGAGATAATTGCTTCGGCTTCCTAATTTCTTCGCGAATGAATGAAACTCTAGATCTGATCTGATCGTTTGGTGGTCCACAGATATCAATATCCCCATCACAAGCTAAGATCCTACGTAAGCAGCGGGCGATAAACACCCGTTGCGCTGTTTGACGAGAGTTATACTTTTTTTTGTTTTCATTGTGTAAAGGTCTTATAAAAAGACTAACTTTTGTTTTCATTGTAACGTTTCAAGTTGTAGTGAACACAGCAATGAATACATAAACTTTCTCCCCAAACATCCATCTGCTCCTATAGTCCAATAAACTTTGGGCTCTTTGGAAATCTCCCAATAATGGTTGTACCGAATTAAGGCTTATTAGTGGCATCGAAAAATTTAACTATGAACACATCAATGAATACATCAACTCTATCACTCGAAGATGGTTGTACTGACATAGCTCCCAAAAATACACTACTCCTGCCAATCACTGGTCTGAAGTCAAACTGATTGAGGGTGTAAAGGTCTCGATGTAATGAACACCTCAAAGCTGCAAGTCCACGGTGACGTTTCCTATTCAATGCGTCCGCTACCGCATTCGCTTTTCCCGGATGGTGCTGTATAGTGAACTCATAGTCCTTAATGAACTCAACCCATTGCCGTTGCCTTTGGTTAAGCTCTTTCTGAGAGAAAATGTACTTTTGACTTTGGTGATCCATGAAAAGCTCAAACTGTACTCCATACAGATAATGTCTCCAAGTCTTCGGTGCGAAGACTACTGCTGCTAACTCCAAATCATGCGTGGGGTAATTTTGCTCATGAGTCCTCAACTGCCTTGAAATATAGGCTACAACTCTCTGGGTCTGCATCAAGACACCTCCAAGACTCGATAATGACGCATTAGTGTAGACAACAAAAGTCTTATCACTGCTCGGAATAATCAACACTGACGCTATAGTTAACTTAGCTTTCAATGTATCAAAGGCCTTTTGGCACTCCATGCCCCAATCAAACTATACACCATTCTTTGTAAGGCATGTTAGTGGCATCAAAATATTTGAGAAGTCTTGAATGAACTTCATGTAATAGTCGGCCAGACCTAAGAAGCTACTAATCTCTGTAATGGTCTTCGACAGCTCCCAATCAAGAACAATCTCCATCTTAACCGTATCTACTACAGTACCCTCCCGGCTGATAACATGGCCTAAAAATCTTACCTCTAATAGCCAAAACTTGCATTTGCTAAACTTGACATATAACTGATGCTCCCACAAAGTCTGCGATGCCAAATGAAGATGTTGCTAGTGCTCTAACTTCGATCTCGAATATATAAGGATGTCATCGATAAAAACAATCATAAATTGGTTCAAGTATGGATGAAAGACTAGGTTCATTAAATCCATTAAATCATTAAATCACAAACTGCGGGTGCATTGGTCAGCCCAAATAGCATGACAAGGAACTCGAAAGACCCATATCGAGTTAGTAAGGCGGTCTTAGGAATATCCATCTCCCAAACTCATAACTGCTGATAGCCAGATCGAAGATCGATCTTTGAGAAGTGTTGCGCTCCCTGTAACTGGTCGAATAAGTCATCAATCCTTGATAGAGGATACCTATTTTGAATAGTAACCTTGTTCAACTCATGATAATCTATGCACAAACGCATGCTACCATCCTTCTTCTTAACAAAGAGGACTGGTGCTCCCCATGAAGAATAACTCCGATGAATAAATACCTGAGATAACAACTCATCTAACTGGGTCTGTAGCTCCCTCATCTCAGCATGTGCCATACCGTAAGGTGCTCGGGATATCGGTGATGTGCTCGGCTGCAACTCAATATAGAACTCAACCTATTTTATAGGAGGTAACCCAGGTATGTCGTGAAAGACATCCTGAAAATCCATGACAATTCTAGTTTCGTACAAATCAGTACTCCGGTCCCTCAGCATCACCTCCTCGACGAATGCCACAAATGACTCCGCAATCTGGTTGCCCTATGAGGTCGCTACGATCAACTCAGACCTATCGAATGCCCTCAAGCTGATTGTTTTAGCAAAATAGTCAATACTAACATTGTAGGATTATAGCCAATCCATACCGAGAATGACGTCAAACTCCAACATCCGCAATACAATCAGGTCAATGATGAACTCAGACTCATCTAGACTGATGATGCATCTCCTACAAATACTCTCTAATAGGGATACCTCCCTTAAAGGAGTAGAGATGGATAACGGTATATGTAAAGGATGTGAAATCAACTAGAGCCTATCCATAAAGGTATGAGAGATAAAAGAATGCAAAGCTCCTGAATTAAACAAGATCCGAGCTTGGAAGGAATTTACTAAAAATGTACCTTCCACTATGGCTCCGTTTGCACCATGATCATGTGGTATGACTGTATAGACTCTGTCGGTGGCCGGCACCTGCTGTACTGCTAGCGGTGGAATATATAGGTCTATCTGGCCCTAAGATACCTCTTGAATCGCTCGAATCTGGCCTGCTAGCCCCTCAATCCTCGGAACGACAGGTGGTACCTCTATCCTCTGTTGCTGCTGGCCATAATCACGGTCGTGATACTACTGACCATGTCCACAGTTCTGCTACTGCCTGTGTCCTCGACCCTGCTAGCCTCTTGCTGGTGCAATATGACAATCACTAGCTTTATGCCTAATCTTGTTACAATTGTAACATGCACTCTGAATCCTACGTTGCTGCGGCACTCTCTGATCATGTGGTGGTCACCTCTACCCCTGCTGCTAGTGCTGAAAATCCTTACCTTGCCACCGGGGTCCTCCAAGTCCGACGAAAGGCCTCTTACCCTTACCCTTGTCACTTTGATGTCCTGATTTAGAGATACCTTCTCCGATCTTCTAGAACATCCCAATCTTTTTGATACGAGTCGCCGTACGAGCACCCTTTGGTCGCGGAATTACCAAAATATGGGTTGAGAAGAAGACAACTAAAACACAAACAACTCAGGTTTTGGCGAAGGAAAATACCTTCTCTAGATTATGAAGAACAAAAGATTATAATCTCTTCCTCACAATCTCACTAGAATCGAGAACAACCTCTCAATCCTCTCTAAACCCTAATACAATGATTAGAATTTCTCTCTGATCTAAGATCTCATAGATCCTCACAATCTAAACCCTAATCCTTTTGATCAGGATCTCACTTAGACCTAAAAACCTTTAGATCTACATCTTGGCCTCTCACCTTCTACTCTCTGATTTTAAGAATATCTAAGATGATAAAAAACTAATGTTTAGAAACCCTAAACAACCCTTTATATAGGTGTACAAACGTGGATGGCAATCTGGTAAATAATCAAGCCCAAAACCAACAGGAATTCGTGTGAACAGAAACCCAACCAAACCAGAAAACCGTCGATGAGTCGACTCATGACTGAGATGAGTCGACTTGTGACCACATATGAGTCGACTCATAACTGATGAGTCGACTGGTCAGAGACTTTTTGCTATCAGGGCTTGATTTCGTGAGTCGACTTATGACAAACATGAGTCGACTCATGTACATGTATGAGTCGACTCACGAGCTAAAAACTGAATTCTTTGAATCTGCTGCTCGTCGTCTCGTTCCACGCTTCCCGTGCGTTCCACTGTACTGATTGACACCTCTATTCTCATGATAGCTGAATTCTTCGAATCTGCTGCTCGTCGTCTCGTTCCACGCTTCCCCTGCGTTCCACTGTACTTATTAATACCTCTATTCTCATGCTATCATGAGAATCATCTATCCTTAAGCTCCCATGAGGATTGCTAAGTTCTGAAGAAAAGACACACCCGTATCATGCTTTGACTCTTCGTTCTTCCGACTCGCTTCACGCTTCATCCTGTGCTCCGCTGTATCACTTCACACCACTATTCTCAAGATATCATGAGAATCACCTATCCTCAAGCTCTCATGAGGATCACTAAGCTCCCGAAGCAGAAAAGAAGATACACACGTATCATGGCTCCCCTCTTTAAGAACTTGAAGTCCCTTTCAAGTTTAGAACTTTTGCTGAGGGAACTCTCGGGCTCCTCCATCTTTGTGGCCTTTAATCATCTTCTTCTTCCTTAATCTCCGAACTCCTTCCAAAGAAAAGGATCTCACCAAGCTTCTTGTATTACGATCAAATCAGGACCATACACAGGATGCCCCCTTCGTCGGATCTGATGCTCTGATACCAACTTGATATGAGTCGCCATGTGAGCACCCTTTGGTCGTGGAATTACCAAAAGGTGGGTTAAGAAGAAGACAACTAAAACACAAATAACTCAGGTTTTGGCAAAGGACACTTGCTTTAAATTAGAATTTTAAAATAATTATAATTTTAAAATTTTAAACACAAATAACTCAAGAGACTGAAAATACCCATAAATTAGAATTTTAAAATAATTAACTTAAAAAGCAAGCACACTTGCTTTAGGGTGTAGAGTTTTCTTCTCTTAACCTTGAATCTCCCTAGACTTCAATCCTAATTTCCTTAGGACAGAACTTTTTGTTTAAGGTTTCATAAATTAGTTTATGGGTAAATGGATATCGTCCTAGTAAATCAAGCCCAATAAGATGATATGCCTTAAAGCTCATTATCTCTTTAAACCTAAGTTATTGTAAAAATACAGTATAAAACAACTTGATAAACCCAAAACTTGATTTGTAAATAAAGATAAAATAATAGTTATGACCTTCCACTTACATAAAGAATATTAAATGTGTCAAAAATCAAAATCAAATAGTTCAAAATTATTCGATCAAGGTCTATAGTTTAAACCGATTTGAGACAAGTTAGGGTCCTTACATTATATGTACCTAAAAAGAAATTTTCATCCTTGAAATTAAGAAAAACATGGTGTGGAACAAAAAAAATAACTTTTAATAGAAAAGATGTGGATATTTGATACGAATATTGTCCTCTCTGTCTCTCTCTCTCTTAACTGGTCTCACCATGATGGTTTGAATCCTGAGAGAAGAAAAGTAGAATGCTACTATTATTAATGATCTTCTCACTTTGATTTATGGTAGCAACGGGATCTTACTATAATGAGATAATCTCTCCACTTCAAGCTTAGAGATGTCTGTGATATGTTCATCCCCCAGAATATATCATCGAAGTAGAGAGACATGGAAAACTTCATGAACTCTGTACAAAGAGGGCAGCAACACCAAACGATAAGCTACTTCCACGACATGTTCTAAGGCATCGAAGGGCACTATGTATTTAGGGCTTAAGGTCCCTCTTTCTCCAAAGTGTATAACTCCCCACATTGGTGAAATCCTCAAAAACACATGTTATCTTCATTGAACTCTAAAGGTCTCCTACCTGTGTGCGTCTAACTCTTCTAGTGATCTTGATCTCTCTTCAGATTTTCCCTTATTACTAGAATCTTATCCATAGTTCTAATCACCATTGCCAGACCTAGCATCTCCTTCTCTCCAACTTCATCCTAGCAAACTGGCGATTTGCATTTTCTTAAAAGTAACCTAGAGGGAGGTGAATAGGGCAATTGCTAATCTAATCCGATTTCGATGCCAAATTAAAACTTATTAACTTAATATCCTAGCAATATCATATATAACAAGGTATATGTGATGATAAATAAATAATCAAAAGGCGATATAAAAAATGAGACAATAAAATAACGCCAAGGCCAAACACAAACAAAACGATATGATTATGGTGTTCGGCCAACTCTTGACCTACGTCTCCGCTCCTCACGTTGAGGAGATTCTCCACTATTTTAAAATTACTACATAAACGATTTTCAAAGCTCATCGAAAATGTTTACAAATTATACGTCATCAATCCCACAAGACACTCCTCTAAGTGTTGTACTCACCCGTGTTATATTCCTCAAATGTGTGGATTTACCAACTCTCCCTAGGCTTTACTACCAACCCACTCCTCTTGGAATTAACCCTGTCTCTCTCCAACCACTCCTCTAAGTGTCATTGTGTATTACAACATGTATCTCACAATGTAAGTGCAAATACAAGATTTGTTCTCTAACAAAGATGAGAACAAAATTTAAGCTCACTCAAAGATACAACTCCACAACCCAAATATACAATATGTGGAATGCTAAAGCTCAATTGGTTGTATGTGTAGACAATGAGTAAATTGAAATTAAACTCAAATAAATCTAGCTTATATATATGATGATAAAAATGTAGATAGCTAGAAATTGAGTTTATAAAACTTCTCCAAGCAAGAGAGAGAGAGATTTGAAGATGAATGCTTGTGACGCCCCTGTTTTCACACACGACTGCAGTTCAAGGTGAACCTAGAGATGTTAAATCTGCCATACACTCATACTGTGCAACAACATGTTTTACCATCACAGTAATATCTCTCTTGTAGAATCAACAATGAGTGTAGGTATAAAATAGGCAAAAGACGGGAAATAAATTCATTAGACATGATGTAGAAAGAGTTATCTAATAAATATAATTATGTCTCAACTGAATAACTATATACAACTAAAGTCTAAAATAAATGTGAAGTATCTCAATCTGAGTCAACTGAAAATAAACTAAGGCACACAACCTTTACAGGATGAAAAACAAAACTCTAAATGTCGAAAAGAAAATTGTTGGGTTCTTTTGTTTTGATGATGATTAACATACAATTTACAACTAATGTTGTTTGTCTAGTGTTTGTGTTTTCCTATTTATTATAGACAAACAATGTGTTGGAGGATGGATGGAATCAAGCATTCACGATCATATCCAATGAAGGTTGGTAGAATATCAGAGTGAAGCAATGCAATTCATATTGAAGATCCAAGTTCAAGCTTCATCTGCAAGTTCACCAAGAAGAGCTATATTGAAGACCTTCAAGCTTGGGTAAAATAGTTTAGGTTTTTATATTATGTGTGCTAGTACTTTAAGCTCAAATCACATACACACACATACAATTTTTATTTATATATATATATATATATATATATATATATATATATATATATATATATATACATACATACATGTTTCATATTTTTTTCACTACGTCAAATACATATATTGTGCAAAACTTTGTATTTTGATAAAATACTATATTCATTGTTTATAGACTTCATAACAATAGTTTACATTTTTTTCAAGTCTATAAAATCAGTTTATAAAGTTTCAAAACATTGCTTAGTCAAAATGTCAAAACATGTATGTTTCGTTTCATGTTTTTGGACATATTTGTAAAATGATGATATTTTACAAATGGGAGATGCTTTTTGAAAACATGTGTATATCATGTTTACAATAATTTCCCAAAGTTTTATAATTTTCTATATTTGTTTGCTATTTTTAAAGGCAGTTTGAAAATCAGATTTTTGTTTCAAAATAGGCTGATAACATGCTATCAGTCGACTGGTAAGTCGACTGATCTGTCGACTGAAGAAATTACCTGGAATAACAAAAAGTTTTTGTTTTGTTTTGGTCGACTGACCAGTCGACTGATGATGCATCAGTCGACTGATAAATGTTCTTCAGTCAACTAATGAGCTGGAAAATGTCTCTAATGGTTAGCTCATCAGTCAACTGATGGAAGCCGTAAGTCGACTGATGCTGTAACGGCTAGTTTTTTCCAACCTATTCTAGTTTTGGGTTTTTGGTCTTTTTGCCTTGTTTTATTTTGGCTTTGGGGTTCCTATATATACCCCACATATCCTCAGTTTTATCCACTGAAGTGAATTTAAAAAAAAAGTTTTAGGGTGTTTAAGTTTGGTATAAGTTTCTTTTAAAAGAGTTTTTTTATGAAGAAACTTTCACACGAGCAAGAAGAGATTATCCTTTGGTATTTGAGCTTCAACTCATCTCTCTCACTCTTGTCATTTATTGGAGAAGTTTTCTAAACTCAGTCTAGCTTTGCATTTATTTATAATTGTTTGATTATCATTTTTCTAAGCCAGAGTTTATATTGAGTTTAGTTTGATTTTGATTTATTGAATCTCATTGTTACACACACCCACTTGAGCTTTTAGTATTTACATACATAGTATAATTTGGATTGTGAGAGATTGTAACATTGAGTTGTGCTTAATTGAGTTCTCGCCTTGTTTAGAGAACAATCATTTGTTGTTAGTGAGCCTAATTGTGTAGATCACTTTGTAATACACTAGTACACCAAGAGGAGTGTATGGTGAGAGAAGCGGTCGTCCCAAGAGGAGTGGGGTAGGTGATAATGCCTAGAGATAGGTTGTAATTCCTAACAATTGAGAGAGATACGAGCTAGAGACCAACACTTAAGGTGGTAGTTAGTGTGATTACATTGTGAGTGATTGTAAAGTTTTCGGTGAAATAGAAAATCAAGTGTGAGATGTAAACGTTATTCGGGTGAGCGTAAAAAACCCGGTTGTGATTGTGGAGATCTTCTCGAGATGAGGAGCGGAGACGTAGGTCGTGGGGACCGAACTCTGTGATCATATCTTGTGTTTGAGTTTGGCTTGGCGTACATTTATTCTTGTGCTCTTTGTTTATTTTGCCATTGGTCCTTGTTTATGTTGTCCACTATTTTGTTTACCCTTGTTTATATTACTTATCCTTGCACATATATTTTTCATATCTTATTTGCTAGGATAATTTGTTAATAAGTTTTAATTTGGCATAAAATTGGATTAGATTAGCATAAACCCTATTCACCTCCCCTCTAGGGTTCTTTCCTATTGGCATTAGGGTGCTTTCAAAAATATTAACTATGATGGAGTCTCATCTACTAAAAACATGTGATGGCGACTATGCCGGAAGTACATCATTCTACAACACTCTGGAACTCTGAGCTACTGCCTGAAAGAA
>BQKN01064464.1:0-28082 GCA_022839385.1 Asparagus kiusianus | reverse complement strand
CTCAAATCCTAATCTAGTGGAACTAGTACATCGGGCAAAAAATCCAAACAAGGAACCCCCCATAAATATACCATGTGTTCTAAAAGATTAAGAATTAAGCAAAAATATCCTCATTCTAGCGTTAAATGTAAATATAACCAAGGATATAAACATAAAGTAAGATATATGACCTAATAAGAATTAGTTTACCTGCTCAACCAGGTGTGGGTAGTCGCGACGCATATCCTCTTCGCGCTCCCAAGAAATCTCCTCAATGCCTCCTCGGTTCCACTGAACTTTCACTAAGGGAATTACTTTGTTTCTAAGTCTCTTGTCCTCCCTGGCAAGTATACAAATCGGAATCTCAATAGTAGTCAAATCCTCCTGAAGCTCAATCTCTGGTGCATCCAATACTCGTTGCTGCTCCTCATCATGCAAGTGTTTCTTGAGCATAGAAACATGAAATATATTGTGTATACTAGACATCGATGCTGGAAGATCTAGTCTTTATGATACAACTCCAATGCGCTCCAAAATCTAAAATGGTCCAATATATCCCGACGCAAGCTTCCCCCATCGCCCGAATCGCCGCACGCCTTTCATAGGCGATACCTTTAGCATAACTGAGTCTCCAACCTGAAACTCCAAGGGTCTTCGCCTCTTATCTGCATAGCTCTTCTGCCGACTTTGAGCGGTTAGAATTCGCTCCCTGATCAATCGTGTCTGGAACTCCATGAAGCTGAACTATCTCCCGGATAAATATCCTCGCATATGCCTCGACGGTATAAGTAGACCTCACTGGAATAAAATGCGCTGACTTCGTCAACCGGTCCACTATCACCCAAACAGAATCATTCCCCTTCTTCGACTTCGGCAACCCTACTATAAAGTCCATAGAAATATCCGTTCACTTCCACTCTGGAATAAGCAAGGGCTGAAGTGTCCCTACTGGTCTCTGATGTTCTGTCTTCACCTACTGACAGGTAAAATACCTAGCTACATAATCTACAATCTCTCTCCACATACCACTCCACCAGAAACGTCTCTTCAGGTCCTTATACATCTTGGTAGTCCCTGGATGTACTGTGTACTGAGTATGGTACGATTCATCAAATAACTTCCTCTTCAGCTCTGCACTGGTTAGCATAACCAGTCTACCCTTCATCCGCAATCCTCCATCTGCTCTAATGGTCCAATCGGCCTTAGGCTCTTTGGAAATCTCCTCCTTACGGATTTGAATCCAAGAGTCTTCCAACTGAGCTCTGACAACCCTGTCACTCCAAGATGGCTGCACTGACATAGCTCCCAAGAATGCACTGGTTCCTCCAATCTCGAGCCTAAAATCAAACTGGCTAAGAGTGATAAGATCTCGATGTAATGTACACCTCAAAGCCGAAATCCAATGTCGACGCTTCCTGCTCAAAGCATTTGCTACGACGTTCGCCTTCCCTGGATGATACTGAATCGCGAACTCGTAGTCTTTGATAAACTCAATCCACCTCCGCTGTCTTTGATTGAGTTCCTTCTGAGAAAAGAGGTACTTCAGACTCTGATAGTCTGTGAATAACTCAAACTGTACTCCATATAAGTAGTGCCTCCATGACTTCAGTGCAAATACTACTGCTGCCAACTCCAAGTCATGAGTGGGATAGTTCTGCCGTGAGATATAGGCTATTACCCTCTGAGTCTGCATTAATACGCCTCCTAAGCCTGCCAACGATGCATCTATATATACGACAAATGTCCTATCGCTGCTCGGAATAGTCAGAACCGGCGCTGTATCAACTTAGCCTTCAAAATATCAAAGGCCTTCTGGCACTCCATGCTCCATATGAACTGTACACCCTTCTTCGTAAGGCGTGTAATCGACGTCAAAATCTTCGAGAAGTCCTGAATGAACTTCCTATAATAGCCAGCTAAACCCAAAAAGCTACGAATATCTGTCACCGTCTTCGATGGCTCCCAATCAAGAACTGCTGCAACCTTAGCTGGATCCACTGCTATACCCTCTCTACTGATAACATGGCTAAGAAATCTGACTTTTGAAAATCAAAACTCACACTTGCTGAACTTGGCATACAACTGATGCTCCTACAGAGTCCTCAAAGCTACTCGTAGATGCTTTTCGTGTTCTGCCTCTAACCTCGAGTAAATGAGTATATCATCGATGAAAACGATCACAAACTGATCTAAGAAGGGACGAAAAACCCGGCTCATCAAGTCCATGAATACCGCGGGTGCATTAGTCAACCCAAATGGCATGACCAAGAACTCGAAGGACCCATATCGAGTAACGAAAGTGGTCTTGGGAATATCCATCTCCCGAACCCGCAACTGATGATAGCCTGAACAAAGATCAATCTTTGAGAAATACTGCACCCCCCACAACTGATCAAACAAGTCATCAATCCTAGGTAGTGCGTACCTATTCCGGATGGTGACCTTGTTCAACTCTCTAGAATCTATGCATAATCTCATACTATCGTCCTTCTTCTTCACGAAGAGGACCGGCACGCCCCACGAAGAATGACTCTGGCGAATAAAACCCTGACCTAACAACTTGTCCAACTGGGTCTAAAGCTCCCTCATCTCAACTGGTGCCATGCGATAGGGCGCGCGGGATATCGGGGCTGTGCCTGGCTGTAACTCAATACAGAACTCCACCTCTCTCACAGGAGGTAATCCAGGTATGTCCTGAAAGACATCCTGATACTCTGAGACAACTCTAGTCTCCAATAAGTCAACACCCTGATCCCGTTGTGTTACCTCCTCGATGTACGCCAGAAATGACTCCGTAAAACGGTTGCCCTAAGAGGTGGCTACAATCATCTCGGACCCGTCGGACGCTCGCAACTTGACTGTCTTCGCAAAGCAGTTAATACTAATATGGTAGGAAGACAACCAATCCATACCAAGGATGACATCGAACTCGGACATATGCAACACAATCAACCAACTATGAACTCTAACTGGTCTAAACTGATGGTACACCTCCTACAAACGCTTTCCAGAAGTGATACCTCGCCTAAAGGGGTAGAAACTGATAAAGGGGTGTCTAGAGACTGAGCCACGAGCTGGAGTCTAGCCATAAATGCATGCGAGATGAAAGAATTCGAAGCTCCCGAATCAAAAAGAATACGAGCGGGAAAGGAATTCACAAAGAACGTACCCTCCACTACGGCTCTGCTAGCTCCATGATCACGGGGAACTACTGCATATACCCTGCCTGTGGCTGAAGACTGCTCTGCTACTAGAGATGGAGAATAGGGGATAATCTGCCCCTGAGGAACCTCCTGAACTGCTCGAACCTGCCCCTCAGTCCTCTGTTGGCCCTGACCTCTACCCTGCTATCGCTGCTGCTGCTGGTTCTGACCCTTGCCTTGCTGGGCTCCTGCTGGTGTGCTACGATACTCCGATGCCTTATGCCCGACCTTGTGATAGTTAAAACAAGATCCCTGGAACTTGTACTGCTGATGCGCTCTCTGATCCTGTTGGGGTCCCTTTTTATAAGGGCCTTGATGCTGCTGTTGATGTCCAGAAAAAAATCTCTTATTCTTGCCCTTGTCCCCGCTCTGTCCTGCTTTGGCATTCCCTTTCTTATCCTTCTGGAACATAGTAGTCTCAATCTCCTGTGAAGTGGCGGCCTCAGCCACCTCCCTAACTGAATAGAACCTCCTTTAGACGAGGTACCGGCGGAGATTAGGGCGAAGCCCTGCTAAGAACATCTGAGCCTGACGCTCTCCTGTCTACCACATACCCGTGAAGTGTAGCAACTCCATGAACCTGCTCTCAAAATCTACAACTGTCATGTCCCCCTGAGTCAACCGGGACAACTCAAGCTCCTTCCCAGTCCGTGCTGCAGAAGAAATATACTACCCATCAAAGAAGTATATGAAATCCTCCCAGGTGAGGGTCATCCTCTGCTCTGGAGTAAACTGAAGCCGGTACCATCTCCCGGCATCTCCCTTTAGGCTGTAGGATGCCAATCTCTGCTTCTGAACTGAATCCAGACTGAGTATGTTAAGAATATTGTTCACATCCTCCTTCTACTTATGGGCTGTGAGAGGGTATGGTGACCCCTGGAACTCTGGTGCCCTCATCTTTTGGTACCTCTCCACCATACGGAACCAAGCTTCCTGCTCTGTAGCTCTATTTGGGACTGCTAGAAGAATAGCTGTAGGCGTGATCTCTGGGGATCTCTCTCTGACAGGAACGACGGGTATCCCCTACTGCTGAGTTACCGGTGGTGGTGCTGTCCGCGGTGCTATATGAGTCGTCACCAACTCCTCAATGGCTGTTATCCTAGTAATAAGAGGAACCATGATATCCACCAAATATTGAGGAGCCTGCTACAGTCCGAGTGGAGTCTGCTGAGGCTTGGATTGAGCTGGCTGCTACTCAGATGGAGTCTGCTGTGACTCTGCCTGGCTAGCTCTCTGAGTATGAGGTCTACCACGTCTGGTCATCTCTCTGATCATAAGAAAATGAGAGTTTATGTGTCAAAATAGACCTTTATAAATAACGTATCACATTAAAATTTTCACAACATATAGTATTCACACAAATACTTTAAATTTACACAAAATAGTTATCATAAAAAAAAATTCAATTTTTTTGAGATATACGCATATATCGTCCTCATTCATACTAGGAACTCCTTACGGACTCTATACATGAATCCTAAGAAACTCTATCCTAGCTCCACGACTCGACACAGGATGATCCTAAGGATACTAGAACCTGGCTCTGATACCAGCTTAACCCCCCTGGGTTCACACAAGGCTGCAGTCCAAGGTGAAACCAAGAATGTCAAACCTGCCTTGCACCACACCGTGCAATAACATGTTTCACCATCACAATTAACATCTATCTAGTAGAGTCAACAACAGGTGTAGGTACAAAAGCAAGCAAAAGATAATACAAGAAATAACTAAGGAAATAATAGTGACCACATTGATATCTCATCATCCAATAAATAGAAATACAGAGTCAATGTCTGAATAGATAAACTGGAGTTCTCACAAGATTCAAATATAAAAGGTCTGAGTAAAGGAAATAAGGCACACCGCCTTTACAACATCTAGAATATAGTCCTCAAATGTCTAACAATATCTAAAGTGGAGCTTCAAATAAAAACATAACTAAAAATAGACAACTGAATACTAAAGTGTGTCGCCATCAACATGCGACTCTCCGGGCTCCTGGCTCGTTACCAGAAATAAGGAGGGACAACGAGCGTCAAAGCGCTAGCGAGCAATATTACAACCAACCCCAAGGGAATAGGGCTCGTTGTATAAGAAAATACAGTTAATACATAATAAGTCTCAAATCATTAATCTTAACTAAAAAGGATTTTAGTATTTAGAAATTTACAACACGAGCATAGGTACGTCGAGCAAAATAATCCAAACAAGAAAACCCTCATGTATATACCTTGTATCTCAAATTGTAAATCACTAAACACTAAATCCGAGTTCTAGTACAGGAATCAATAATAAAAGAAATACAACTCATCTCAGAACATAAATACAATGTCATGTCATGTCCCACAAAAGTATCACGACATATTCTACGTAAGGGTCATGTCATAACTCATGTGAGATGTCACCTACAGGGTTAAGAAAAATGTCCAATACATAGTCCAGATATAGTGATCCCCCAATACATGGAACAAATGGGTAAATGTCCAACACAAGGACCGAAATAGATTATAGTCTAACACGAGGACTTCTATGGTTTATAGTCTAACATGAGGACTGTGCAACTGAGCAAATATCACCTGGAAAGATTCTACTTATACAAATTTCACACTCGACTCGGCGTGCGATTATGAGCTAGTACCCTCAGGTCATCTATCATGCATAGATAACTAGTAAGACTGAAAACTAATGCCAGATGATCGAGGCAACCGCTCGAACAACAAATAAAATATCACAGAAAAATTCTGTGCTCAAAACTATGCGGCGGTCGACCGCCCCGGTCGACCGCACTCGGAGCAGGACCTCACTATCAACAGAAATCTTCACGGTCGACCGTCGCGGCATCGTGGTCGACCGCCAAGACATCGCGGTCGACCGCGCAGAGGGCAGGCATGCTCTTCCCTTCTGCGCGCCCAGCGGTCGACCGTCGCGGTCGACCACAAGGCAGACAGAAGCCCAGATCTGGGTTTCTGTCAGCTTCAAAACCTGTAAACTTTTTTTTGTTAATGACACTTTAGCATTTCCTAACAAGTCATATGACAGATAAAGATGAAAATTACACATTTAAAAAAATCATTACCAAGATCCCAAACACATTTAAATATGATCTATATATTGTTAAAACAATAAACAAAACAGAATTTAACTCCTTTAAAAACATTTTTAGATCTAGATCTCTTTAATAAAGTTCATTGTGAGCTTTTAAAATCTGAAACATTTGATTTTTACATCATATGTCATAAGGAATCTATTGTATCTACAAAATACGATTTTTGGCCCCATAAAACCAAACAAAAACTCAAATTTAAGCATGAAAATAAAAAGGGGTGAAGTTGGGCGAGATGTTACTCGCCTCTGGTAAGAAACAAGCTCCTAGATCTGCAGGAGGGTGATCCCCTTAGCTAAAATCCAACAAAACCCGCTGAAAATCCTTGAAACTCCTCTAAAATCACCAAAAACGAAAATTTAGGGTTTGAGGGGGAAGAGGGGGCTAGGGTTTCTGATTTCAGATCAAAGCGGGGCTCTCTCGGGTATAGAAGGCTATATACTAACCCCTCAACCCGACCCGAAACCCAATAAGGCCCAAACCTGAGAAAACTCTCTGTCTGTTGTGCGGTCGACCGTCACGGTCGACCGCCGCGGTCAACCGCCACGGTCGACCGTGCAGCAGAAAAATGCCTGCTGCTAGATAAAAAATATGCTGGTCATTTCACTTGATTTCTCTCACATAGAATCACTTGATGGGTTCTCAAACATAGATAATCACATTCATCTGATATATATATATGATTATTTATCACAAGAGAATTTTTTATTATTAATAATCCACATATATTCCTTATAAAAAATTCGGGGTTTTACAGGTGAATAGGGTAATTTCTAATCTAATCCGATTTTGATGCCAAATTAAAACTTATTAAATTAATATCCTAGTAATATGATATACAATGAGATATATACGAGGAAAAACAAATAATCAATAGATGATATAAACAATGAGACAATGAAAATAAGCCAAGGCCAAACACAAACAAAACGATATGATCACGGAGTTTGGTCAATCCTTGATCCACGTCTTCGCTCTCACCTTAAGGAGATTCTCCACTATCTCAAAATCACTACACAATCGGTTTTCAAAGATCACCGAAAACTTTTACAAATCACATGTTGTCAATCACACAAGACACTCCTTTAAGTGTGGTACTCGCCCATTTTACCTTCCTCAAGTGCTTGAATTTACCACCTCTCCCTAGGCTTTACTATCAACCCACTCCTCTTGGAATTAACTCTATCTCTCTCTAACCATTCCTCTAAGTGTCCTTGTGTATTACAATGTGTATCTCACAATGTAAGTGCAAATACAAGATTTATTCTCTAACAAAGATGAGAACGAAATTTAGGCTTACTCAAAGTTACAACTCCACAACCCAAATATACAATATGTGGAATACTAAAGCTTAATTGGTTGTGTGTGTAGACAATGAGTAAATAAAATTAAACTCAAATAGATCTAGCTTATATATATGATAATCAAAATGTAGATTAGCTTGAAATTGAGTTTAGGAAACTTCTCCAAACAAGAGAGATATAGATTTGAAGATGAATGCTTAAAACCGAAATTAATATCCTTCTCTTGTAAACTCTTTTTGCAAACCAACAAACACTTAATCTATTTAAAAACATGGAACCAAATAATGGCTTAAACAAACTGATGAAACCCTTGAAAAACTTAACTCAAAAAATAAGCATTGAGGGTTATTTATAACCTCTCAAAGAAAATCTGCCAAAACTAGCCGTTACAGCCAAAAAACATTATTTGTTGACTGATGGTTGAGTTTGGTCAACTGTAAAATTTGACCATTGGCTGAACTAGAAATTCAATGAACTATCGGTCGACTGAAGGGAACATATCGGTCAACTGATATGAGCCGATCGGTCGACTGATACAAATAATCGGTCGACTGATAATATTGTCCGGTCGACGGATAAAGATCGGTCAACTAAAAAGAAATAAAATTAAAAATGCAGATCAGTTTATCGGTCAGCTGGTTTAAATAGTCGGTCGATCGAAAAACGTGCATAGCACATATTTGAACAGTAAACTTGATTTTCAAAGTGTGTTTAAAAATAGTAAATAAATTCCAAAAATTATGTAACTTAGCAAAATGTTTATTCTGATGAAAACACACATGTTAGAAAAATTTTCAAATAACATTTCATATTTGTGAAAACTCATCAGTTTGCAAAATTTTAAGAATCCGAGTTCGTTTAAACACTTGATTTTGACAAAACAATTTCAAACCAATTTTGGAATCCTTTTGAGTGGATTAATGGACTTAGAAAAGATGTAAAACTAACTCAGTAAGTCAATAATCCAAATATACATTATTTTCTCAAAAATGACTCATAATACGATAAACCGAGAAATAACATGTGTGTATAAGAATTAAGCTCTAAGCATAACACATAAGGTATAAACACTTTGTCATCGTGAAGGCGCAAGTCCATCCAACCTCCAACCTAGGATCTTTGCGTAGGATAACTAACAATCAAATGTAAACACTCAACAAACAATATTAAGAATTGTTTGTTAATTATCAAAACCAGATTAGACAATAAGCTCATAAACATGAGACCTAACATTCCTACCATAGCACACCTCATACAATATCATTAGTAATGACATGGTAGCTATTATTATAGGAGAACTTTGCAAGATGTATACAGAGCTCCCACATCTTGCCAAAGTCGACCATACACATCCTCAGCATGTCCCCTAAAATCTGAATGGTATGCATAAACTAGCCATCTATCTATGGGTAATAATTCGTACTAAAACTAAAATGAATGATTGTCTTAGTGTGAAGCTCTTTCCAGAAGTGTGACAGAAAATGAGTATCTTTGTTGCACATGATATTAAGAGGTACTCTATGAAGCTATATAATATCTCCTACATGTGTCTCTTTGTGAGCTGACCTGTAGGTTGCCTAACTTAAATATTAACTTGGTCAATCGATCCACGACGACCCATACTATATTGTTACCTTTTGGAAACTTAGATGACACTATCACAAAATCCATAGTAATATGCTCCCTCTTTCAATATGGAATTGGTAGCGAACGTAGTAGATCACCTATTCTATGATGCTCGACTTTGTCTGCTGTCAAGTCATACATTAGTTTATGAACATGGCGATTTCCTTTTTTATGCCTTCACACCAAAATCTCTAGTGAATGTCACTATACATCTCGGTACCACTTGGATACATGATGTATACTTAGGTATGAACTTCTATTAATAGCTCTCATCGAACATTCCCTCTCGGTATACACAGATGATCTCCACATATTAGGGTCCTATCTTCTCTTATGTGTAAATATATTCTTTTCTCATCCTTAAATAGCTTCTTCAACTCTTTAATCCTCTTATCAGTGGGTTGCTCTATACAAATACTTTCTAATAGATGGGAATCTCTCTGAATCATCATCAGTTATCATCTAGCATTCGAAGGCAATACTTCAATTTCCTTGGAGAACTCCTCAACTAATTTTTTTCGAGATGTCAACATCCTCAACTCCAAGTGTCTACTCAAGAAGTTGGGTACTACATTGACCTTTCCCAAGTAATATTATAGAACTATGTTATAGTCTGTAATAGCTCTAACCATCTTTACTGCCTCATATTGAGCTCCTTCTAGGTGAATATGTACTTCAAGCTTCTATGGTTAGTGAAGGTCTTAACTCCTTTGCCCAATAGATAATGTCTCTAGGTCTTCAAGGCAAATATGACTACAACCAACTCCAAATATCGGTGGCATAATTCTTCTTGTAAAGCTTCAACTGTAACAATGCATAAGGATTGCCTTGCTATTTCACATCAACATGCACCGAATTCCTTTTCCTGATGCAACACTAAGCATGGCATAGCCTCTTGATCTATATAGTGCTACTAAGATAGGAGTAGAGGTCAATCTCTTCTTTGCCTCCTCGAATGATTCATGGCACTCCATGGTCCGCTTGAACCTTTCTTCTGTCTGAATTAACTTATGGTGTTTTTGGGAGTTTACTTAGGAAAGGGAAGGAAGGGAAAAATTCCTCTTCCTTCCTTTTCCCACCATTACACCCTAATTTGGGGTGTAAGAATTTGGGTCAAATTTCTCCTCAATTCCCCTCCTCTACCCTCCTAAATGAAACTCCCAAACAATGTTAAAATAAAATTTATCTTCCCTTCACCCTCTCTACCGTCCATCCAAACAGACCATTAGTCATTAGACCAACAATTCTTAAAAATCCTTAGCAAATCTCCCTTAATATCCCCCAGTCCTAAGAATCTAAGAAATTTGGCGACATCCAGTGTTGGCCACTTGACTATGTCCTCAATTTTCTTACCATCAACAGCTGTTGCCATAATACAATATGTCCCAAAAAGGCAAATTCACATAGCTAAAACTCACACTTCCCGAGTATTCTATATAAGTGTTCATCCTTCATCACTTCCAACACTGCGCTCAAATGCTTCTCATGCTCCTCTCGACTCTTCAAGTATACCATGATATCGTCAATGAAAACTATGTCAATTTTGTCCAAATATGGAGCATAGACCTGATTCATCAGTATCGTAAGCACAGATGAGCTTAAGTACACCAAAAGGAATAACTAAGAACTAAAAATGACCATATCTAATCCTAAAATTAGTCTTGGGTATGTCCTCCTTCTTCACTTGGAGATAATAATACCCAGATCTTAGATCTGACTTAGAATACACTGTCGCTTCTCCTAACTGATCAAATAGACCATTGATCCCTAGAATTAGGCACTTGTTCTTGATGGTCACCCAATCCACCTCTTCGTAATCTACACACATATATGCCCTTCCATCCTTTTTCTTACTAATAAAATTAGCGTTCCCTATAGTGGATAACTAGAATTTGTAAATCATTATATTAGTCCTCTAATTGTTTATTTGAGTTCCTCCAACTCCTTTAGAGCCATTCGATATGCTAGTTTGAATATTAGTGCTATCCTTGTTACTACATTGATGGTAAACTCTATGCTATGTGGTGGTGATAATCATGATAACTCCTCATGAGAGACGACCATAAATCCCTCACTATGGGTAGATTAAGTCTCTCCTTCATCTATTTTAATGCAAATAAAATGCAAATGTTGTAGTGCACAACAATCAAGTTATATTATTTGGAGTGCATTAGAAAGAATTTTCTATTTGGGTTCTTAAATTAGATAGGAAAAGATTGCGAATGTGTAGTGTGTTTTAGGTTGAAGGTAGTCATGAAATAAAATGCTAAAACAAGAGGAAAGAATAAGAAAAAGAGAAGAACAAAAGGAAAACAAAACTCAAAAAGGAAATCAAATCAAAACAAGAAGCAAATAAAAACATGGAGGAAATTAAGTAAGAAGACTATGAATCTAGGATGAATCTACTAGATTATTTTAAATTAAATTTAAGAATTACTCTCTTCTTATTCTCGTACTACTTAGAACTATTAAGCATACACTATCAAGTTACTAAAAATAAGCATAACTTATTAAAATATATTCAAACAATATCATCATGAAAAGAAATAAGTAACTAGATAATAAGCCTAGAGTTAAAAAAAGCATAAACTATTAAACCATTTAAGATAAGTAAATCCTATTAATTTTTTTTATCAATTATCTAATTGATTATCCTAAGCATGATTATTTTACGTACAAAGAGAGTAATTTAAAAACCCAATAGGAAATTAAACTAGTTTCATCTAATACTGGAACTACTTCAAGAATTAGCTACTCATATTACAAAATAAAAATAAAAATAAAATAAAATCAATACGACAAAGCATACAAGAACAAGAAAATAAATCCAAACTATAAATCGATAAAATAAAGAAATAGAAAATCTGCTCTAAAAAGCATTAAAAGAAAGAAATAGAAAGCCTACACTACGAAGCATAAACGAAATCTACACTACAAACTAATAAATCTAAACTACCAAATATAAAATTAAGAACAAGAATTATAAACCTAAAACATGCAAAACTAAGCAAGAAATTTAAAAAAATGAAAACTTACATTGCATACCCCTTGAGAAGCAAATCTTCATCACTAAAGTAGAAGAAGGAAGAAAATTAAAAAGAGAATTCTTTTTATTTATTGCAAATAAGAAATTTACAATTTAAAAGGTATTCTCAACTAAGAGTATTTTTTCTCTCCAAAATAGAGTTTACATAGTTTTCTATATTCAAACTGCTCGTTTTACACCCTTTTCATCGCCTATAATATTCAACCATAACACTTGGATCGAGCTCATTGATTAGTTTCTAGAAATCAAAATCAGTAATTGATTAGTTTCTATTACAAATTAATCGATTAGGTCATTGATTATGTCTTCGATTATTTTCCAATAGAATTCTAGTAAACTTTATTGACATTAGCTAATCGATTATTTTCCAATAGAATTCTACCAAACTTTATTGACTTTGCTGACTTCGTTTTCTTTGGGCATTTAGCCTTTGTGGGCTTCTTTTAGGATTCAATTATGGGCTTCAAAATAAGGAATCTCGATTCCTTTAAGTCTTGTTCTATAATTATTTGTTACATATAGATTAAGATAAAAAAACATTATTACTAGATATATTTATTTAGATAATATAGATAATAATGGTATAAATGTGTAATTAAATGTAACGATCGGATTTCTTTGCCTCCATTGTAGCTAGAATCCTGGTATCTACGGGTCGATACTCTGGTAGATCTAAACTCTTACTACCTTCCTTGAACTGAAAATGTGTGTACTTAGCAAGATAGAAGCTAACAACTCACAGACAGCAATTTATATGATGATATCATAGCCAATGTAGCCTAGGACTAAAAGGTTAGCATAAAAGCTCTCGACGATAGATGATTATAGGACATAGCTTACACTCAACTATTACTACCATACTCCCAATGCTAACATGCCAAACCTGGTCTAAATGCATGCATGGAATGCAATGAGCATGGGTGAATGCAGATGATACACAATTATTACTACTTACCTTCATAGTCCAATGAGGCATGCATATATGGGGTTCCAAAATGACCATGGGTCTACTCCTCCAATGCGGATACGAGCAATGAGGACTAGGCTCTACCCTACTTGGAGCCTCAAAGGATGAATCAATCATCGCCTCCTTTGGGGTTGTCTTTGAAGTAGGTGCTAAGGCACGAAGGGGGCAATCTGAGGGAAGGTGGCCTAATTTTTACATAAGCGTAGCACATGGCTAGGGTTGTGTAGCACATCATGCATGTTTGCCCCTAGTGATGACATCAATCACAGGTCACTGATAGAGTCCTGTGTAGGTATAGTGTAGCTTGGGCTTGAGTGTTGATCCTATCAATAATGGTACACTTGATCACTGGTGTCATCACTAGCCATGGCTACCATGTGGTCCTGAGTCCCCGCTCTCATAGCACATAAGATACCTCCCTCTTATAAGGTCCATTCACATCGACGTAAGTTGCTGACATAGGTCCAAGATGGTGTTACCTTGCTTCATTAGGAGTGCTCGGAGCTCCTGCTCCTTGACCTCTTCTCTCCTCAAGTCCTCTACCATGGCCCGATACATACAACTCAAAGTGTCTATGATCTTTCCTTGGGCTGACTTTTAAATTGCTGATATTCATGGAAAGAATGGATATGTATCATCTTCAACATGCAATAGGTGAAGAAGGCTATTCAAGTGTGACGTCCATGTTCTCACACATGGCTGCATCCAAGGTAAACCTAGAGATATCAAACCTACCATGCACCCACACTATGCAAGAACATGTTTCACCATCATAGTAATATCTCTCTAGTGGAATCAAAAGCAAGTGTATATACAAAATAGACAAAATAAGGGAAATAAATGCATTAGAAATGATATAGAAATATATATCTAATAAATATAATCATGCCTCAACTGAATAAACTAAATAAAACTGAAGTTTGAAATAAATGTGAAGTATTTCAATATGAGTCAATAGAAAATAAACTAAGGCACACAGTCTTTACAAGATGAAATACAAAACTCTAATGTGTGAAAGAAAATATCAACTATAGTGGAGTCTCATCTACTAAAAACATATGACGACGACTATGCTGGAAGTTCATCATCATGCGACTCTCCGGAACTCTGAGTTGCTGCCTGAAAGGAATTAAAAAAATAAAAAGAGAAACAACAAAAGCGTCAGAGCTCTACAGGAAGATCATCTCCATCCGCCCAAGGGGGAGGGCTACTAGATGTGATGGAGACTCTATCTGTTAAGCATAGTCTACCTAGATTATTTACCCTGTATCTAAATGGAATTAATATTTAGAAACCTATAACACAAGACGTAGTACGTCAAACAAAATAATCTAAACAAGGAAACCCTTATGTATATACCACATGCCTCAAATTGTAGATAACTAAATATCAATACCCAACTAAGAATAAACAATCTAAAAAAATTAATAATTAGAAACTCACAACACGAAACTGTACTTGAGCGAAATAATCCAAACAAGAAAACCCTCATGTGCATACCATATGTCTCAAATTATAAATGTGTACTTATAAGAGTAAAGTACCTTGGTCATATATAACTCAGATATGAGTCATATTCATATTGGCATCCACTAAGACTCAGGCTATCAGATAATTATCACAATGCAAATCCTTGCAGAGTTTATAATTCATCGTATTATCATGTAGGACGGACTACCAAATCGGTATCCTAAAAGTGTACACAGCTCATTAGCCTCATTGCATCAACGTCCGGGACGGACTACCAAATCAGGCATCCTAGGTATACGACTCACAAACCTCATCGCACCTTCGTGCGGGACTGACTACTAGATCAAGCATCCTAAAAACCGACTCAATGGCCTGTACTAATGGTAAATCGACACACTATCCCAAGTAATACTGAGCGGTGCTTATCAACGATATCCATACATGCATATAATGTTTAAATAACCCATATCCCAAGTGTGGTTGAAAACAATACCTGTAATAATCCTCTGTAGGATATCTGTGTGTGTGCTACAATACTATTCATGTATGCTCATGATTGTATGTATGTCATCGTGTCGCTCGAACTCCACACTCATGGTCAAACGATGCAAAAATAATCACTCAAAAACAAAGAGAACACAGGTCGGTCGACGACCCTTAGGGCGTTGGTCGATCGCCCTTAGGGCAACGGTCGACCTAAAGCAACCGTACACACAATGTGCACACTCAGGGCCTCACCGGTCGATCGGCTAGTCTTGGTCGGTCAACCGACCAGAGAGAAAAACACAAGTTCAGGTTTTTGATATTTTGTATATTGTAACTTTATTTGAAAACTTATTTTTATCAATATGAGGCATATAACAAGATTAAATCTTTCATAATTACTTAACAGGAATTAACTCATCATGATATAAGCACTTGAATTAAACTAATTAGGTTTTAACATCCTAATTAATCAAATTTTCTCAAATAACCTAATTTATAAATATGGTTAAGTAAACATGATAAATTCTAAACATTGGACAAATATAAATTCTTTTAAACATGCTCACGTCACTTAGGTATCGTCAACCTAGGGTTTAGACCTCTTTAATTAGCAAGAAAACTCAAATAATTATTAAACAAGGGTTTAAACATGATTTAAGTATGATTAACAATTTAAAAATGAAATTAAATACAACACTAATGATCATGATCATTAAACTAATATAAACAACAACTAAAACTATAGATTTTCATCATAAACTATGATTTTAAAACATCGGGTTAAGCTTAAACATGAGATTCATCAATTAAATATATTAAATCTTGAATTAACTACAAGGAGAGGTTTGGAGGAAGATGATCTTGCCTCAAACATCGTTTTGAACTCCTGAACACATGCGTGCAAGATCTGCCTTAACCAAAGTCGCAAAATCCTGCATTCCTCTCGACAAACGCCTCAAGAACACTCCCAAATCTCACATGTTATGATTATGGTTTGAGAGAGTGGAAGAGTGGCTGCTAAGGTTTGGAATACTGATGAAAAGATGTGTTTTTCATATGTAAACATGTATATATAACTACAAATCCGAATCAAAACAGCCCAAACCCGAAATAGGAAATCTAGTCAAACTGAGAAAATAGTCTTCTGTATTTTGGCTGTAACTTTCACGTCTGACCTCGGAATAAGGTGATTTAAGATTGGAAAGCTATTGAAGATACCTACAACTTTTATCTTTTGAGTTTTTTAGATTCGAACTGTATCGGTGTGTAAAGCATATATACTCTTAACTGGTCATTTTTTTAGATTTCTTCTTTTTGCATGTTTAACATTTGTACACTCTCACATATACTCTTCATTGATCTCAAATCAATTGTTAACATAATCATTCATCCATAAATGATATTCATCATAATTAGAGTTTTATTTATCAATAAAATTCATACTATTTTCTAAAATTCACGGGGTTTTATATTCACCACACTAAAAGAATTTCATCCTCAAAATTCCGTAATTGTATCTTAGAGAATAATAATATGAGAAAAGCACGATGAGGAGATAATCTAGACAAGGAAACCCTCCCGTACACATCTCGTACTATTAATCCCCAGATATGAAACATAAGCGATATATACACTTGACAATCTAGAATGTAAATACTCCCACTTAACCCCTAACTAAATCGAACTCGTACGTCGGGCGAAAAATCCAAACAAGGAACCCCCTATATATATACCATGTGTTCCGAATAATTAGGAGCTAAGTGTTAATAACCACATTCTAGTGTTAAATATAAATATGACCACATAATTAATCATAAACACAGACAAGTTATTCATAACCAAAATATTACCTGCTCAAAAAGGTGCGGGTAGTCGCGACGCATACCCTCCTCGCACTCCCAAAAAGTATCCTAACCTCCTTTCTGGCTCTATTCAACTTTGACTAAGGGTATTGTTTGTTGGAAAAATCACAATAAGAAAATAAAAGAATTGAATTTGATTTATTCCTTCTAATTGTTTAGAAAAAGAATGTTTATAACTCTCTCAATCTCGATTACAATTTGAATTTCCTAATTACAAAAGAGAAGAATATCAACAGAGATCCTCTCCTTTGTTTAAAATTGGATTCTTCACGGTAGCGATAGAATGCTTCCCTCGAATGCTCGCGTCGAGTTTGCTTTCTATTGACAATCCGTATGTCTCCCTTTACTGGAATGATTGAAGGAACTATTAACGTGTTTTAAGAACTCAGAACAAGTTCAAACTCTATGTAAAGAGTTATTTGAACCGTAAATCGGTTAATAGCCAAGTATCAAAACTCTCTATTGCTGAAGAATGCCTTGAGAAATCCGATTCAAAGCCCAATCTCTGATCTGACCTTCTAACTCAATTCCCCCCCAACTCAATTTAGTTTGTTGATATTTATATGAGAATTCAGGGGTGCAACCGCCCCTAAAATTGCTCCTTGTGAGGCTAATGGGATGTAACCACCCCTTAAATCACTCCTGAGTGGAGTTGTGATCCCCTTAGATCATGGAAAATGGTTTTGAAACCGTTCAGCTCGTGTTTGAATGAGTCAAATATAAAATCTGTGTTCTAGCATGAATTCTATGTTTGAACGCAGCATTTGGAAGCTTGAACGCAGCGTCTACAAGCTACGTATACAGTAATTTGGAAGTTACATTTATAGCATCTGTAGGCAGCATTTACAGCGTCTGGAAGCTGTATTTGGAGCATTTGGAAGCTGCGTTGGCAGCTTTTGGAAATTGTGTTAGCAGCAGTTTGGAAGCTGCATTGGCAGCTTGGAAGCTGTGTTTGGCAACGCTTGGAAGCTGTGTTGGTAGCTTGGAAGCTGCGTTTGTAGCAGATAGAAGCTGCGTTGGCAACACTTTGACTCTAGAATAAGACCAATTGCGTTTTCATTTCTGGGGTGCAGAGATGAGCTCTGCATCTTGGACTGAAGAGATTGTTGGCTTGTAATCTCTTTCATCAGAATGTTGCAAAGATCGTCATCTTGTAACATTCACATTGGCTCCTTGACATATAAGAGTTGTCAGATTATAACTCTCGATGTTGATTGTGAAGGCTATTAGATTGGAGCTTTCATCGGTTGTAGTGAAGGTCATCAGATTATAACCTTCATCGATCTATGTGAAAGTTTTTAAATTGTAGCTTTCTAGAAGTTATCAAATTATAACTTCCATCATCAGTGTTTAATAGGGATCAACTATCTGCAGTAATTTCTAGAGAGCCTACAGAATCCCCTCCAAAGTTTTTGAAAGTTCATGGTTGACTGGGACGAATTTTTAGAATACTTTGGATCTCAACTCTGATCTTAGAGCTATTGATTCCTTGTCATAAAGGAGTTGTTCTCTACACCCGCTTTGAAGGCATCTTGGTTAAAGGGATTTGCTATGTAGGACATGTATGAGGATGAGCTTCAAAGAGAAACTGTAGCGACAGTACAAACTACTCATGAGCAGAAGCTCTCAAACGTCACATCACGACTCACATCCGTTCAGCTGATGGGCTCGCAAACATTCGTAGGATTTTTGGCAAACCCTCAGCCATCAACGGATTTGATAAGCCTTTACCGACTACTGTTTGAGTCGGTCTAGCATATGGATTGTCTAAGTCCGTTCCACATATAATGTTGTGCTAAAAGAATGAACTCTCTTAGACTTAATGCTATGATATCTAATACATAGACTTGGTCAATTTTACGGGAATGGACTACCCAACAACACGTGTTAGGTGTAGACTTATCTCTAATTAGGAATCGAGATAAAATCCCTCATGCGTGTAAGGCATGGATTTCAGTATTATTAATAACACCATGCTACGATATTGAATACGTAGGCTTTATTGATATTTCTTCCTGGGTTATGTTTACACTTGAAACGCGGAAAGAAAGTTGGAAGTGCCAGAGGTGTAGTATTAACTAGGCATGAATTTTCACTTAGAGTGAAATTCAGAAATTTTCTTCATTATCACTAGGATAATTCTAGAAAATATCTAATCCGCTAGGGATTTTATAATAAAACTTGCTATTCTTGTTTAAAAAAAGGATTTACAAGTTCATTGGGTTGGATTTCATTACCGAACGCATGCCTAAGGTCCAGGCTTTACTGGTGAAACACAGTCGTGAAATCTGCGTTTTGGTTCTGAAACGCATGTTTGAGAGTTGCGTTTAGTTTGTGAAACGTACTTTTGAGAGTTGCGTTTAGTTTGTGGAACACACCCCTAAAGGTTGCATTTTGATTGTACAATACGCTACTGAGGGCTGCGTTCAGTCTTATTCACACAGAGCCTATGTTTAGGCTCATAGACGCGAGGCTTGCATTCTGAAGCAGAAAAGGGTACAGGGTCGTGTTTAGGCTCACAAACACGAAGCTCATGTTGACTTGAGGATCAGTATTCTCGGAGATGTGCTCGTCATAGGGATCTCCCCCTTCATCGAGCATCATTCCTCTTAGCCTGCATCAAGGCCTTTGTAGCGACGTCACCATCTGTGTTGATCAAGTTTGTCACCTAAATAGGCCTCTTGCAATCCAATACACGTCGTCTTGGCACGGGTTTGGCTGAAGCTGAGCCTACTCTATCGGAGGAGGGGCTGTCCGAGCAATCTAGCCCAAAGGAGAGGTCTTCCTTAGGCGATTCGGCTACAATTAGAGCAGTTAGAGATTTAGTCTCTTTAGACACTTTGTGGATCTTGCGCATAGCCTTGGAGCTAAAAGATCCAAAGGAAAGAACTTTCTTATACTTAGCTTGATCAGACGCAATAATAAGAGTTTCGACGGTCATTCTAGTGAGCTTGATGTCAGATTGCGCCGCCACTTCTTCATTGGTGAAAAAGCTCGTCCCCAGTAGAGTCACCATCTTTTGTTTGTTGGAAAAATCAGAATAAGAAAATGAAAGAATTGAATTTGATTTATTCCTTCTAATTGTTTAGAAAAAGAATATTTATAACTCTCTCAATCTCGATTATAATTTAAATTTTCTGATTACAAAAGAGAATAAGATCAAGGAGATCCTCTCCTTTGTTTAAAGCTAGGTTCTTCACGGTAGTGATGGAAAGCTTACCTTGAATGCTCGCATTGAGTTTGATTTCTGTTGACGATCCGTTTGTCTCCCTTTATTGGAACAATTGAAGGAACTCTTAATGAGTTTTAAGAACTCGGAACGAGTTCAAACTCTATGTAAAGAGTTGTTTGAACCATAAATTGGTTAATAGCCAAGTATCAAAACTCTCTGTTGCTGAAGAATGCCTTGAGAAATCCAATTCAAAGCCCAATCTCTAATCTGACCTTCTAACCCAATTCCCCGTGAACTCAGTTGAGTTTGTTAATATTTATATGGGAATTCATGGGTGCAACCGCCCCCAAAATCGCTCTTTTATGGGGCTAATAGGATGTAACCGCCCCTTAAACCACTCTTGAATAGGGTTGTGATCCCCTCAGATCATGGAAAATGGTTTTGAAACTATTCAGCTCGTGTTTAAATGAGTCAAATGCAAAATATGCGTTCTGGCATGAATTCTGCGTTGGAACGCAGCATTTGGAAGCTTGAACGTAGCGCCTAGAAGCTACGTTTACAGCAATTTGGAAGTTACATTTGTAATGTCTGGAGGTTGCGTTTACAACATCTGGAAGCTGCATTTGTAGCATTTGGAAGTTGCGTTGGCAGCTTTTGGAAACTACGTTGGCAGCTTTTAGAAACTGCGTTGACAGCAGTTTGGAAACTGCGTTGGCAACAGCTTGGAAGCTGCGTTGGCAGCTTGGAAGCTGCGTTGGCAGCTTGGAAGCTATGTTTGGCAGCACTTGTTGGAAGCTGCATTTGCAGCAGTTAGAAGCTGCGTTGGCAGCGCTTTGACTCTAGAATGCGGCCACTTGCGTTTTCATTTTTGGGGTGCAGAGATGAGCTCTGCATCTTAGACTGAAGAGATCGTTAGCTTGTAATCTCTTTCTTCAGAGCGTTGCAAAGATCATCATCTTGTAATCTTCGTCTTGGCTCCTTAACATATGAGAGTTGGTAGATCGTAACTCCTGATGTTGATTGTGAAGGTTATTGTATTAGAGCTTTCATCGGTTATAGTGAAGTTCATCAGATTATAACCTTTATCGATCTACGTGAAAGTTTTCAAATTGTAGCCTTCTGAAAGCCGTTAAATTATAACTTCCAACATTGGTGTTTGATGGGGATCGGCTATCTGCAGTAATTTTTAGACAGCCTATAGGTATTACTTTATTTCTATGTCTTTTATCCTCCCTTGCAAGAAAACGAACTGGAATCTCGATGGTGGTTAAATCATCATGAAGCTCAATCTCCAGTGCATCCAACACTCACTGTTGTTCCTCGTCGCATAAATACTTCTTGAGCATCGAAACATGGAAAACATCTTGTATGCTCGACATCGATGCTGGAAGATCTAGCCGATACGAAACGGCTCTAATGCGCTCAACAATCCTAAACGGGCCAATATACCTCGGGGTAAGCTTTCCATATCTTCCATATCGCTGAACTCCCTTCATCAGCGATACTTTCAATAAAACATAGTCCCCAACCAGGAACTCTAGCGGTCACCGCCTCTAATCTGCGTAGCTCTTATGCAGACTCTACGCTGCAAGAATACGTTCTCGAATTACTGCTACCTTCTCAGTAGTCTGTCTCACAAGCTCCAGTCCAAGCATTAAGTTGTCCTCTGGTTCTGCCCAACGAATATGTGATCTACAAGGCCTCCCGTAAAACGCCTCATACAGTGCCATACCTATGGTCGTTTGATAAATGTTGTTATAAGCGAACTCAATCAATAGAATGTGATCATCCCAACTATCCTGAAAATTAATAATACATGCCCGCAACATGTCTTCCAACACTTGGTTAACTCTTTCTATCTGCCCATCTGTCTGTGGGTGGAACACACTAGAATATGATAATTGGCTACTGAACGAGTTCTGGAAGTTCCTCCAGAAATGTGAAGTGAAAACCGAGCCTCAATCTAATACAATCATCTCTAGAACTCTATGCAGTCTCACAATCTCTTGGATGAATATCCTCGCATAAGTCTCCGTCATGTATGTCATCTTCACTAGTATGAAATGTGCTAACTTCTTCAACCGATTAACTATCACCCAAACATAATCTTTCCCTTCTTCGACCTCGGTAGTCCTACAATAAAATCTATGGAAATATTTGCCCACTTTCACTTCGGAATGGGTAAAGTCTATAGGGTTCCAGTAGGTCTCTGATGTTCTGCCTTCACTTGCTGGCAGGTAAAGGACGTAACCACATATTTCACAATATCCCTATACATGTCGCTCCACCAAAAATGTCTCTTTAGGTTCTTATACATTTTAGTGGTGTCTAGATGCACTGTGTACCTGGTACGATGCGCCTCATCAAATAAGTCTTTCTTTAGCTGTGGATTACTTAGCATCACAAATCGGCCCTTCATTCAAAGTCCTCCATCTGCTCTAACAGTCTAATTAGCCTTTGGCTCTTTGAAAATCTCCTCCTTTCGGGTTTGAATTCAAGAGTTCTCTAGCTGCTAGCTCCAACTACATTACGAACTTGTAATCTTTAATAAACTCGACCCATCACTGTTGTCTCTGGTTGAGTTCCTTTTGAGAAAAGAGGTACTTTAGGCTCTGGTGATATGTGAATAGCTCGAACTATACTATAAAGATAGTGTCTCTATATCTTCAGTGGGAAGACCACTGCTGCTAGCTCCAAGTCATGTGTGGAATAGGTCTACTCATGCATCCTCAATTGTCGTGAAATGTAAGTCACGACTCTCTGGGACTGCATCAAAATAACTCATAGACCCGATAACTATGCATTCGTGCAGAAGACAAATGTCTTATTACTGCTCGGGATAATTAATATTGGTGTTGTAGTCAACTTAGCCTTCAAGGTCTCAAAAGCTTCCTTGTACTCCATGCTACAAACAAACTATACACCATTCTTTGTAAGGCGTGTAAGTGTCGTCGTAATTTTTGAGAAGTCCTGAATGAACTTCCTGTAATAGCTGGCCAAACCTAAGAAGTTTCAAATCTCTACAACGGTCTTCAGCAGCTCCCAATCAAGTACTGCCTCAACTTTCTGTGACGCCCCTGTTTTCACACTGAAAGTACCCTAGAGGGGGGAGGGGAGTGAATAGGGTTATTGCTAATTTTATTAGATATTATTAACGATTAAAACTTATTAACAAATTATTTTTGCAAGATAGATATACAATATGATATAAGCAAGAATAAGCAATATAAACAATGAGCAAGGGCGAATAAAATAGATTAAGCACTGGACATAAATGATGCACCAATGCAAACTCTAACACAAGGAAATGATCACGGAGTTCGGACCCTCCGTCCTATGTCTCGGCTCCCCACTCCTGAGGAGAAATCCACTATCACAACCGGGTTTTCTATGCTCACCCGAATAACATTTACACCACACAAATTCGGTTTTAGTTCACCAAAAACTTTACAACACACACAATTGCACTCACACTCTACACCCTATAAGTATTGGTCTCTAGCCCGTGTTTCCCTCAAGTGCTCGGAATTACGACCTACCTCTAGGCATTACTACCGACGCCACTCCTCTTGGGACAACCCCGTCTCTCACCATACACTCCTCTTGGTGTACAAGTGTGATACAACGTGTAACTCATAATTAAGCACAATACAATAAAATATTCTCTAGGTGAGAACTCAATGTAAGTCAATCTTTCAAATCACAATCCCACAACCCAATATATGATGTATGAAATGCTACAAGCTCAAATAGGGTGTGTGTGATAAAATGAGTATAAATAAAATCTAACTCAATTAGAAAACTAGCAATAAAAAGAATATAAAAATTAATAATAAAATTGCTAGAGAAAAGACTTAGAAAAATTTCTCTATAAACACAAAGAGGTTGAAGAAGATTGATGATGAATTTCTCAATTGAAAATGCAAGCCTCCTCTTTGTAAACTCAAACTTAGAAACTTAAACAAACTTTAAAACTCTTTAAACTCCTCTTTAAACCCTCTTTCAAAACTTAATTCTGATGAGAACAAAAGGGGTTTATATAGGAAGAAAAACCAAGGTACAAAACCTAAACAAATCCAACAAAAAGACAAAAAAATAGAAGGCTAGAAAAACTAGCGGTTAGGCCGTCAGTCGGCTGACAGGGTTTCATCAGTCGACTGATGAGCTGACCGTTGTAGGCATTTTTCAGCTCATCAGTCGACTGACAACCTTTATCAGTCGACTGATGGATCATCAGTCGATTGGTCAGTCGACCAAAACAAAATAGAAACATTTGGCAACTACAGGCACTTTCATCAGTCGACTTATCGGTCAACTGATTTCATCAGTCAACTGTTCAGTCGACTGATAACAAGTATACAACCTGTTAATTTAAAGCAGAAACCTGATTTTTAAACTACCTTTAAAAATAGTAAACAAATTCAGAAAAATGTAAACTTTTGAGAAATGATTGTAGACATGATAATACACATGCTACAAAAACACTCGAGAAATCTCTGAATATTCAAAAACACTAAAATACATATTTAATAAAACATTTGATTTTTTATTTTTGACTCAAAACAAGTTTTGAAAACTTATAGAATATTTATATGGACATATAGAAGATGTTTATGATGTATATATAGTCCAAAACATATTAGCATAGAATTTGCATAAAAGTACCATTACATAAAAGCAGAGAATATCGCAAATATATATATGTGTATGTGTGTGTGTTCAAGCTTATAGAATTAACACACATTATATAAACCTTAAACTAATTTACCCAAGCTTGATATATCTTCATTGTAGCTTGACCATGTTGTGGATGAAGCTTGACTTGGATCTTCAACTTAAATTGCATGGCTTCATTCCACTATTCCGCCAACCTCCATTTGATATGATCGTGTAGGCTCAATCCATTCAACCTCCAACTTATTGTTTATCTAAAATACCTGATAAGGAAACATAAACACTAGACAAACAATATTAGGAATTGTATGTAATCATCAAAACAAGATTAGAAGATGTAGGCTCATAACATGAGACCTAACAATCTCCCACTTTTTAATGATAACAAACAATCTATACAAAGAGTATATAAGATATGCAATAAGACACATTACTCTTAAAATATACTCACAATCAACTTGTTTCTCCCCCTTTTGGCAACATCAAATGGATAAACAAAATAATAAGAGAGCAAAAGCTCCCCTTATCATAAAGCATAGGTGAGTATAAACAAAAAAATATAGGGATTGCTCCCCCTATCAAAATACATATGGAAAATATGCAATTATGAACATGGCAATCAAATGTGAGTAAGCATAGTTGAAAGTATGCTAAATACCACTCACATATAAGACCAAGTGAACACTCATATGTGTATCATTAATACAAAGTGTCACAAGGGTCTAACACAAAGATATATATAAAAAAAATATTTAGACACAACAACAAGAATATTAGAAGAAAAAGAGCAACAACAAGAGCGTCAGAGTGCTATAGCAAGATCACCTCCATCCGCCTCTAGAAGAAGGGCTGCTAGATGGAATGAAGGCTCTATCTATTAAACATAGTCTACCTAGATCATTTTCCCCTTTATTGGAATTAATATTTAGACACCTATAACACGAGACGTAGTACATCGAGCAAAATAACCCAAACAAGAAAACCCTCATGTATATACCATATATCCCGAATTGTAAACATATAAATATTAATATCGAACTAAAGATAAACAATCTAAATGAAATCAATAATTAGAAATCCACAACACGAGATTGGTATGTCGAGTGAAATAATCCAAATAAGAAAACCCTCATGTATATACCATATGTCTCAAATTGTAAATCGCTAATTACTGATCCCAACTAAGAACATAAAGAAAAGCAGTAAAAGAAAGTAAAAACATCAATATATTGTATTCATAATATCTTTCACTATCACTGGGAAGATAGAATGAATACCAGCATAAATCCCGTGTACTTTAACATGCAAAGTACTTTGGGTCATATATTTCAGCAGTGAGTCAAAAACATAACTGGCATCCGTCAACGACTCGGGCTATCATTTAACTATCTCAATGCAACTCCGTGCAAGATTTTGATACTTAGCATTATCATGTACAACGGACTACCCTGTAGGTATCCTAATCAATATACACAACTCATTAGTCTCAGCGCGATCTCAATGCATAACATGAGTGCGGAACGACCCACCATATAGGTACCCTAGAAGTACGGCTCACAAGCCTCATCGTACCCTCGTGCGGATGGACTACTAGATAAAGCATCCAAATCTAACTCATTGGCTTGTACAAATAGAATATCGATGCACAATCCCCGTAGTACTGAACTGGGCTCATTAACGATATTTAGAAAGTGTGTGTATAATATATACTAAACTCTTTCTCAAAGTAATCGGGTCAAAACCAATCATAATTCCTTTTAGCATATCCATGTGTGTGCTACTACACTATTCGTGAATTTACGTATAAAGAAGTGTGGCTCAAAACCCGCAAACATATTTTAAACAGATGCAGAATAAAAATTTAGGCAACAACCTTAGTAGTCGACTACTAGGCTTAGTAGTCGACTACACTGAGTCCATCCTGACTCTGTAATAACATATATCAGTATCAGCAGTTAACTATTAAGAATACTAGTCGACTATTCTGCAAAAATACAGTTTCTATTATACTCAACTGGGCACGAGTAGCCGATTACTAAGTATAGTAGTCGACTACTAAGCATAGTAGTCGACTACTCTGTTAAGACACACATTCTTTCGTGCACAAACAATGCTTATGTCAATCGTACATATCATGACATTAAAACAAGATTTTATACTTGGTATATACAACAAGAATTATCTAAATCATCAAATTAAATTATTATATATTCTAAATTAGGGTTTAACATCCTAATTGAACAATTTCTTCAATTATCTCATATGTAAACAAAGTGATTATCAACATATGATAAAAACTACTCATGAACAGAGGTAAAATTCATTTAAACATGTTTATCTTACTTAGGTATCACAAACCTAGGGTTTAAGCATGATTAATTAATATGAAAACTCAAAGAAACCTTCACATAATATATCAATTATTTTAAATCAGCATATCTGTAGTTTTATACATAATATATCATTAGTAAATTGAGCATATCTTTCTCTAAATCAAATCTTTTTAAGAATAGTTTTCTGTTTTGGAAACTAGATCCACATAACTATAATTTGACACTATTTTGGTTTAGTTTGGAATTTATATGTTATCTCAAATTTCCAGTTAAAAGTTACACATGTGTAGCAGTTTTCCATGGAACATATCATTAGTAAATTGAATATATCTTTCTCTATAAAAACTCTTTCTTAGAATAATTTTCTGTTTTGGAAAATAGGTTCATATAGCTTTCATTTGACACTATTTTATTCAGTTTGGAGTTTATATGATATCTTAAATTTCAAGTTAAATATTATACACGTGCAGGAGTTTTCTACAATCAATGATGAAAACAAAAACTAAACCTCTTTATAATTCAATTAGACAACAAATTAGGGTTAACACACGAGTTAAACATAATTATTAAGTTTGAAAAAAATGAAAATTTAATCACCCCTAATGATCATGATCACATAACCATCATAAATAATTAGGAAAAGCTAATGATCTAGCATTAGGTTAAGATTTATCATCAAAAATCTCATCTTTTTCATACTAGGTTAAGCCTTAAGCATGAAAACATTGATTAAACACTTTTGTAATCATTAAACACTATGGAAATAAGTTTGGATACAGATGATCTTGCCATATCATGTGTGCAAGCCTCTGAAACTGATGTGAAATGACTCCTGATCGCCAAACATCGTAGATCTC
>BQKN01064461.1:0-27101 GCA_022839385.1 Asparagus kiusianus | reverse complement strand
GGAAGAGCCTTGATTCTCCTTGGTGAGGATCGACGCTTTAAAGATATGTTTTGCTTGGTCAAAACCATATCTCAAAAATAAAGGTGGCGATTTGACGCTACATTGCGCTTTATAAGGCAGGGATATGTTGTCGACATACCCTGTTTTGTGATTGCACAATGTGGCCAAATCGTCTCACCCTTTATAAGGCAATGACTCTATCTTAGCTATTTGTAAGATGAGTTCAATTTCCTTTTATAATTGAGACTAATCAGTGTTTAACTGTTTATTTTGCAGTGGGATACCCTTCTGGATCATTCTCATCCCACGCAGTATATGGGCGTCGTGACGAGTATTACTCGACCTCTGACGATCTTTCCCCTATACCAGTTACTCCTCAGTTTGCTTCGGGCATATCGACTGAGGTTGCCCAAGTGGTGAGGGAAGGTGGGCATCGAGCTATTCGCCAGCTGATTACAGATGCGCCTTTTGTGAAGGACGCCAGCTCTAATCAGCCTCTTCGGAAGAGCGATTTCTTATTTGGTGATTCTGTCGACGACCCAGAAGCTGTATTTATTGATGCTGAGCAGTGGCTTCATAAGACCGGCAGTGGCTTCATATACTTGCCGGAGATTCCTCGGCATCGCTCATTGACTGAGCTCAGGCGTCAGGCTGTGACACGGGAGATGTCGTGGCGCTTGACAGAGGATCATGAGAGTGTCCATTGCGGCTATGTCACTCATCAGGCAGTTCCTGGCTCGAGTAGGAGTCATATCACCGGATTGCATCCTGGAGTGTTAGGGCTGGATGCACCACCACATAACAAATTCCTTACCACCGCTTTTACCTTGAGGAATCGCCTCGCTGCTCTAGGACGGGAGATGCCTGCGACGCGTCACAGGATTTATGGTTGGGTCCATTCTTTGGACAAGTTTTGGTGGACCCGCATGACGACGTACGTATTGAGCCGATGGGGCGAGGAGTTGCACGCTTGCGGTTTGTATGCAGCTGTTCGTGCCACCATGTATGGCTTGCCTGTCAGTTTGAGGCATTTCTGTGCTTTGTTCGAGCTATATAATCTAGACTCGAACACTTTTCTGACCCGGCAGGGGGAGTTGGGCTTGGCTCTTCACGAGATGCACAGGATTTCTGGCTTGCCCATGGGACAGATGCTATACCAGGAGTACTTTCCCTCTAATTATGAATTGGACCAGTTGAAGGATCGTATGCCCGATCGCTATGAGACTCTATGGGATCTTACTTGTCACTATCACATTGCTTTGGCACAGTCTGAGCCTTTAGCAAAGAGGACCAAGGCATCTGTGAGTCTGAAGCAGTTTGCCAATTATTTGTTCAAGAATCTGGAGAGCAGTTCTAGCGAGGATATTTGTGAGTTGGGCACACTCACTCCTTCAGAGGTGAACAGTCTACTGAAGAAGATTGACGCTCACTCTTACACTACTAGCAGTCCTGAGGGTGGATTTCCTGCAAAGACCAAGTTTAAGTCATTCTTGTGGCATGCTACCGCACCGATTCGACCGATGACTCTTCTTGCCGGCTTTCTTGCTATCTGGTTGAAAAAGTGCGTGGTTCCATATCAGTCTGGCGACGCCTTGCCCTTGGAGGTATTTTACCCAGCAGTTCAGCTCGCCTATAAGAAAGAACTCTCACTTCTTCCGGTGATGGTGGCTAACATCCATCGAGGACTTCGACATCTTTCTAGTGCCTTCACACGGAAGGAAACTGATTTGCCAGGTCAGATTCCCACTCTTAAGGTGGAGCTTCCGTACGCTTATTTGATGGCTTGGTTCGTCCTTCACCGCTCGGATATGATGTCGGTACCGAACGCTATAGACCACTCTGTTCCACTGTTACAGTTGCTTGAGAATGGCAGGTGGGAGGGACGCGGATTTTCTGATGTCAGACAGCAGCTGCAGGTCCACAAGTGTTGGGCATTTTCCACTTGTTTTCCGCAGTTCTCCGGCCGATACGGCGAGTGTTTGATAGATGAGGAGAGGCCGAGAGAGTATCGGACTCACTTAGACATCGGCTGCTTCAACTGGCTGGTGAATATTAGGCCCGGCTATCTAACTTTCCGGGTGAGGGATCAGTGCTTCATAGAGCTATATCTACCCTGCCGATTCGCTCGCCAGTTTGGCTATGATCAGCTTTACGTCGGGAATCCTCGTCAGCAGCTTCGGACCCATAGTGGTTTGGTAGACGGTCTCCGTGCATGGTTGTGGACCGTGACTGGCTGTAATGGTGCTAAGTTCAGCCTCCCGAGTGCTGATCGGCAGTTGAACCTCACTTTCTTGAGCTGCAAGTGGTTGTTAGCAGCTAACAAGACTATCCCTGTGAAGCCGATTGCGGAGCTAGAGGCTGAGGAAGCTTCTCAGGTTGATTCCCGTAGGATTCGGGAAAACGCTCGGGCACAAAGGGTACGGAACAAGACTCGTCGGATTGATGAAGAGGGACGGAGGACCTTTCATTCTGTAGACGAAGTTTCAGGCGGAGACCCTGAAGATTATGAAGACTTTTCCGAGCGAGGTTTGTGATTCATCTTTTCCTTCTATCTTCCAGAAGTATTGAAACTGACTATGGTTTGATGTTTCAGGGACCACAGTTGATCAGGATGAAGAATTCCGTCCTCCTCCTCAGGCGAGACCTTCGATCCCCACTGCTAGGCGGAAGAGATTGGCCTGCAAACCTCGTGTGGCTTCACGAGCATCTGATATGGATTTGGCTGGTGATGATCCTGCTAATGACGGACGTAACATCTACCCTGAAACCATCCTCTTGATTATTCTGAACATTGACTCATGCTTTTCCCTTCTCTATATAGGAGAACGTGGAGAGAGCGAGATGAGCCCTGATCCCGTTCCTATATCTCCTGGTGAGTCTGACCCCCTGCCTCAGGTGGAAAGATCTACAGGAGTTGCTGACATCGGGGAGAGTGTCAATGTAGGACCTGATCCCGTGAATCCAGGTACATCTAACACTGACAATGTATTTTTTAGATGACGCACAAAGGAATTTGTGCATCGTCTAATTGTTTCTGTATTTCTTGCTCCTTCAGATGACCTGCAGGAGGCGAATGAGGATTTTGGAAATCAAGAGGCTAATGCACCTGTGCAAGGTAACTCCTTTTTATTGGTTGTAGTCTCTTCATTCTTCTTTGACACTTATATTCTCTTGTGTCAGACTTCTCGATTGATGATTTTGACGAGGGAGGCTTGTTTGCGGACACTCCTATGCTGAACTTCATGTATAGCTCGCCCCAGATTGATGACCAGTTACCTGGGGATATGTTTTCTGAGTCCACATTTGCTAACAATCCCGAGGATGGTTCCCTTGAAGGTATGTGCCTCCTTCTGAGTTGATTATAGGACTAGCCAATCTTGACTAGTGCAGCTATAATGTAATACCTCTGCGAATTTTGTTTTGAATTTGACAGGAGCTTTTGTTGAGAAGGACCCTGTTGAGCCGGTTGCGAGACCAACTACACCAGTTGATGCACCTGCAGCCGTTACACCTTCACCACCCCCAGCGGCTCAAGGGGAAGAAGGTATAAGTCAACTCATTGAGGAGCGCTATTCTCTTTTTTTTATTAAGACTTTTGACGGACTTCTCCCTTTTTTGTGTAGGGCGTTCTTCTCGTCTTCATGTCCTAGTGAAGGAGTTGTTATCTGACGACGATCCCGACAAGGTCGTCATCTGTATAGAAGTTCGCTCCTTCTTTTCCTTCGTGAATGCTATGATTGGCAAACTCTTCCACGGCGGACTTTCACTTCACTAGTTTAAACCTCTCCTTAATTCCAGAGTCAATTTGATAAGGGAAGCAGGATATCCAGATTTGGCGAGGGCTATAGTTGACAATCTCGACTGCCTAGAGCATGAGCTTCAGATGTTTCGTGAGCTTCGAGATACCGGCGCCTCTTCATTTATTGCTGCTGAGTTGGACACCCGCTTACAGTCACTGCGTAAGACTCAGATTCTTGCTGAGCTTGAGATTCAGATGCAGCGAGACCGAGTATCTCGAGTCGAGACCGGCCTTGCTACCAGATTATCTTCACTTGCCGAACTCGATTCCTCTCTTATCTCTTATGAAACCAAGATAGACCGGCTTGAAAGAGAACTCCGCGAAGAAAAGGAGACCTTGGGTATTCTTCAGATGACGAAGACACAGGACCAGCAGACCTGCGCGGCTTTGTCTGATGAGTTGAAGTCCTTGAAGCAGAAGCTATCCGAGACCGAGGAGGCTGCTGCGAAGACTTCGACCGCCACCGAGGAGTCCATTAGAGCCGAGCTTAGTCAAGCTTATGATGATAAGCTGTCTAAGATCAGTCAGCAGATTTTTAGCCACGGGCTTGATGTATGATTTTGTTTGCTGAGTGTTTTGACTCTTGATTCTTTTAGTGAGACTAGTTTTCATCTTTATTTTTATTATGATTCGTCATTCCGTTTGAAATGTTAACCATAATACTCATAGGATTTTTGACAAACCCTCAGCCATCAACGGGTTTGATGAGCCTTTACCGACTACCGTTTGAGTCGGGCTAGCATGCGAATTGTTTAAATCCGTTCGCATGTAACGTTGTGCTCAGAGATTGAATTCTCTGAGACTTTGTGCTATGATGTCGAATACATAGACTTCGCCATTGTTACGGGAATAGGCTACCCGGCGACACGTATTAGGTGTTGGCTTTAGGATTTTTGGCTAACCCCCAGCCTTTAACGGATTTGATTAGCCTTTACCGACTACCGTTTGAGTCGGGCTAGCATGCGGATTGTCTAAATCCGTTCCGCACATGACGTTGAGCTAAAAGAGTTAACTCTTTTAGTGCTACGACATTGAATACGTAGACTTCGTCTTTCTCCTGTGAAAAGACTAAACAGCAACGTGTATGAGACGTTGACTTAGGATTTTTGGCAAATCCTCAGCCTTCAACGGATTTAACGTGCTCTTACCGATTACCGTTTGAATCGGGCTTACATGCGGATTGTTTTAGTCCGTTCCGCATGTGACGTTGTGCTAAAGGAATGAACTCCCTTAGACTTTGTGCTACAACTTTGAATATGTAGACTTTGCCATTGTTATGAGAATAGGCTACCCAGCAACGTGTATTAGACGTTGACTTATCCCTACTTAGGTTTCGGGATAAAGGTCCCCAGAGTTAGGCTCTGGTATCTTTTTTTACGGATAAAGACCAAACCGGCGACGCGTGTTAGGCGTCGGCATATCCTTTCTTAGGATTCAGGATGAAATTCCCCACACGTGTAAGGCATGGATTTTGGTGTTATTAATAACAACCTGCCACAATGTTGAATATGTGGACAAGTGTTCTTTTCAACGGTTAAGAACAAACCGGCGACGCGTGTTAGGCATCGACTTATCCTTACTTAGGTTTCAGGATAAAATACCCTAGAATCGAACTCTGATATCTTTTTTCTACGGAGAAAGACTAAACCGGCAGCGCGTGTTAGGCGCAGACTTATCCCTGCTTAGGATTCGGGATAAACTTCCTAGGATGAATCCTAAATTGATAAATTTTGGAAAAGGAGTTGGTGTGGGGAAGGAAGAATTTTATATTCTATTCCCCGAGCAAGGAAGGAAGAATTTTATATTCTATTCCTTGATTCTGGAAAGGAAGAATTTTATATTCTATTTCCAGTGCAAGAAAGAAACTAGAAGTGGGATCTCCACTCCGAGAATCCGGAAGATCTAGATAAACTTACCTTTTATAGGATTGGTTATCTGATCAGAAAATGAGTTTTCTCGTTTATCGAACTGAAATTTCAGCTTCGGTTATGACCATGGGAAGGTTTAACCAAAGAGAAAAGGAAGGGAGTTCTTTCGTTTATCGAAAGGGGACTCCGAACTGAACTTGAACCTCTTGTTCATGGAAAGAATCAAAAGGCCAGAAGAACATTTTGATGGACTTACTGTCAATTGAAACTGATCAGTGAGGGAATTTGGAGGAAAAAGAATGATTTTGGGTTATCCTCTTGGAATATTAAATGTAATATTCTTCAAGGAACTTCCCGGTAAATGAGTTATCCTGAACGTACTAGGGATAGTACTTTTTCAAAAACTTCCCATTTATTGGCATTAATTGCCTGACGCCCTCTAAAGAAATTAGGCGGTAAGCACCGTTTGAATAGACTGTGTCTATTACAAATGGTCCTTCCCACTTGGGTTCAAATTTACCTTTCTTCTTGGAGGTGAGGATTATTGGTCGACGCGCAGCGAGAACCAGATCTCCTTCCTTAAAGCTTCTTTGGCGAACCCTTTTGTCAAAGGCTCTGGATATCCTGGCTTGATAGAACTCGATGTGTTGTTGAGCTTCCAAGCGATTTTCGTCCAGCCTTTCGAGTTCCTCAAGATGTTTTTGATGCTGCTCTTCAATCGTCATCTCCGTTGCGAGAGCGATCCGAAGGGAGGGGATTTGAATCTCCAGCGGTAGCACAGCTTCACATCCGTACACCAACGAATATGGGGTAGCTCCCGTGAGTGTGCGAATAGTGGTGCGATAAGCCCAGAGCGCTTCGCCGAGTTTATCGTCCCAATCTCGCTTGTTGGTCTTCATGAGTTTTGACAAGATCTTAATGATCGTCTTGTTGAAAGCCTCAGCTAATCCATTAGCAGCGGGATAATAAGCCGTTGACGAGACATCTTGAATCTTGAATTTGTCATAGAACCTGATGAAGACGTTGCTTATGAATTGCGGACCGTTGTCATGAATGATCCGCCTCGGCACGCCGTGTTGGTATATGACATGATGCTTGATGAAGTTGATGACGTTGTTCGTCTTCACTTCTTTAAGCGGAATGGCTTCAGCCTACTTTGAAAAGTAGTCGGTGATTGCGAGGATAAATCGATCACCTTTAACTGAAGGAGGAAAGATAGGGCCGACAATATCCATACCCCATGTCTCGAATGGCCAGGAAGTGGTTGACGTGTGTAACCGCTCCGGTGGTTGGTGCATATAATTTGCATGCACTTGACAAGCGTGACATTCTCGGGCGTACTCGATCGCGTCACGAACCATCGTTGGCCAGAAGTATCCCATTCTTCTGATTCGATCATACAGTTTGAGACCAGGCTGATGCGCACCGCATTCTCCTTCATGTGCTTCCTTAAGAACTTCTTTTGCTTCTTCGTTCGAAAGGCATCGGAGAAGCAAATCATCATACCCCCGGCGATATAACGTACGGGTCTCGGTATTATAAAAGAACCGTGGCGCTCTTCGACGAATAGATTCTTTTTCCTTTACATCCTCCGGCAAAATGCCATATTGGACGTAATCAATAATGGGAAAGCGCCAATCTCGGGACTCAGACCCGATTTGGGTTGAGTTCACCTCTTTGGCGTTTTCGCTTCTATCATCCTCCTCTTCAACCTCCATATCGTATATGGGTATACAGAGTTGGTGTGATCTTACTGTGACTAGCAGTTCAGTTTCGGGCGGTTGCGCGAGTGATACTGCCAGTGCTGCCAGTGCATCCGCATAAGCGTTCTGAAGACGCGGGATGTATTCGATGTAAAATTCTTCAAAAGAATCTGCCATTCTGACGGCCTCCTGGTGGTACGGAATCAGATCTGGGTTCCTGACTTCATACTCTCCACGAACTTGGTTGACGATTAATTGAGAATCCCCAAAAGCTTTGAGATACTCAACCCCCAGCTCCTTTGCGAAACTGAGTCCAATGAGGAGCGCGTTGTACTCGGCTACGTTATTGGAACATGGATTCGTCAGTGAATAAGCTCGAGGCATCACGTGCTTCCCTGGGGAAACTAAAACAACTCTGACTCCGGAGGAGACTCTAGAACATCCAGGGGTTATTGCCTTATTAACTGCTCTCGAAGCACCATCAAAGTATAATTGCCATACTTGTTGGTGTGATGTGGTATTAACCTCGTGGGTTTCGTCTGGCAAGTCATCATATACTTCAACCGTATCTGTTGTCGGGCTTGCCGCCAGAAGATCACAAATTGCTTGTCCTTTGACCGACTTCTACTGTTTGAAGTGCAAATCATACTGGGACAAGAGAAGGGCCCACTTTGCCAATCGCCAGTTCATCGAACCTGGTTGAGTCATGAATACCCGTACCGGATTAACATTAGTGATGACGTAAATTATTTGGCCAACCAGGTAATGTCGCATCTTCTGTACTGCGAATACCAATGCGAGACATTCTTTCTCGATCATCGGATATCGAGACTCGGCGCCTATCAAGGTTCGACTTAGGTAATAGACTGCCTGTTCGTGACCATTATCATCGTCTTGTGCTAGTAAAGCACTTATCGAGTGGTTCATCGCCTTGATGTAAATCAAGAACGGTTTACCTGATTTTGGTGCAACAAGAACAGGGGGATTCATCAGATATGCCTTGATATCTTCGAATGCTTTTTGGCAAGCCTCGTCCCAAATAAACGACACGCCCTTCTTGTTTAGCTTAGAAAATGGTTGGCACTTCCCAGATAGATTTGAAATGAACCTCCTGATGTAGGCTAAACGCCCTTGCAATCCTCTGAGTTCTCTTAGATTTCTCGGGGGTTGCAATTCATTTATTGCCTTCACTTTGTCTGGGTCAATGTGTATACCCTTAGTGGTGACGACGAATCCAAGGAATTTTCCGCTGGACATTCCGAGGAAGGATTTTGTGGGATTCATCTTCAATTGATGACTCCGCATGAGATCAAACATCGTTCTCAAGTCTTTGATGTGATCTTCTTTGTTGCGGCTTTTTACCACCAGATCATCAACGTAGCATTCAACCGTTTTCCTGAGGTGTTTCTGGAAAATCTTAGTCATCGCTCGTTAGTATGTGGCACCTGCATTCTTCAGACCGAAGGGCATCACCGTGTAACAGAAGATACCGAGGGGCGTTCTGAATGCTGTATGCTTCTCGTCATCCGGGTGCATCTTGATTTGGTTATACCCTGAAAAGCCGTCCATGAAGGACATTCTCTCGAATCCGCATGTATTATCGATAATGACATCTGTGATTGGGAGAGGAAAATCGTCTTTTGGACACGCTTCATTCAGGTTCATGAAGTCGATGCAAATCCTGATTTTGCCATTCTTCTTCATGACGGGAACAATATTGGCTAACCAGTCTGGATGTTGTTCCTCTCGGATAAATCCTGAGTCGATCAACTTCTTAACCTCTGCCTCGATGGCTTCCATAATTTGCGGACGAAACCATCTTTGCTGTTGTTTGACAGGTTTAGCATCCGGCTTGATGTCGAGGCGGTGCATCGCCACATTGGGGTCGAGACCTGGCATGTCTTCGTAGTTCCAGGCGAAGACATCAATGTATTCTCTGATCAGGGCAATTAATTCCTCCTTCTCATCTGGGGGAAGACTACCGCTGATAAATATGGGCTTCGGATTGGCCTCATCGCCCATATTGATTTGGACTACTTCGTCTTCGGTGGGTGGTTCTCTCTGTTCAAACCTATCACCATACTGCATGTTCAGATGATGAACCCATGGGTCCTCCCACGTTGGTATTTGATCGTCATCCTCCATCATAGATGGATCAGCTGTAGTCATGTTCGACATCAAGGTCTTAAACATTTCTCCCAAACTTGTGTCGGAATCCTCAGCTGAAGAATCTGGCAAGTACGCATCCTTAGCTTTGTTAGCAATTTGATCGATGATTTGCCAGCCACATTCGTCATCTGATGAAACATAGCCTAAGCCTCTTTTGTGACGGTAATAATTATTTGGTTTCCCTTTTGGTACATATGCCGCTTTGACTGGGACACGGGAACCTCGATCGAAGTATAAACCTTCTCCGAGTGTGAAGTCGTACCCTTGCTTTTCCATGAGCGTGCGCGCTTCCGGACTATACTTAGATAAATGCAGACCAGATTTGTCATCATCTTCATCTTCCCTTAAGAAATGATCTGGTATTGAAACATTCCGTTCTTTACCATAAATCACTTCTTTTTCCCCTCCTTTTTTGGCCGGGATAACCAGGGTCGTCCCGAAAGAATGCTGGAGGCGTTCCTATGTTATGTAAGATGATCTGAGCGGCATATATAAATCTGGATTATCGTATAATCCTTTCATAGCGTCATCAAGAGACAAGGAGTACTCTAAATCATGATTTATTTCAATATCGGCAAGTTGCCAGTTACAACCGCCATCTGACGATTGTTTATCGTCAAGATTGATTACAAAGGGTACAATGTCATTTAAAGCAAAACCATCATTGTAATCGAATCCGGCCTCGGAATCAGCTTCTTCTCCGCTGTCCGTGCCTTGGACCGATGGTTCTGTATCGGATTCATTACCATAAAGGAGAGAATCTGTGAATTAATTCTCATACCCTTTGAATGGTTGCTTATCCGCGGCCACCGTCCTAACTCTTCCATCAGTGTCGACATATTTCAAACACTGATGTAGAGTGGAGGGAACTATAACATTACTATGGATCCAAGGCCGACCCAATAGTAAGTTATAGGATGTCTCAGCATCAATCACGTAGCACGTGACCTCCGTCTTCAGATCGCCCATTTGGCACTTTATTCGGATTTTCCCCAAAGGTCTTGACCCGCTGGTGTTGAATCCGTAAATGACTGTGCCCGTAGACGCCAACTTGCTGACTGGAATGCCAAGGCTATGCATTAGGCGAAGTGGCATAATACTCACAGCGGAACCCGGATCCACTTGGATTCGGTTGACTTCGCTGGAGCCAATGTACCCGACGAAATATAGGGGTCGATCATGATTTGAATTCTTCGTCTGCATGTCCTCTTTGGTGAAGGTGATGCAGGGAATATTCTTAGCCGTCACATTGCACTGCTGGCCTAACAGTTCCAGCTCCTCAGGCGCTGGCTTGATCCGAGTGAGAAATGCTTCTGAATCAGCCAAGGCCTCTTGTAAGGCTTCTCTAGTCTCCTTGGACAGTCGCAGCAGTTCATACAGCGTTATCCGTGCTGGAATATTAGCTAGCTGAGCCATGATGTCGAAGGCACGCAGAGTTTTCAAACTCTCCGGTTTATCTTTTCCAATCGGACGACTGAAACGAGATTGCTTCGGATTTTGAACCTCCTCGGGCCTCTTTTCTTTCTGCTTATCTACCGGCTGTCGTCGAGAATCTTCAACCGGTTTGGGAACTGTAATCACCCCCAGTTCCGTGAGAGTCTTGGCTGGTCCCCGTTTTGTCACCCCCTACTCAGCTAATTGATTGCCAGGAGATGGATATTTGAAGTGATATTCGTTTCCACTCCGGGTCGCAAAGACCTCCTGTTCTTCGTCGGAAAGTGGGAAAGCGGGGATTCTTTCGTCATCTTCTCCTGGGATGGCAGAGACTCCATAGCAAGACTTTCCTTTACCCTTTGAGTTCTTCTTGGATGACGATCCGGCCCATTGTTCATCTTCAATCAGATCGGGGTGAACCCAGAGAATTTCACCATTTGGGGCCGTGTGTGGCACCAGTCCCTTTTGGCGTTGTCCATGCGGGTCATCATTCACCGTCTTCATCCCGACTTTGGTGACGCGCTTTGGCTCAAACCAAGTTGTAGGCACCGATCCAAAACTGATTGACACCGCGTTTGCTCCCACATTCTTGGCCGGTTTCGGCGTTATGACTCCTACGTCGATCAACGCCTGGATCTTATCCTTAAGGTGGTAGCAAGACTTCGTTGGGTGGTGGATCGCTCTGTGGTACGCATAGTACTTCGGATCTGTCACCTTAGTGGCTCCTTCGTGATCTACGATCGCCGGCAACTGGATCTTATTGTTCTCCAACAAGTACTTGAAGATGCCGGGAACTTCATCATCCTTGAAGGAGTAGACTTTGGGAAACCTCGGTTCCGAAGACTTTTGCTTCTGAGACCGTTGCTGCCAATGCGGCTGCGATTGTTGTGGCGCTCGTTGCTGCTGCTGTTGCTGAGGTTGCAATTGAAAAGTTTGGTTAGCATCAACGGCATTGGCATGAGCTTTACCTTTCCCTTTTTGGTTGAAGTTCTGCTTCGGAGGATTCGCTGCCGGTTGGCCTCTCTCCGCCTTCTTTCTCCTGAGGAATCGCTCAGCTTGCTCTCCTCGAACCTTCAAATCCTTCCAGGTCTTGGATGGTGCTGTACCCATTGCTTCCAACACCTCCAGCGAAAGGTTGTTGTGGCAGGTCTGGAGGATGAATTCCTCAGTGATCGGGTCCCGGCAATTCATCGCCTTGTTCCGGAACCTCTTGATGAAGGTGTCGACTAGCTCCCCGTCTTTCTGCTTCTCATCGAGCAACGATCCGATAGAGATCTCGGTATCGTCATTGAAGAAGTTCGTGAGGAACTTAGTCTCCATGTCGTCCCAGCTGTTTATGCTTCCTGGCTTGAGGCGACGATACCAATCGAAGGCGGCTCCGCGAAGAGTGCCAACGAATGACCGCACCATCAGAGGCTCATTACCAGAGATGATCCCCAAGTGCGATTTGAAGTAAATCAAATGCTGAGTAGGTGAACCCATCCCATTAAACGGCGTGAAGTTAATTAGACTAAACTTTGCCGGATATGGGGTTGATTCCCACTCTCTTGGGTACGGACAAGGAATGCCCGTCTTTTTTATCTCTTGAGCGGAAATCAATGTATTGATTTTGCTCTCGAGATTTTTGATCTTTAGGCTTTCACCTGTGTCTTCACTGGCGTTCTCGTTACCACCCCCTGCATTGATGGGAGGGATATTGGTATTGCGAGCTTCATTTGTGTCCTCATCTTCCAGGTTGTTCTGGGTCTGACGACTTGGTTCGCCTTGTTTGTTCCTCAATGCTTGAAGCTGTTGGTCATGCATCTCTCTCATGTTCTGCATAGCCATTTGCATTTCGAACCTAAAGGTTTCTTGTTGTTTGGCCATGGCATCTTCAAGCATCTTGGCCACTTGCTCCGCGCTTATCATAAACGACTCGCGGGGCTGTCCTTCACTGGACACGGTGTTGTCAGACGCAATTGCTGAGCCAGCGTCTGATTCTTCATCTCCCGAAGGTACTCTTGTTCGGACCCTACCATACGTCGCGCGAATGATAGCCCCGGACTGAAGACGAGTTACCCGTCGGGGTATTTCCGGAATCGCCTCGGGGTTATCCTGAGCCGATATTCCTGTGCTGGTCATATTGGCGGTGACCCTCGAATGTTCACCGTCTTCAGCCCTTGTTCTTCTTCGTTGGAAACGTCTATGCCTCGGCTTTGGTGTTTCAGTGCTGAGTCTTTCGAACACCGAGACTCTCTCAGGGACTGCCTTGACGCAGTTGCACTCAGACAGTACCGCCCGAATGAGCTTCGAACAAGGACATTGAGTCTCGAACCTTCGAGGGCTCCTCTTTCTGGATTTACTCGTACCCCCCGGCACGATAGTACAGCTCGTCCGTTTGAAGGTCGGAGCAACCTATCGTGTGTTGGCATACTCTCCCAGGTATAACGTCGTCGTTATCAGACGACAACGTTTCCTTCTGAGGATGAATTGTCTTCTTCGGACCATCCAGAGTCACACGCCTTGAAACGCGCCTTTGTGAGCGTGAATCTTCAGCGGGCTCCTGCACCTCGATGCGCAAAGTTGTGCGCTTGGGTGCCGCGATTTTCTCCAAATGTTGAGGGTTGCGGTGACCCCCAGCATGTTGAACTGTTTGGGACTTCTTCATTGGCCCCAAGCGTTCCTGGACTGGAGCTTTACCTCGTTCCTTGAGAAGTGGACCGAGACGCTCTAAAACTGACTTCCTCTTCTGGGACGGTCCTGCGGGATCTCCCAGAGCAGTTGTAGAAATCACCGGCTGTTTGGATTGATTTGCCAGGTGTTGAATCTTCGGAGGCTACGGGTTTTGCTCCTTAGCCTGAACCGCTTCAGACTTCGGCCTCCAAACCTTGCGAGTTGGTGGCGGCTTTTTGACTACCTCCTTCTGCAGCTTCCGCCGGGCTTCTTCAGCTTTAACCCGCGCTTGCGCAGATAATGCACGACGTTTGCGGATATGTTCCTCTAGCGTCGAGCGATTCCGTTTGACACGGACCCACTCCATAGTTGATGGCTTGGAGGAACCACCCTTCACTTGTTGTTGAGGCTGTTTGCCTTGTTTGCTCTTCAGATCCGCATGGTAGCGGACCCCGTCAACGGACTCCATGGCCTTGGCGAATTTCTTCGCGAGGCGTTGACGCTGCCTCTGGCGGGCTCTCTTGGAGAGAGTCACCACGCCTTCAATGGCGGACTTGACCTGCTTAGAGGCCGGTGGAACTTCACCCGATGCAACTTCGGCGCCGATCGGGGTGAGGTTATCGTTGGTGGCTTCAACTTCTTCGCACCAACGCACCTTTCTCCTAGAGGAGAACTTCTGGGACTTTTTGGACTTGGGGGAGGAGGTAGATCCAGACGAGGACACGTACTCCTCGTACTTTTGTTGGTCGAACTCATACTCGACCTCCTCTACGACCGGGATCGAGATCCGCGGCTGCGACGCTCCGATCTCGGCAGCGAGATCGGTGGCTCCCACTGTGGTCGCCAGATTGTTCGCGGGAAAAATCAAATCTTTCTTCATTGCTGATTCCGTTACACTCTTAAATAACAACTTTTTGCGTTACAAAGATCCGGTCTTTTTATAAGAGCCGGTTACAACGAAAATCAAAGAAAATAAAGAAAAATTACAACTTTCCTTATTTGTCGAACAGATCACGAGTTCCTGTTATCCGGTCACTCGCTTTGTGGGTTGTTTGCCTGCGCCGATGGTTATTCCGTTGACCACCGCGAGATCTGGATCCAAGCAGATCTATGACGTATTACGGGTATTATCCCACCAAGGAGATAATAGCCGGGAGGGATCGTTTCACCAAGGAAACGACCGCTCGAATCTCGGGATCAAAGAACCAAGTTTTGATCCGAAGTATAGCGACGTAGATCTGAGGATTAGATTCCTTCGAACTCCTGCCTTGTTTGATGCGGGGGCTCGCCAAGAACTGAATCCGAGTGTCCAAGTCTTCAAACCTTCAAAACTCCGAGGTGAGGTCACAATCCGGTAGAGTTTCGGCTCTTCAGAAGTTCCTCCAAAAGTCTTCTCAAATGAACGAACCCATGGCCTATTTATAGGCACCCAGAACTGTGCCCGTGCACAGTTCTGGGCCTAGCCACCCATGGGTGGCTCGGCCTTGGCCGAGCCACCCTGGGGTGGCTCGGCTTGGGCCGAGCCACCCTGGGGTGGCTCAGTTTCGGCCGAGTCCCCCGGGTATTGTTCGTTTCGTCCGTTGTTCTGTTGTTTTGTCCGAGATTTGCTTCGTGGCTGATCTGGACTTTGATTCGGTTGTGTGGTCTTGATTTGGCAGTAAATCCGCCTTGGTGTTTGAGTTCAAGTCCGTTTTGTTGTTTGGACGACTCGTTGACTTTCCGAACCGTTGGATTGGTTCCACATGCGAACGTATTCCGTTGCTTGCGTGCCTCGTCGCCTCGAACGTCCGTTGATTTGTCGAATCATCGTGCCGAGCTATGTTAAGGGACCTATAGGTAATTTTATACGCCTACAAAAATCTCTCTCAAAAGGGGAGTACAAATCAAAGAACAACCGCAAAAGACTTTGCTTTTCTCTATGAATAGCCGCCAAAGTCTGTCCTTGCTCTCTGCCACTTGCCACCAATTTACTGCAGCCGAAAAAACTCCCCTCTGCCTACTCCTTTGCACACAGCCCTAGGAGAGAATATGATTCCTATTTATAGCCTGCAACTCAAATTTGGGTGGGCCATCATTTGTCCGCTGAACAAATCCTTAAACGTAGTTTCCAGACTTCGTGGCCAGCTGGGTTTGATCTCTTCACGTGCCTTTGTACTCTCCCACTATCCAAAACCGTGTTCTCAAATGTCAGGCTTTTATCTCTTCACGTGGGTTCATGGTCCCCAAGTCCGTTTCCCATCTCTTATCAATTGACGCGTTCACACCTTCCTCCTCCTCCCTCTCTCGACGCCGACGCCGTGATTTGTCCCGTGGACACCGACGCCGTGATTCCTCCCTCTTCCTCCCTCCTCTTCCCGCTGTCGACGTCTCTTCCTCCCTCCTGCTCCCACCTCCCGCTGTAGACACCGAGATAAGGTAAGGTCTGAAATTAACGTTTCCCCTCGTGATGATCTGTCTTAAACTCATATCCCGCCAGCCCTATTCCTCCCGTGATCTCTCTCTCTCTCTCCCCCCAAATTCCTAACCCCCCACCCTCCTTTCTCTCTCCCCCCCCAAATTGGTTTAATAGGTTTATTTCTTTAATTGGTTCTGCTGAAATTGATGTATGAGCCAAGCTAGTGCCATTATCCATCCTGGTGACGTATTTTGATTAATTGTGAGGGAAGAGATCTTAAAATTAATATGCAGCAAGCCAACAAGAGTAGGACCACACAATTAACCCCTAGAGCAGTGTCACTAACAAAACACGCAGAAGCCTGCATCCGAATCTTAAGTTTGTTATAGACTTCATGAAATTCATTTTGTACGTAGTTATAGACTGCATCCGAATCTTAAGTTTGTTTTTGTCTTTCAATTGTTACCTTAGTCATCTCCTCATGCTCAGACACATAAATGCACACTACACTACACACGCACGTTCACTGCTTATCATTGAGCATTTGCTAATCTCAGTCATGTCTTAGTTGTAGACTCTTTTGGTATTTTAGGAGATTTTGTCGGTTGCGACTAACTCCTTTAGTTACAAGAGCACAGGGAGTTAGACTGTCTTGCCTTCTGATAATATTGTCGGTTTTATTGCATTCCCTGTTTAACCCAGACTTTCCTTAACAACGCATTAATATTGATAGTTGTTGTTTAATTTACAATGAAGCTATAATTACTTAATCTATCATTGCTTCACATAATCTTCTCAATTTAGAATTGTTTTCCCTATTGATCTATATTACTGAGAAGATATAAGTGGTGATGGTGATTCTATCACGGGTCACGAACCAATTGTGAATTAACCCCTTTTTCCCTGTTAAGTTATGCATGGATGGCCTCAAACCTCTTTTTTGTCATTGCTTGTCTTGAAGGTTCAGCTTTCAGCTCCTTAAAATATAGAAGCTAATATACTTTAGACTTGAATATACTTATTATAGAACATCCTATCATGTGCTATTTTTTAATATACTTTAGACATGAATATACTTTTTAAAACACAATTTTTTAGGTTATCCATGGCAAGATAGAGTTTCTATATTGTGAAGAGAGGTCGACGATGTGGCATTTTCGATAATTGGGAGGAATAAAAATCTCAAGTTGATAAGTTCCCAAATGCCTCCTACAAAGGGTTTGAACCATACGAATGTTGTGCGCGGCGGAAGCTTCTTGGGCAACACGAACAATAACTCGAACTAAACCACAAACTCTATGCAAAACACAACCACAGCAAGAACAAAGAATTTTACGTGGTTCGGCAATTTGCCTACGTCCACGGGGCAAGGAGGGGGGAGTTTTACTACTAGAAATCAAGAGAATACAAATAGAATTACAAATCTCTCAGACTAAACCCTAAAACAAAGCTCTTGATCTCTCAAAGCTCTCCCACAATTGGATGTAACAATCATCTCTCAAAGGCTGCTCAAATTCATCCTTGCATAACCCTAAACAATCAGGATTTGAGTTATATATAACTCAAAAACGAAACGGGTCAAAAACCGAAAGGCCCAGCCCAGATCATCGTCGGTCGACCGAATCTCAGTTCCCGAGAGTTAAATCCTTTATAGTCATCCGCGGTCGACCGCGCCGGTCGACCGCCACCAGCTCCGGTCGACCGCGCCGGTCGACCGCCACCAACTCCGATTCCCAGTAGGTTTTGTGCACGTTCGCGGTCGACCGCGCCGGTCGACCGCCAGACTTTCTGCTTTCTACCTGCTGTTTCCTTTGCTGATTTTCTGTAATTCTTCAATTCTCCACCTCGGCGAATGTTTCCACCAAAATTGAGCCGACACCAAATCATCCAATAGTCCCTCAACAAGTCAGGGAACCAATCTAGAGCTGAAACGTGATCTCCCCCCTATCTGAATCAACTGATCAAACTGGCTGCATCTGAAAGACTGCCTACGTATCCTCTTGCCCAAGGAATCAAGCCGAACGTAGTTCACCCAAATGGCCTCCAAAGGCCTCAGCACTGAAGGATGTTCAAAAGCTTCAAACAATGACCAAATTTCACACCTGAAACAACTTTGGTCAACATATCTGCAGGGTTATCATTTGTGTGGACCTTCTCCAATATAACATCTTCATCATCCAAGGCGTCCCGTACAAAGTGGAATCTAACGTCGATGTGCTTCGTGCGCGCATGATAAACCTGGTTCTTCGCCAAATAGATAGCCGACATGCTATCACAATATACCAGAATAGTCTCCTGAGCGATCCCCAAGTCCTCCAATAATCCATGCAACCATAAAACCTCCTTAATAGATTCAGTAACTGCCATATACTCTGCCTCTGTAGTAGAGAGAGCCACTGTGGACTGAAGCGTGCAACGCCAACATACAGGTGCACCTGCTAATGTAAAAGCATAACCTGAAGTAGACCGGCGTTTGTCAAGATCTCCAGCATAATCTGAATCCACATATCCAATACAATCATGCCCATCCTTCTCATCCTTCTGAAATACTAAACCAACATCCACGGTGCCTCGAACATACCGTAGAATCCACTTCACGGCCTCCCAATGACCCTTCTCGGGGTCGTGCATGTATCTCGATACCATGCTCACGGCTTATGACAAATCTGGCCTCGTACACACCATCGCATACATCAAGCTACCTACTGCACTGGCATATGGAACCTTCGACATATAATCTCTGTCCTCAACTGAAACATGTGACATCAACGCTGAAAGCTTGAAGTTAGGAGCTAATGGTGTGCTAACTGCTTTTGCATTTCCATCAAAGCTGAATTTCTTCAACATCTTCTGCAAGTAGCTTTTTTGTGTAAGCTTCAAACTCCTACTCACCCTGTCTCTCTCGATCTCCATACCTAATATCTTCTTTGCCTCTCCAAGATCCTTCATCTCAAACTCGGATGACAGCTCATCCTTTAACTTTTGGATAGCCGAAGAATTTTGGGAAGCAATAAGCATATCGTCAACATATAAAAGCAAATATATGTGCTCACCATCCTGTAGCTTGTGCATATAAACACATGGGTCATATGGGCTCCTCGTGTACCCTCGGCCAATCATAAAGCCATCGAATCTCTTATACCACTGTCTTGGTGACTGCTTCAAACCATAAAGAGACTTCTTCAGCTTACAAACCAAATCTTCCTTTCTTGCAGCTTTGAAACCCTGGGGTTGTGTCATGTAGATCTCCTCATCTAAATCACCGTGTAGAAAGACTGTCTTCACATCCATCTGGACCAAATCCAAATCCAACTGTGCCACCAACGCTAATAAAATCCGTATAGACGAATGCTTCACAACGGGTGAAAATGCCTCATTGTAATCAATGCCCTCAAGCTGTGCATATCCCTTGGCAACCAATCTGGCTTTGAACCGAATGTCCCCAATAGAAGATCCTTCCTTCTTCGCATATACCCACTTGCAACCAATATCTTTCTTACCCTTAGGTAGATGTGCAAGTGTCCAAGTATTGTTCTTCTGAAGAGACCGCATCTCCTCCTCCATAGCTTCCCTCCACCTGATCGAATCGGGGCTAGACTCTGCCTCCCTGAATGTGGCTGGAACCATATCATCAACGACTTCCACTGATAATGCATATGCGACCATGACATCATTATACCTAGATGGCCGACGAATCTCTCTCCTCGGTCTATCTGCTGCAATGGTCCTTTAAACATAACCCTGTTCCTGAGTCCCATGATCCACTGTACCCTTTATCTGCCCGGCTATCATCTCATCTCCTCCTAGTGTCACCTCTGTAGGAGCCTCAATGGATACAGTGCTCTTTGGAGTGGGTGGAGTCACATCAACCTCCACCTGCTACGATATCTCTCCCGTCTGGTCTCCCTCCACCTTCTGAGGGGCTCGAGGCCTCATCATGTACACCTCATAAAATGTGACATCTCTGCTAATAACTATCTTCTTGTCCTGTGGATTCCATAACTTGAAGCCTTTGACTCCATCTCTAAATCCCACAAAGACTGCTTTCCTCGCTCTCGGATTTAATTTATCATCACTGACATGATAATAAGCTGGACACCCGAATATCCGAAGCGACTCATAGTCACTAGCCACCGAACCAAACCAACGCTCCAAAGGAGTCTTCCCGTCTATCCCAGTGCACGACAACCTGTTCACGAGATGGTTTGCATAAACTAACGCCTCGGCCCAAAAGGATCTAGGCAATCTACTCTGCGTCATCATACACCGCACCTTCTCCAACAAGGTACGGTTCAATCTCTCAGCCACCCCGTTCAGTTGCGGTGTCTCTCGAACTGTGAAGTGTCTTCTAATGCAGTGATCCCGGTAAAACTGTAGAAACGGATCACTCTTGTACTCTCCATCGTTATCTGAACGTAGAGTCTTCACCTTTCTACCTGTCTGCAGCTCCACTTTCTTCTTCCATTCCACAAAAATATCCAGGACCTGATGTTTATGCTTCATCGGGAATACCCAATTCCTCCTGGAATAGTCATCAATGAAAGTGACAAAATAGTTGGCCCCCCAAGAGATGTGTTCTTGGAAGGACCCTAAACATCTGTGTGAATATAATCCAATGTACCTCGGGTGTTGTGAACAACGGTGCCAAACTTCACTCTAGTCTTCTTCCCAAGTACACAATGCTCACGCAACTCCATCTTGCAGGTCTTAGCACCTTTCAATAGCCCCTATTTCACCAATGACTGTAGGGACTTATCACCTGCGTGTCCAAGTCTCATGTGCCATAAAGTGGTAGTGTCCTCCTCTGTAGTGATAGAAGCTGTCAGACCCCCTGTAACTGTCTTGCCCTTCAAGTAGTATATGTTGTTTTCCCTGACACCTCACATCACCACCATAGAATCCTTTGTGACCTTCACTGTAGCATCTTCTAAGATCACTCGATATCCTGCTGCCTCCAAAGTCCCAATAGAAATGATGTTCTTCGTCAACTACGGCACGAACCTCACTTCCTTCAATTTCCTCACTACACCATCATGCATCCTAATCCGAACTGAACCAATACCACCAATAGGGCATACGTGGTCATTACCCATTAGCACGACATCCCCTCTTTCCAGCTCTTCAAAGCTAGAGAACCACTCCCTTTTAGGGCAAATGTGATATGTAGCTCCCGAATCCATCATCCACTCCGTGGAATCCGCATAGCAAACCGACAGTAACGCAGGGCATGAATAGCTTGAAGAATCTGAATCTGAATGCTCACCAATAGCTTTTGCAACATTCACTTCTGAAGCTTGTGCAGCTTTCCCCTTATTCTTCCTGGCTTTTTCTTTCCACTTTGGGCAGTCAATCTTCCAATGTCCTTCTTTTTTACAATACCGACATTGATTTCTACCAACACTCTTATAGGCACTCCTATTCTTTGACTTTGAGCGGTTGAACTGGCGACGGTTTGGATCTCGATCTCGAACTGCTAGTGCATCTCCCGATGCCTTCTCGGAGGGTTCACCATCACTCTTCCTCAACTCATAGTTCACCAAAGCTGAGGTCACCTCCTTGTAGCTAACTGTAGTTCTTCCATTGATCATAGTGAGAACGAACGTACCATAATCATCTTCGAGCAACGAACACAGAAGTAGCATCGCATTGTCTTCATCCTCAACTATAATATCCACATTAGCCATATCTGAAAGTAGCTTAGTGAAGTTGTTAACATGCTCCCTGATGGAAACCCCTCTCTTCATCTTGAACTGGTAAAATCTCTTCTTCAAGTGAAGCCGATTCTCAATGCTCTTCGTAAGATATTTCTCATTGAGTGTTTCCCACATCTTCTTTGCCGACGTCTCGTTCATGACATCATAAATAAGATCCGACGTCAAGCATGACCTAATAACACCACAAGCTCTACTGTTTATCTTTCTCCAAACCTTTTCCTCCAACTCAGCGGGTTTCTCTTTTAACTCAAGAGTCCCCTCCAAATTCTGTGCATCCAAGGCATCCATCACCTGATACCTCCACAATCCAAAATTGATCTTGCCATCGAACTTCGGAACATCAATCTTCGTGTTATTGATGCTCAGACTCTGTATCGCCTTTGTTAGAGACGAACCTGACGTGCTTGCATCTCCCATGTTGTCGATCTAGCTCTAATACCAATTGTTGTGCGCGGCGGAAGCTTCTTGGGCAACACGAACAATAACTCGAACTAAACCACAAACTCTATGCAAAACACAACCACAGTAAGAACAAAGAATTTTACGTGGTTCGGCAAGTTGCCTACGTCCACGGGGCAAAGAGGGGGGAGTTTTACTACTAGAAATCAAGGGAATACAAATAGAGTTACAAATCTCTCAGACCAAACCCTAAAACAAATCTCTTGATCTCTCAAAGCTCTCCCACAATTGGATACAACAATCCTCTCTCAAAGGCTGCTCAAATTCATCCTTGCATAACCCTAAACAATCAGGATTTGAGTTATATATAACTCAGAAACGAAACGGGTCAAAAACCGAAAGGCCCAGCCTAGATCATCGTCGGTTGACCACGGCGGTCGACCGTGCAGGTCTCGCGGTCGACCGCAATGGTCGACCGAATCTCAGTTCCCGAGAGTTAAATCCTTTACAGTCATCCGCGATCGACCGCGTCTGTCGACTGCCACCAGCTCCGGTTGACCGCGCCGGTCGACCGCCACCAACTCCGATTCCCAGTAGGTTTTGTGCACGTTCACGATCGACCACCAGACTTTCTGCTTTCTACATGCTGATTCCTTTGCTGATTTTCTGTAATTCTTCAACAAAGAGGCTTTGCTTGAATGGGAGAAGCACACCATCGCTCGTGATTCAGCATCCAGCTCAAGGTATGTCAAGACACCAGTTCAATTTTAACAACAAATACTTCCGTCAGGGCCTAATCTGGATGAGGACAAGGCAAAACTTGGGGAAACTGCTATTTCCTCCATTTATGCTTTTGTATTATGTTCGGTGTTTACAATATTAGTGTTTCTAGTATGTATCATTGCCGTGTTTGTTGGTTTCTTCATTGCAAAAAATATGTGATGTGATTTGTGGATGATTCTTCTATGTGAGGATAAGCTTGTATAACTTGGGTCATTTTGTACTTAGTTTGAACTCAATTTTCACAATGTTTGAAGTCAGTTTGAACTCAATTTTGTGCTCAGTTTGTACTCAATGATGAGCTTGTTTGTGGTCAGTTTTTCCTCAAATGTTAGCTTATTTGTACATAAATAAATAGAAATTGTATGCAATTCTGTTCCATACAGGTTGTATTTGTTGGTTTCTCAATTCTGTTCCTTTGAATCAGGTTATATCTGATGCTTCGTCGCTTTCAGAGGTCTATGTACAGGTTGTATTTGATGTGCTCAGGTTGTATTTGATGCAAATCTCAATTCTGTTCCTTTAATGGTCTCGCATATCATGGCAGTGTTCGCATTATTTCCAAAAACTGGAGTCTTGTTAGCAAGTATACATTGTGTGCCATTGAATTAATGTTTCATTTACTGGATCAGTGCTCAACGATCAGCTCTTGAGCAGCGAAAAATAATGCACATAAAAAATCTTCATATACAGGATCAACAAAGTCGCCTAATATTAGATTAAAAACTCTTCATAAAAGAGCAGCAAGACTTTGATTTGGTTGCAGTTGTTTTCGTTACATTTCATGTTTACTTCTTTAGCCCAAGACCATTGCTTCTTATTTACATACGCATAAAACCATTTACTCTGGGAAATTACAACTGTTTCAAATATATCAAGGCTATTGCTAAAGTGTTATACCAAGACCTGATCTTTTCATCATTCTTAACTAATGAATATAGAAATGTAAGGGAAGGTAATTTCTATCAAAGAAAAAACTAATGTCTTGAGTTGTTAATTGAAAGGAAAACTCATATGTTTAGATTTAAAAATTTTCTCATGAAAAAGCATTAACTAATTGTTGCCAACGCAGACGACAAAACACATCACAGACGACAAAACACAATATACGCCTTGGTACCCAACGCAAATGACAAAACACAATATATGAAGTTCAAGAAAGTAACTACTAGAGGAAATCAAACGAGCAGATAATAAGGTGTCCTCTAAGCTGCAGTTTGCTTCTTCAGCTTCCCGAGCTCTTGCCTGATAGCACTTCCTCTTTGGTACACCAACAATCAAAACAAATATGCGCATTAGTTTTGCGTTGAATACAAAACCGATAGAGAAGAATATAGACATATTACCTTGATCTTAGCCAACATGACCTTGAACCATGTCCGGGGCATCGACCAGATCCTGAAACAAATTTCAATAAACAACCACAGATTCTGAGGCACTAATCAGTCCTTTGAATAGAGACTTCTCAGCTACCATGGATTTTGATGTGCTCCTTCTTCACAATGCCCGTCTGCATAACAAATGGAACCAAAGTTTCAGTGCCCAATGAACCAAAAGAGTAAGGACTGATTCGTTTCCATAGCTTACTGAAGGACATAACAAAGGTTAATGAACAAAACTTATACACAAAACTGTTACAACTTGGGGAAACTACAGCCAAAATTCTCCTAAAATGCTCCAAAAATGCTCCAAAATGCTCCTAAAAGGTTGTTACTTTTTCTATTCATGGAAAACATTCATAAGTTGTGCACAAAAAAGAATTCAATTGAACAACAAATAAATATTAAAAGATGAATTCTCAAGTAACTTACAAACATCGAACAACCGGTCTTATAGTGACCCAATTGTTGACAATTACCATATTTTTAATGTTTTATATCCCTTTTTGATTGTGACTCTTCAATTCCTGACTTGTACCTGCTAGCACCTCTTGGACAACTCTTTGTTTTGACTGGGCCACTAGGATCACGAATTAAAATTTCTTCACCATCTCTCAATACTATATGTGCATTTGAACTAATTTGGCTTCCAATTTGAGAGTTTGCAATATAGATTTTATTAAGATTTACTTCCTTCTCAACTGATACAGTGATATCTTGTAGCATTCTTGTTGGCCTTCTTGTTTTGATGATGATTTACAAACAATTTATATCTAATGTTGTTTGTCTAGTATTTGTGTTTTGTATTTATTCTAGACAAACAACATGTTGAAGGATGGATGGAATTGCGTATTTACGATCATATCCAATGAAGGTTGGCGGAATAGTAGAGTGAAGCAAATGCAATTTAAGTTAAAGATTCAAGATCAAGCTTCATCCGCAAGTGTACCAAGAAGAGTATATTGAAGATCAAGATCAAGCTTGGGTATATTTAGTTTAGGAGTTTATATTGTGTGTGTTAGTACTTTAAGCTTAATTCTATACACACATACACGTTTTGGTTTTGTATATATATAGTTATATATATATTTATTTTAGCTATTTAGACATCAAACAATATATATCTTCATATACACTTTTATATGTTTCATATTCTATTGTTTTTTAGAATTTATTTGCTATTTTTAAAATTCGGTTTTCAGCATGTGCAGTTCCTGTGCATGTTTTTAAGTCGACTTATAAACTCTGTCAAGTCGACTTATGAACTCCTCTAGTAAGTGCATTTTGCCTCTGCTAAGTCTACTTATCAAGCAAAGCAAGTCGACTTATAGCAAGCCGACTTATACCATTTATAAGTCGACTTATGAAGTGTTGCACAGTTATGTATTTTTGATCAGTTTACAAAATAAATTATTTCTCTCAAATAAGAAGTTATAATTAAGAAATTATTTCTTTAACATGTTTATCCATATGTTTAGAAGCTTCCCTAAAAATTTTATGATTTTTGGAGTTTATTTACTGTGTCAAATTAATTTTCAAAATCAGGTGTTTCAGCAGTTTTTAGAATCTGAAATATCCGTGTTAAAATATTTATTTCTCACAAATGAGAAGTGATATTTCTGAAATTCATTTTGTAACTTGTTTATATACATGTTTAGAAACATCCCTCAAAATTTCATAATTTTTAGAGTTGATTTACTATTTTTTATTAATTTTACAAAAGTAGATACACAAAATTCCAGAACTATCGTTACTATTCCAACGACTCTCTATAAGTCGACTTAACAGAGATTTTCAGCCTATAATGGCTAGTTTTCTAGATTTGATGGTTTTTGTCTTTTTAGTTATTTTCTCTTGGTTTTTGGGGTTATTTCATGAGCCTATAAATACCACATGCCCTCATACTTCTAATATAACTAAGAGAATGTTTTAAGAAAGTTTAACAAGGGGTTTAAAGTTTTGTTTAGAGTTTGTTTAAAAAAATTTTAAGCAATTGAGAGTTTGAGTTTGTGAATTCAATTCCACAAGACCTTGAGGAGATCATCTATTGGAGTTTGAGCATCAACTATTCTTCCTCCATCTCTTGTTATCTATTGAGAAGTTTTCTAAACTCTTTTCTAGCTTTATATTTATTGTTTGATTATCATCTTATTAAAGCTAGTTTTATATTGAGTTTAGATTTGATTAATCTCATTATTACACACACCCACTTGAGCTTATTGTATTTGCATTCATCATATATTTAGGGTTGTGAGAGATAGTAACATTGAGTTGTGACTAATTGAGTTCTCACCTTGTTTAGAGAACAATCATTTGTTGTGTGCCTAATTGTGAAATATTTTGTAATACACTTATACACCGAGAGGAGTGTGTGGTGAGGACGGAGTCGATACCGAGAGGAGTGGCGTCGGTGGCCTAGTGAGAGGTGATAATTCCGAGCACTTGAGGGAGTCGATACGTGAGGACCAACACTTGAGGTGGTAGCTTGTGTATGTACATTGTGAGGATTTGTGAGAGTTGTCGGTTGACTTGATAACTGAGTGTGTAGAGTTTTTGGTTAGTTAGAACACCGAATGTGTAGAGAAGTTTCGACTTCCAAACCGGTTTGTGTAGTGGATTCTCCTCGAGAGTGGGGAGCGGGGACGTAGGACGGAAGGTCCGAACCTCGTGAACATATAGCGTGTTTGGTTTGCATTGGCGCACTTATAACTGTTCATCTTATAGCCTATTGCATCTTGTTTGTTTTACTCTTGTGATAGTTTATATATCCTTGCATACATCATATAGTATATCTCATTGCTAGGATATA
>BQKN01064460.1:3875-18006 GCA_022839385.1 Asparagus kiusianus | reverse complement strand
ATAAGAGAAGGGAGTAGTATAGTAGAGAAAGTAAAAAAAACTGAATTAACCATAATCAGGAGATTTGTTATTTTATAAAAAAAATTAATGGCATTAAAGTGAAATAGTTGATTTGGGGTGGCTGTGGGTCGGGCTAGTTCAGGCCTGTGACTTGGCCCGCCAGGTTCAAGGCCGGGCGGGGTTCGACTCGAGCCTGCCCGAGTTAGAGTGGGTGATCATGAGTCTAGAACTGGACCCAGCCCGACCCGCGATCCGCCTAGGGGCGGGTCAGGTCAGGCCCGACCCTCAACCACCCCTAATCAACTAAATAACTTTTCTTAAATCTAAATTACAAATACAAGATGAAAAAATATTAGCTAAAAACTAATAACTAATAATTAAAATTTTGGGACTGTTGGGCAGGGCCGAGCTGGGTCGATGGTGGGCCGGATTAAGGCGGGTCGGGCCTATATCTCTAGTCTCGAGACTGGAGCTGGACCAAATCCGGCCCATGACCCACGTATATCACAGGCCGGGTCGAGCATGACCCACTACAGGCCTGTCGGATCGTGACCCATGGCGAGCTGAGCTGAGTCACCCTGGAGGTCAATCGGTCCGCGCCCAACCCTATAGTTGATTGAGAGTAGTAAATGACACATGTCATAATTTGATTGCGGTAAAGCATGTATTAATGGTACTCAATAAGTATCTAAGGATTTTTCCCTCCAAATCTCATTTTTTTTGAAAGAAGTCTTTTCCGCAGTTTGATATTCTGCGTACCCTCAAATCGGTTCTCTTAATTTAAATGTGCTAATTTAACGCACAAATATAGAGTAATAACTGCTAGTCTTTGTGCCTTTTTTTATTTCCGTAGCATATTTTTGGAACATGGGCTTGGCAGCTTAATAGTTGTAGGCAAAGATTAGACAAGAGAAGAGAGAGCCGGCGATTAACAGGGGTGGGGGGACTTAAGACGCGCAATCCTAGGGGACTTTGTGGGGCGCTGTACTCACTCATGACAAGAGGAGAGTTGAGGCCCCGCGAAAATACCGGCGATTTTGGACCCATCGTTTGTCCGGATTCTAATATTTTACTCCTCTTGTATGGGTACCACATCCTTCGAGCCGCACGAGCGGCTTACTCATGACCACCCTTCAACATAATTAAGCTTTCTGAGTTTACCGCTTCCTTAATAACTAAAAAGAGTTCCATAAACATTTCACGTCGTACTATGATTTTTCGTTAGCAATAATGAGTCATAGAGAGCAGTTTATTTTGTTAAATAACCTATCAAGAGATCGCTACATTAAGGCTGAGCATGGGCCCGAGCGGTTCAGGCACATGACCCAGTCGTCGAGTTCAAGGTCGGATCGTGTCCGACCCGGAACAGGCCGGGTCAGAGTGGGTTGAGAGTATTTCTCTGATTCTAGGTCTGAGATTGGATCCAACCTAGCCTATAACTCACCTAGGAGCAGGTCGGGTAGGACCCGGCCCACGGCCCATAAGTCATGGGTCCGTCCGTGAGTTTTTTTAACTTTTTGCTAATTTTTTATTTTCTAATTTCTAGACTATATTAACTTTACATCTATAAACTTATTTTTAAATTATTTTTCCCTATTTCACTCTTTATTTAAAATGATATGTATATAAGTATCACACAGAAAACATCGCAAACACAAAGATATATGTAATTCGGACTTTGACGAAAGATATACGCCTACGAAAGTTAATAACTTTCCATTAATTTAAGTTTAAATTTCAAATACAATAGGAAAAAAGAAAAAATATATATGTTACCCATTAATGTTCAAGGAGCCGAATTCATCCAAGTTATATTCGTCAAATTCTTTAAGGAAACGTCTTATTTGCTGTCCTTATGACTTCTTCTGCATCGAGCCCAGTCAATGGTGGGTCAGGTCTATTTCTCTGGTCTCAGCTATGGGGCTGGGCCCGGCTCGTGATGCAGGTTTATCATGGGCCAGATCGGGGCCAACTCACTATGGGATAGGTTGGATCGTGATCCATAGTGGGTTGGGCCAGTTCAGCCTGTTGGTCGACCCGGCCCACGCCTAACCCTAAGCTATATGTTGAGACGCATCTTATTAATAACATAAAAACTAGTGTACTTCACCGCTCTATTTCTTAATGACTCACCGTCATCTCATATCCATAATTCAAACTTCTTCTTTTCAAGTAAAGTAATTAGGTAAAGTATTTTTTTTATCGTGATACTTCATTATATTTTATTATAACTTGATTTAAAAGTTAAAGCTAGTTCTATGAACAATGGGTTATCTAATCCCATCCTCTGCTTTTATAATAATAATTAGGGCTGTTAATCGGTTTGAATGGTGCGGTTAATAGGTGACACCGAACACCAAACCAATCTATTTTTTCGATTTGGTTCGGTTTGGTTTTTCACTTTTTTTAAAAAAACCAATTGTGTTCGGTTTAGCTCGGTTCGGTTTTTCTCTGGTTTATATCGGGTTTTTTTCGGTTATTCTATAAAGAAAACAAGTCTAGAAAAGTAGAAAGTAGAAATGTCTCATATTACATAACTGTTTCCTAAAAAAGCGATGAAAAACTAGAATAGCAGAAAGATGATAGATCAGAAGAACAAGTTCAATTACCCGACCACTTGTTTGTAGTTGTAAAATTATGGATCCAGATTCCCCCCCCCCATAGAATTAGAAGAACAAGATCTTCAGAAGACATTGGAGTGTACATGCGTCTTGCTAAAGAATCATAACACTTTTTTCCACATAGCAGAGGGTAGTTCTCTTCATACGTGAGGTTCTCTGGTAGAATGCTATTGTTTCCAACAACTTGCACATGTACTAATGACATCTCTATTTTCCACTGTTCTAAGGGTGTGTTTGGTTAGCATTTAGCAAGCAAAAAAAAGAAAAAGAAAAAAAAACATGAGAAATGTGGTTTCTGGGACCTGACTATGTTGCCACATAAGATTTTAGTTTCCAATTGATCCATTTCCCTTGTTTGCTTCAGTTTTGGTTTCCCGTAAACTGAGCCGGGTCAGTAAAATGTAAATCCCATTTAGACCAAAATAGGAATAAAATAACCTTTCGGTTTTTCGGTTCGGTTTCGGTTTCCAGACATCCGAAACCAAAACCACACCAAACCTTTCGGTTTTCGGTTATTTTTTTTGGTTTGATGCGGTTTTTCTTTCCTCGGTTTTTTCGGTTATGGTTCGGTTTTGGTGTGGTTATTTTTTCGGTTATCGGTTTTCAAGTTACAGCCCTAATAATAATTACTAAATTATCATATTTGTATTGTTTACATCCCTCTTAGTAGCTTGGTATTTCTCTAGCTCTGGCGATATTTACTTATTTTCTGAGATAAATATGCAACTAGACCAAAATCTTCATTGCGGATGAGAAAAAAGCCACGAAACATCTTTCCTCTTAGTAATTTTTAACCTCCCAACTTTCCTCTCTACTATATTTGGAGAAATACCATGTCTGCCCTTTCTTGTTCCAAAATTACTTCCTTATAGTGAACTCAACATTCTTGCACAAAGTTGGGCATAGTTATTACCCTTATAGTTATGTGCCATATAATCTTCCGTCACTTTCCTCATGAATAAGATAACACTAATAGCTATCATGTGAAATCTTGTGGTTTTTTCTCAGGTGGTGCATTTTTGGATCTAATTGTACATTTGGGTAAGAAAAAAAAATTAAAACGTCGTTGAAGCTAGAAATAAAACATCAAACTTGTAAGAGGTATAAAAAAAATTTAATTTAGCCAATAGTATTTTGAGGTATTAGGTTGCAAAATAAATACATACCAAAGATATATTGTATATGTATACAATATATTCTATTAAGGATGCAAAATAGATTCTATTAGGGACCTCGTACGACTGAAACTAAGAAATATATTTGTTAAAGTTGGCCATGTGTCAAATTAATGAGCCGAGTAGTGTAACCAAAAGGTCTGACCCTGATATAAACACAGCTCGACCAACAAAGCTAACCTTTCTAGTAGACTAAGTCTGGGACGAAAAGTGTCTTTAAGTTGGAATCCATCAAAGAGGTCCGAGTCCGAGACGAAATGAGTCTTTTTGTCAGACTCCACTAGGAAACATCCCAAAGCAAGAAGTGGCCTATCAATATTAATTGGTGATACTTTTAGCATTAAATTCATGGCCAGTCGCCGTTTGTGCTCCACCAGAAAGTCGGTGTCGCATCAAATGTATGGCGAGGTATCATAATGATTCATCAGACGTTGCCCGCACTTCAGTCATTATGTCACTATCACATTAAATGCGAGAAGAGAGACTCTTCACATCCACCCAACTAGCCGTTGACACGTGTAAAGTAGAGGCAGAATGCTTACTCCGCCGGTTGGGTTGGATTATCAATGTGCTCCCCACAAATCTTCTACAAATAGTGTCCATTTCCACTATACTAAGGTACGCCCGATGAAAACCTTAGACTAGATTTTGCACCCCTTCTTTTGGATTGCTTTATCTATCACTAACTTGAGTGTCAGAGGGCACATCGGAAGAAATCTCCTCCAGGTCTCTAATGTCTGCTACTTGTGCAGGGATCTGCTTTCTACAGTTTATTAGGGCTTATTTGGATTGAGGGGAATAAGAGTGAAGGGTGTTAGATCTATTAATTGAGATCTAAACCATAAAGCCATGATTTAATTCAAAGAGATTAACAAGAATCAAAAAGAGCGGAAGCTTATACCTGAATCTATTGAGGAAAAACCTGATTAGGATTTTGATGATCTTCTAACCTTAGGGTTTCTCTCTTATGGATCTCTTTAGATGGGGATAAGAGAATGAGAGTGGCTAACCCTAGATTAGGGACCATAACCCCTTATATATAGGTGTTATACATTTATAATTTGGCCCCTCATCAAATCACAATTACAACCTGGTATCTGCACATATAACCTCATGACTTATTTAAATACTCATTAACCCAAATTGATTGATCACTTTAAGTGGGTTATCCTTAATGATAGCAATACACATTGATTAATAATATGTGCCCACAAATAGATTTAATTAGATTTAAATCCAACAATCTCCCACTTGAGCACCATATGATTCCTTAAATTGTGTATAACCTTATGAGCTCATAATTGCTATCACTAAAAAAGTATTTCCGAACAATCTCGTCCATTAACTATATCAATATAGGATCAAAGCGGCATTCGCCACATTTATCATGACTCGACCCATTAATGGTCACATATACCAATACAATCAAACGACATAGATCAATCATGGATGTGCAGCATGAAAATTACATGCAATGTGATCAGTACATGTCTATTTTTAACTGGTCCTCCTTTAGTGAGGTCAAAACCAAATATAATGTAACAGAGTGTCTTAACTGAATACTTTATTCTGATCAGACAATACAACCAAACATGAAGCACCACAATTACGAACTCCCACTAAATCATGATATCCTCAAATAATACCACACCCATATGAGCAGTATGCTCATGAAAGACCTTGGGTGGCAATCCCTTAGTAAGAGGATCAGCTATCAAGGAGTTTGTCCCAATGTACTCTATGGATATCTGTCCACTCTGTACCCTTTCTTTCACAACCAGGAACTTAATGTTAATATGTTTTGACTTAGTTGAGCTCCTGTTGTTATTGGAATACATTACTACAGATTTATTGTCACAATATAACATTAGTGGTCTTTCAACATTTTCCAAAATGCGCAGTCCCGTGACAAAATTTTGTAGCCATATTCCCTGATTGGATGCCTCATAGCAAGCTACAAATTCTGCTGCCATAGTAGAGGAAGCTACGAGTGTCTGTTTAACACTTTTCCATGATATAGCTCCTCCTGCTAACATATAAATGTAGCATGATGTAGACTTTCTGCTATCTTGGCATCCAGCAAAATCAGAGTCCGAATACCCAATGACCTCTAACTGTTCTGATTTTCTGTATGTGAGCATGTAATCTTTTATTTTCTAAAGATACCTCATAACCCTTTTGACTGCTATCCAATGATCCATACCAGGGTTGCTTAAGTATCTGCCTAACATCCCAACAATGTACGCAATATCCGGACGCGTACATACCTGAGCATACATTAGACTTCCTATAGCCGAAGCATAAGGAATCTTCTGTATTTTTTGAATTTCAAGGTTGCCTTTAGGGCACTGATTGAGACTAAACTTGTCTCCTTTAGCCACAGGGGTATCTCCTGGTCTACAATCTTGTATGTCAAACCTTTTAAGTATTTTATCGATATAGCTCTTTTGTGATAATCCAAGAATACCCCGAGAGCGATCTCGATGTATCTGGATTCCTAATATAAAAGAGGCGTCCCCAAGATCTTTCATCTCAAAATTCTTTGATAGAAATCTCTTGGTTTCGTACAACATGTCTATATCATTAGTGGCAAGCAATATGTCATCGACATACAAAACCAAAAAAATACACTTACTCCAACTGAACTTGTGATATACACAGTCATCAACAATGTTCATCTTAAAACCGAACGAGATAATTATTTGTTAAAACTTGTGATACCATTGACGAGAAGCTTGCTTGAGTCCATAGATGGATTTCCTTAATTTGCAAACCATATTCTTTGGGTCTCCCGACACAAAGTTTTCTAGTTGCACCATATAAATCATCTCATCAATGTCTCCATTGAGAAATACAGTCTTAACATCCATCTGATGTAACTCAAGATCATAATGAGCAACAAGTACCATGATTATTCTGAATGAGTCTTTCGATGAAACCAGAGAGAAAGTCTCTGTATAATCAATGTCTTCCTTTTGAATAAAGCCTTTAGCTACAAGACGTGCCTTATACCTCTCCACATTACCATTTGTATCCTACTTAGTTTTAAATATCCATTTACAACCAATTGGTTTTGCACCTTCTGGCAATGAGACAAGTTCCCAAACCTTATTGTCTTGTATAGACTTGTACTCTTCATTCATGGCATCAATCCACTGTTGAGAGTTAGACCTTTTCATGGCCTGAGAGAAGTTGATTGGATCATCTTCCAACATTTCATTACTTTCCTCATGTTCTTGGAGAAATACAATATAATCATCCGAAATAGTATTTCTCCTTTCTCTCGTGGATCTTCTTAATAGCACTGGTTCTTGAGGTTGTTGAGTTTGTTCTTCTGGAACAGGGAGTTGTTCAACATTGTCATCTTGAGGTTCCAGATTTACATCTTGAGCAACAACAGGTATATGAACCTGAATATTATCAAAAGTAACTGTATGGATTGGATCTGAGGCTAATTCCTCCTCAAAAGCAATATCTCTGACCTTATTTCTCCCCCCAAACTCAACATCCTCAAAGAATGTTGATGTTCCTATCTCAAAAATGTTCCTTAGTGCGGGATTATAGAACTTATAGCCCCTAGAGCGTTCAGAGTACCCAATAAAGTAGCTGCTAACTGTTTTGGAGTCTAATTTCTTTTCATTTGGCCTAGAAGGCCTTACCTCAGCTGGACATCCCCAAATATGTAAGTGCTTTAAACTGGGCTTTCGACCAGTCCAAAGCTCATAAGGTGTTTTAGCAACTGCTTTACTTGGCACTCTGTTCAGAATGTAAGCTGTTGTCTTTAGTGTTTCTCCCCAGAGTGACTCTGGTAAAGAAGAATGAGCAATCATACTTCTTACCATATCCTTAAGAGTCCTGTTTCGTCTTTCAGCTACACCATTCATGCTAGGTGAACCCGGTATGGTGTATTGTGGGACGATACTGTATTCCTCTAGGTATCTAGCAAATGGTCCTGGACGTTGTTCACCTGAACCATCATATCTGCCGTAGTACTCACCACCACGATCAGATCTAACAGTTTTAATTCTTTTGTTGAGTTGATTCTCAACTTTAGCTTTATAGGCTTTGAACATGTCCAGAGACTCAGATTTTTCATGAATAAGATATATGTACCCATAACGTGCGTAATCGTCTATGAATGATATAAAATATTGTTGACCATTCCAGGATGCCGTAGGGAATGACCCACAAATATCCGTATGTATCAATTCTAAGACATCTGAAGATCTGTTGGTACCTAATCTCTTAACTTTGGTCTGTTTTTCCTTGATACATTCAACACATACGTTGAAGTACGAAGAATCGAGGGAATCCAAAATGCCATCAGACACAAGACGCTCAACTCTACCTTTTGAGATATGACCCAAGCGCTTATGCCATAATGTTGCCGAATTTTTCTTATTTAATTTATGCTTAGTATCACGCGATTCCGCATGCAAAGTTTCATTATAAGAAGCAACTGTATCAAGCAAATATAGGTTGTCATAAGTACTCAAGTAACCAATTCCCATAACATTTGAATTAAAAGATAAACTGAATTGATTGTTTCCAAATAAACAAGAATAACCTGATTTGTCCAATACAGAAACGGAAATCAAATTTCGTCTAAAAGACGGTACTACAAAAGTATCTTTTAATTCCAAATAAGAACCAGTTCCTAATAGTAACCTAAAATGCCTAATTGCTTCCACATCTACTGATTGTCCGTCGCCCACAAAGATGTGTCTTTCAACATCACTTGGTTTTCGGTAGCTCAGGCAACCCTACATAGAAACGCTTATGTAAGTAGTAGCACCAGAGTCTAACCACCAAATGTTTCTAGGTACTAAAGCTAAATTAACTTCAGAACAGACCAAAGTAAGGAACGTACCCTTATTAGCACGCTAGGCATGATATTTGGTACAATCTTTCTTTACGTGTCCAGGCTTGTTACAGAAGAAATAACCCTGATTATCCTTATGTTATTTCTTCTGAACTAGACCCTTAGCAGCTTCATTATCATTCTTTCTTTTCTTGCCCTTATCCTTAGAGGCATAGGCCAAATGAGCACTTTTAGTCTTATCTTGCTTCAACCTGTCTTCTTCTTACACACAGTATGAAATGAGCTCATTTAGAGTCCATTTCTCCTTTTGACAGTTATAACTGACCTTAAATTGATTGAATTGTGTAGGAAGAGATAACAGAACTAGATGCACCAATAACTCATCACAAAGATCGAGTTTAAGTGCCTTAAGTTTTGAAGCAATATGAGACATTTCCATAATGTACTCCCTAATATTTCTTTTGCCATTATACTTCATCGAAATCAAGCTTCCCTAAAAGCGTGCTTGTTTCTACCTTATCGTTTTTCGCAAAACGCTTCTCAATTTCGGCAAGGAAATCTTTAGACTTAGTAATCCCTTCGGATTCTATGCCCCTGAAGGCTTCCGGAACGCCACGGTTAATGATCATAAGACAAATGCGATTTGAACGCTTCCATTTCTAATACTCCTTCTTTGCATCAGGAGTGCTATCCGCATTGAGAGGCTGGGGTTGTTCAATTCTTAATGCAAGGTCTAGATCAATGCAGCCAAGAACAATTAATATGTTCTCTTTCTAAACCTTGAAGTTTGTCCCTTTTAGTATGAGAATTGAGTTGATGTTAGCAAAAATTATTATAATAGATGCATTAGGGGCTGTTTGGTTGTTGTTGGTAAAGTTGTGTATTTATGACACAACTTAGAAAGTTGTTGTCCACCTCATCAATTTCACTGAGCAATTTTTCTTTGTTTGTTTTTTATTCCATTGGAATCATAAATTGCTTGTTTGGTTAGCAAATATAAATTAATTGTTTGTTTGGAAAGTGTAAAAAGTGATCCATAGTCAAATGATCATATTGGTTGGAATTATTTTTTTATTATTTTTTCCTGACTTCAATGTCAGCTTTCTACTAAAATCATGTCTTTTTTTATAAAATCACTTTACAAGCCACATCAGCATATGAAATCACTTTACACTGTTTTCATAACTACAAACAAACAATTGAAAGTGATGAAAACTGACATTGGGGCCCACTTTTTTACACTTTCCATCCTTTTACATGGTAAAAACATACAACCAAACATCCCCTTAGCTGAAATAAAACAAAATTGCTCACATTAATAACCATAATTAGTAATCAATAAAATTTAAATAATGACAAATCTCATCCAAGGTATCTGGCACAAAATTAATATCAAGTTTTTAGAGAGTAATATTAACTTGTAAGTGATACCTTGTTGCAATGATCAAGCATTGACAATAACTCATGTTAAATAATGAAACTATCTTTAGATCGATTCATTATTCACATGTAAACCTTATAATTGTCATACGTTTATCATTGCAGATGTGTATGCAGTTTAAATAAATATTAACCTTCCTTTGGGCCGATTAAATATTTACATGAAAACATACACACAAACATCTCACATTCCTCATGAAAAATCTACACAAGAGAGGTTACTTTGGCAACTTCTTGTTTCAATTAAACAATTAGAGTGAGAGACAACCTTAATACCTTAGTGTCATAATATTTGAATTAAATAATTGATTAACTACCAAATTAGATTTAAATTAAAAGGTTTTAATTTAAATCAACTAAATTTCCAAAAAAAACTTAATTGGGCTCTCATAGCTTAATTAGGGCCCATAACTTAATTGAATAAATTAAGTATACCAAAGTGGACCCATGAAAAGTCGAGGCTTAACCATAGTGAACATGAAAATTGCTTGACTTCGAACGCGAGGTTCGTCTGTATTGAGTACGAAACTCACCTAAGAACGAACGCAAGGTTCGTCTGAAAATGAACTTGATGTTCAACTGGAGAACGAACGCAAGGTTCGTTTTGAAAATGAACGCAAGGTTTGACTTGAGAACGAACGCAATGTTCGTTTGAAAACGAACGCGAGGTTCGACCTGAGAATGAACGCAATGTTCAACTTGAGCACAAACGCAATGTTCGTCTGAAAACGAACGCGATGTTCGACCTGAGAATGAACGCAATGTTCAACTTGAGCACTGTTTTCGGGAAAAGTTGCTGTTTTCATTGATTCTCTTTTTGAGATCTGTTACAACTTCAATTGTTACAACAGAATTTAAATGAAAACAAAGATATTACAACTTTAGCAAAAATAAACACGAGATCCCGGTTTGGTTCGGTCTCGCTTGCGTGGGTTGTTGGCCTGTGACGGGGATGTTGATATCCGTGGACCGCCGACTCTTCAAGATCCTTTTCGAAAAAATCCGGCAGAGTTTCGTTTATCCATGAAGGGATATAGAAACAGAACTTCGTCGATCCGCGTGAGATCTTAGAAGTTTAAAGCTTATATCTCGGCTAAAACGAGACACTAGCTCTTCTTAGTGTCACCTGCGAAGGGTAACACCAAGGAAAAGAAAGGGGGAATGAAGAAGAAATTGATGAAGAACTCTCACTCCTCGATCCGGCAGGGCTTCGCCGCTCTCTTTGAAAACCCCGACTCCTCGCTCCGGCAGGGCTTCGCCGCTCCTCTCTAGAATTTCAGATCTCAAAGGCTAAAGCTCAAGATCTGAAATTTTTCTCCCAAAACCAAGGCCAAGAGAATGGAGACCCAAGGGGTCTATTTATAGGCCACCAAGGAGGCCCTAGGGGCTGCCCAAAAAGCATTTGGGCGTGTAAAACGCCTTGAGACACCCCCAAAAAGCGTTTCGCCGTATAAAACGCCTTAGGACACCCTCCAAAAAGCGTTTCGCCGTAAAAGGAGGCCAAGACACCCCCAAAAAGCATTTCGGCGTGCAACCACCCCAAGACACCTTCTTAAAAAAGTGTTTCGGCGTGAAAAAAATTGGAGACACCCCTTGGGGTGTCTCGGCCTGGTCGAGACACCCCTGGGGTGTCTTGGTTTTGCCAAGACACCCCTCGGGTGTTTCGTCCTAGCCGGGACACCACCGGGTGTTTCGGTTCAGTCCGAAATTGTTCTGCCGTTGTCCCGCCGTTGACTTTTCGTCCGAACTCGGATTTGAGTGATTTTAGATGCGTTGGAATTCTTACGGCGAGCTCTGTAGATCCCATTGGTTGGATTATCAGTGTGCTGATCGGGACACGGAGGGCGTTGCTCCATTTGTAGCGATTGCGGGGTTTCTGGTCAGTCCGTATCCCCGTTATTCTGAGATTCTGTTGGTTCACGTAGTCCGTCGGTTCACTTCAGGTGCTTACCGACTTCATTTGAACTCTTGTGAACCGGGTAGTGACGTTCATCGTCGCTCGTTAACACTGAGCTGTTTGTGGGGACCTATCGGCAATTTTTGATGCCTACAGATACCCCCTCCAAAGTGTTTCGGACTCGTTTCCTTTATAGAAGAGACCGGAATACTTTGGATATGATTGGTCCAGCCTTCAGTCGGCCTAAAGGACCTGTGATTAGCTTCAACTCTCGGCTCCTTCGATTTTCGGTTTATCCGGTGCTTTGTCGAATAACCGAAGTTGTTCCGGCGTTGCGTTTATCGCCTGGCCGTCGTTGGAGTCTCGAGTCTACAGCTGGTGAGTTGAGTTTGGCTCGTGTCATTGAATTGACTTTTGAACTTACTATCCCTGTCACATCGTGTTGACTTGGGGTTTCGGATCGCTGTGTGTTGACTTTCTGTTGCAACGTATTGATTAGCGTTGACCTAGGGTTACGCGTTGACCGGCGTTCATCCTAGGGTTTTAGATCCGCATGGGTTGTAACGCGCTGTCCGGCGTTGACCTAAGGTTACGCGTTGACCGGCGTCCACCTTAGGGTTTTGTGGGTTGCAACGCGCTGTCCGGCGTTGACCTAAGGTTACGCGTTGACCGGCGTCTACCTTAGGGTTTTGAACCACGTGGGTTGAGCTTCGTCATCACGTGTTGACTTTCGTCGTCACGTGTTGACTTTTGGCGCAACGCGCTGTCCGGCGTTGACCTAAGGTTACGCGTTGACCGGCGTCCACCTTAGGGTTTCGTGGATTGCAACGCGCTGTCCGGCGTTGACCTAAAGTTACGCGTTGACCGACGTCCACCTTAGGGTTTTGGAACCGCTTGGGTTGACTTTTGACGCAACGCGCTGTCCGGCGTTGACCTAAGGTTACGCGTTGACCGGCGTCTACCTTAGGGTTTTGAACCGCGTGGGTTGAGCTTCGTCGTCACGTGTTGACTTTCGTCGTCACGTGTTGACTTTTGGCGCAACGCGCTGTCCGGCGTTGACCTAAGGTTACGCGTTGACCGGCGTCCACCTTAGGGTTTCGTGGATTACAACGCGCTGTCCGGCGTTGACCTAAAGTTACGCGTTGACCGGCGTCCACCTTAGGGTTTTGGAACCGCTTGGGTTGACTTTTGACGCAACGCGCTGTCCGGCGTTGACCTAAGGTTACGCGTTGACCGGCGTCCACCTTAGGGTTTCAAATCGCCCAAAAGTCAACTCGCGGAATTCACCAACAATCGGCAATCGGCGAGGGATCGGTGTTCACAAAAACAATCGGGGGATCAGACAAGGATTCGGGGGGTTAAAACTGGGTAAAACATCCCCGGGGTGCCTCGGCAAGGCCGAGACACCCTTGGGGTGTCTCGGTTTTGCCGAGACACCCCTAGGGGTGTCTTGGTTCACCCATGGTCCCCTTTCTCTTGTTTTGTCTCATTCCTCCTTTGTCTTTTGCTTATGGTCCCCTCCATTTGAATTACCCCTTTTCACACTTAAATTTTCAAGAGAAAGAGGTTTTTTGCTTATGGCCCCCCCCATTTGAATTACCCCTTTTCACACTTGAATTTTCATGCGAAAGAGGTTTTTTGCTTATGGTCCCCCCCATTTGAATTACCCCTTTTCACACTTGAATTTTCAAGAGAGAGGTTTATGGCCGAAATCTTTGGGGGGTTTTGTGAAAAATTTTGGCTGAAATTTTGTGGGGGGTTTTGATTTGTGCTCATTTGATGAAGGATCGTGGGGGTGTTTTATGCAAAAGGGTTAAAGAATCGTTTGAGGGATTTATTTGCAAAACAGTCCCTAAAAGTTTTTAAAGGGGCTTATTTGCAAAGAGGCTACGAATTTGGGGCTGAAATCCCAAGATTTAGACCACGAACTTATAACCCGAAATTTGTGGAGGGGTTGCAGGACCAATCTGTAAAAGCTGATTCATCTGCATATGTAGACCCCATTCTGAAGTTGTTGGATGCTCGAGTCACGAGACCAACTAATAGAGTTGGTGCGTCAATGACTCGCATTTATAGAATTTTTGGCAAATTCTCAGCCATCAACGGGTTTGATGAGCCTTTACCGACTACCGCATGTGACGTCGTGCTAAAAGAGTTAACTCTTTTAGTGCTACGA
>BQKN01064457.1:241854-285995 GCA_022839385.1 Asparagus kiusianus | reverse complement strand
CGAGCTTGATAGAGTTCGATCTGCTGCTTAGCTTGAAGTCGTTTGTCATCTAGGGCTTCAAGTTCTTGCAGGCGCCGTTGATGCTTTTTTTCTTCTGTTAGCCTCGTCGTGATAGCGACTCTCAGAGAAGGAATCTGAATTTCTAGTGGTAATACGGCTTCACAGCCATATACCAGTGAGAACGGTGTAGCTCTCGTAGGGGTCCTCACCGTTGTGCGGTAAGCCCACAAACATTCGCCGAGTCTTTCGTCCCAATCACGTCGAGTCTTGGAAACAAATTTCTTGAGAAGTTTCATGATGGTTTTGTTGAAAGCTTCTGCAAGACCATTCGCCGGCGGGTAATATGTCGTAGATGCAACGCTCTGGATTCTGAATTTGTCACAAAATCTCTGGAACCCAAAACTGACGAATTGCGTCCCATTGTCATGAACTATCCGCCTCGGGACTCCGAAACGGTAGACAACATGGTGTTTGACGAATTTAATTACGTTGGAAGTTTTGACTTCTTTCAACGGGATTGCCTCCGCCCATTTGGAGAAATAGTCAGTTACGGCTAGGATGAACCGATGTACTTTAGACGTCGGAGGGGAAATTGGTCCCACGATATCCATTCCCCACTCTTCAAATGGCCATGACGCAGATGTGGGATGTAAGTTCCCAGGTGCTTGGTGGATGAAACCCCCATGAATTTGGCATGCGTGACAACGTTTAGCGTAGTCAACCGCGTCTGAAAACATCTTCGGCCAATAATAGCCGATTCGCCGGAGGCGATCTCCTAGTTTAGCTCCGGGCTGATGAGCTCCGCACATTCTGTCGTGGGCTTCTTTAAGAGCTTCCCTTGCTTCCTTTTGAGAAAGACATCGAAGCAAAACCCCGTCATGGGATTTACGATACAGAGTCTGAGTGACGGCATCGTAATAGAATCGGAGGGCCTTTCGTTTGATGCCGGCCGCTTCCTTAGGATCGTCAGGTAAGATTCCGTATAGGACATAGTCAATATATGGAAATCGCCAATCTCTAGACTCGAATTCTATGGAGGTCGTACAGACTTCCTCCGTCATTGCCTTGTCTGAGCTTTCCTCCTTAGGAATCTTGGAGGAGTATAGTTCACGTCCTGAGACTGGGATTGTCGTTTCGGTTCCTGGTGGTAATGCCAGCGAAGTTGCCAATGAAGCCAAAGCATCTGCGTAAGCGTTCTGGGCTCTTGGAATGTATTCGATAAAGAATCCCTCGAACTGCTTAGCTTGCTTCAGCACTACGAAGTAGTATGGGATTAAGTCCTCATGACGTACTTCGTACTCCCCTCGGACTTGATTTACAATGAGTTGAGAATCGCCATAGGCCTCCAGGTGCCGAATGTTGAGTTCTTCGGCAAGCCGCATCCCTAGTAATAACGCGTTATACTCAGCTACATTGTTGGTACACGGTTCGATTAAGGAAAATCCTCTTGGGATTACATGACCGTTAGGCGATACGAGCACCACTCCTACTCCCGCAGTAATCGCTCCGTGAGGGTTTGCTCTAGACGCGCCGTCGAAGAATAGTTTCCACACTTGTGTAGATTCTTGAGCAGCACAAGCTTCGGCGACTTCGTCGGGCAATTCTTCATACAACTTAGATGTCCCTGGTACCGGGTGATCGGCCAAGAAATCTGCCAATGCTTGACCCTTGACTGCCTTTTGGGGCATAAATTGCATGTCGTATTGTGACAAAAGGATGGCCCATTTTGCAAGCCGGCAATTCAGAGACGATGGTTTCGTCATCAGGACTCTCAAAGGATTCACCTTAGAGATGACATGAATTGTCTGTCCAACTAAGTAATGTCGCATCTTTTGAACCGCGAATACCAAAGCGAGACATTCTTTCTCGACCGGGTTGTACCGATGTTCGGCTCCCATCATAGTCCTACTTAAATAGTAGATGGCTTGCTCTTGGCCTTGGTCGTCGTTCTGGGCCAGCAGCGCTCCCAGCGAATAATCCATAGCCCTCACATATAATAGGAATGGTTTTCCTGATATAGGGGCCACGAGAACCGGTGGCTGGGTGAGATACTTCTTGATCTCTTCAAATGCTTTTTGACATTCCCCATCCCACACAAAGGATACTCCTTTCTTCATGAGCTTCGAGAAAGGTTGGCAGCGCCCCGAAAGGTTAGATATGAACCTCCAGATGTAGGCTAGTCTATCTTGCAAACCTCGGAGTTCTTTGAGGTTTTTCGGCGGTGGCATGTCTCGGATGGCGCGCACCTTCTCTGGATCCAGAGAAATCCCCTTCGATGTGACAATAAATCCCAGGAATTTTCCACTTGATACTCCGAGAAATGATTTTGTTGGGTTCATCTTCAGCTGATGTGTCCGCATGATATCGAACATTGTCTTCAGATCTGCAAGATGATCACCCTTACATTGGCTTTTCACCGTGTAGGCATCAAAAATTGCCGATAGGTCCCCGCACACAGCTCAGTGTCAACGAGCGACGATTGAACGTCACTACCCTGTTCACAAGAGTTCAAATGACGTCGGTGAGCGCCTGAAGCCAACCGACGGACTACATAAGCCGACAGAATGTCAGAATCACGGGGATACGGATGACCGAAAACCCCGCGATCACCGCAATTGGGCCAACGCCCGCCTTGTCCCGATCACCACATTGATAATCCAACCATCGGGATCTACAGAACTCCTCGACGGGCTTCCAACACAACCGGAATCAGTCAAATCTAAGTCCGGATAAAAGCACTACAGTGAAATCGACTAAAGAGCGCCCGAAGGGTGTGTGTCTCGGCCATGAATGAAGGCACCCCCAAAGGGGTGTCTCGGCATAGGGGCCGAGACACCCCTTGGGGGGTGTCTCGGCACCATGGCCGAGATACCCCTTGGGGGTGTCTCGGCACCATAGCCGAGACACCCCCAAGGGGTGTCTCAGCACCATAGCCGAGACACCCCCCCTAGGGGGTGTCCTCAAGGCAGCCCCCCTCCCCTCCTTGTTTACCTATAAATAGGCCTCCTTGGCCTTCATTGTGGAGGGCTGATTTCTTTGGAGTTGAAGGCAAAGGCTCTGAATTCAAGGCTGAATTATCTTAGCCAAGGATTCCCCTTTGTTTGAAGCGGCGAAGCCCTGCCGGAGAGCAGAGTCTGAAGATTTCTGAAGCAGCGAAGCTCTGCCGAAACGAGGAGTAAGGAGTTCTTCATCAGTCCCCTTCATTCACCCCCTTCCATTTCCTTAGTGCTGCCCATTAGCGGTGACCACTAAGAAGAGCTATTATCTCGTTTTAGCCGAGATATACGCTTATAACTTCTAGATCTCACGCGGATCGACGAAGTTCTGTTTCTATATCCCTTCGCGGATAGACGAAACTCTGCCGGATTCTACCGGAAAGGATCTTGAAGAGTCGGCGGTCCACGGATATCGACGTCCCCGTCACAGGCCAACAACCCACGCAAGCGAGACCGAACCAAACCGGGATCTCGTGTTTATTTTCGATAAAGTTGTAACATCTTTTGTTTTCATTTCAAACTCTGTTGTAATGATTGAAGTTGTAACAGATACCAAAGCAATGAAAACAGCAACTTTTGACGAAAACACACCGCTATGTCGTCAACGTAGCATTCTATCTTTTTACGCAGATATTCGTGGAAGATAGTGTTCATTGCACGTTGATAGGTTGCGCCTGCATTTTTTAGGCCGAAGGGCATTACTGTGTAGCAATACACCCCAGCGGTGTTCTGAATGTAGTATGCTTCTCGTCGTCCGGGTGCATCTTGATTTGATTGTACCCGGAGAATCCGTCCATGAAAGACATTCTTTCGTATCCGCAGGTGTTGTCGATCATAACATCCGTAATAGGAAGCGGAAATTCGTCTTTTGGACAAGCTGCGTTAAGGTCACGGAAATCAATGCATATACGGACCTTATCGTTTTTCTTGGGAACTGGAATAATGTTAGCTACCCAGTCTGGGTGTTGTTCTTCCCTGACAAAGCCTGAGTCAATGAGCTTCTTCACTTCGGACTCAATTGCTTCCATGATCTCGGGACGAAACCGGCGTTGTTGTTGTTTAACGGGTTTGGCATCCGGATCAATGTTGAGACGATGCGTAGCCACTTTTGGGTCAAGACCAGGCATGTCTTCATAATTCCAAGCAAAGACATCTATATATTCTCGGATGAGAGATATAAGGTTTTCTTTCTCGGAAGATGATAAATCTTCGGCTATGAAAATGGGCTTAGGGTCATGTTCGTCTCCCATGTTAACCTGGACCACTTTATCTTCAGTGGGTGGTTCGCGTTGTTCGAATCGCATATCCCACAAAATGTTAAGACGTTTGATCCAGGGGTCATTGGTTGATTCCATTAACCCTTCATCATTCCCTGCATCTTCATCCGGGTGATCGATTGAAACCATATTCACGGTCAGATTTCTAAAGAGAGGTCCGACACTGACATCAGACTCATATGCAGATGTTCCGGATGAGCGGTCCTGACGCAGATAACTACTTATTTCATTTTCTGAGACAGCGGGAGGTGTGACAAATCCTAAACCCCTTCTAGTCTTTTGATAGTAATCTGGGGGTTTCCCTTCGGGGGTTAGGGACATTCGGATTGGTGTTCGCCTTCCCTTCCCGAAGTTTAGACCTTGCCCTTCGTTGAAGTCATACCCCATTTGTTTCATTAGTCGAAGGGAGTTAGGTTCGTGATAATGGAATTGAGGAACTCCATCGTCTTCCTCCGAGCTTCCTCGTTTGAGTTGTATCGGTTTGACTTTTCCGAAACAGATCGGCTCCCGCCCTCTCCTTTTGGATGGGACTTTAAAGAAAGCCTTCTGTGCGTCCTCTATTTCTTCGTCTGAAATAAAAGACGACTTGATCGGCAATGTGAGTGATGCCTCTGTGCACAGTACGTGCCATGGGTTGGTACCTGCACTAGAATTATTCTCTATTTGTTTATTGTTAAGAGAGACATCAGACAAGTACGCTAAAATGAAATCTTCATTAATGCACCACTCGCCCCCACTCGGTACATCATTATTACTCTCACCCTGACCCATTACATCAAAGTTTAATTCCCAAGGACAATCTTCCTCAGGATCTGGCTCGATGTCAGCTTCATTACCGCTATCTACATCTTCTTTCTCTTGGGATTCTAAATAGAAGACGGAGTCGGTGTGGAAGTTTTCTACTCCTCGGAAGGGGTATTTTTCTGCGATTAAGGTTCGAACTTCACCCTTGTCATTGACGTACTTCATAACCTGGTGCAGGGTGGATGGGACAATGCGGTTTGCATGTATCCATGGTCGTCCTAGCAGAAGATTGTAAGACGTGTCCGCATCTATGATGTAGCACGCTACCTCAGACTTGAGATCTCCGATCTGGCACCTGAGCTTGATCTTTCCCAGGGGTCGGGTACTGTTTGCATTGAACCCGAAGATAGTAGTCTGAGTAGTGTGCAGTCGGTGCATAGGAATCCCTAATACCTGCATGACCCTGTAGGGCATGATGCTGAGCGCTGAGCCCGGGTCAACTTGAACACGACTGATTTCCGAAGATCCAATATACCCTGTGTAGTACAGTGGTCGGTCATGCTCGTGCTTGACCTGCATGTCTTCTTGTGTGAATGATATGCATGGTAGACTTCTTGCCGCTTGCAGGCATTGCAGACAGGTTTGATCATCAGAAACCTCGGGAATCGGAGTGACTTGTGTAATAAAGCTCTCCGTATTCTTTAAAGCTTCGATCAGAGCTTCCTTGGTAGTTTTAGATAACTTCAAGAGCTCGTATAAAGTGATTCTGGCTGGTATGTTGGCCAATTGCGCCATGACGTTGAATTGAAAGGGAGCGTTTGACTCCCCGAGTTCCTGGTGAAGATTTTTATTGAACCGGAGCTCTTTCTGTTTGCCTTTGTCGACCGGCTTCTTCGGCACAGAACCCCCAGCATCTTGGGGCTGTTCTTCCACCTCCTGAGCATTCTGGCCGTAATCCCTCAAATAGGCTTTTCCTGACCGAGTGCCAGGGTTGTCTCCTGGATATGCTGCCAGGACAATCCTCTCCTCTTCTGAATCAGTAAGAGGTTTGAGGTGGTCATCGTTTTCGGTAACGGAGGGGCTAATCATGTTGGAAGATTTAGCCTTGCCTCTCTTCTTTATGGACGAGGTGCTCGTCCACTGTTGATCTCCAAGCAAGTCAGGGTGGACCCACATGATTTCCCCTTTTGGGGTGGTGAGGGGTACCAACCCCCTGTCCTTCTGACTATGCAAGTCAGCATTCTTTAGGTGCATTTCTCCCTTGCGGATGGGTACAACACCGTTCGCGGTTACCACCGGGGGAAGTCACCAAATTGGACCGCTATCATATTAGTGGATACGGTCTTCTGCTCTGGCTTCAAGGTGAGCACATTAGCGTTTACCAAATTCTGCAAGATGTCTTTGAAGACATAGCACTTTTTGGTAGGATGCCCCAGAAATCTGTGATAACGACAATAGTTGGGGTCATCCACTTTCCCTGATTCATCTGGCTTCCTGATTTCAGGCAACTGGAGCTTGTTGTTCTTTCGAAGCAATTGGAATAAAGTATCCACATGCTCTTCTTTGAATGAATATTGTTTGGGCGCTCTTTGCTGATTTGGCGTTTTGCCTTGCTTGTTCGGCGGCGGAACTCGCGTGTTGTCAGCTGCCAAAGTCTCCTTTCCCTTAGACCGCTGAGCATTTTGCTGATTGCGTTGCTGTTGCGGTTTGGGTTGTGGCACTTCTTCAGCTTTGACACGCGCCACTATCTCCTCTGCTTGTTCTCCTTGTGAAACTAGTTGTCTCCAGGAGCGACACTCTGCTACTCCCATCTGAGCGAGGAGTTGGGTCTGCAGGTTGTGCCTGCACGTTTCAACCAGAGTTGATTGAGTCATACCTGAGGGGCATCGCAATGCCATGCTGCGGAATCTTTCTACATAGGTCTTGATTGACTCTCCTTTCCTTTGCTTAGTGGCAAGAAGAGTCGGGACGGAGACCTCTGTATCGTCCTCAAAGAATCTGGCCAAGAATAGCCTTTCCAGATCTACCCATTTTTGGATAGATCCAGCAGGCAGCTTCATGAACCATTCGAAAGCGACACCCTTAAGGGTACCGATGAATAACCTGGTCAGGATAGCATCATTCGCTACTACGTCTCCAGTTTGGGATTTGAAGTAGTAGATGTGTTGATTCGGCGATCCTGTGCCATCGAAAGGTTGTAAGGTAGGGGCCTTAAATTTTGGTGGGTAGGGAGCTGTATCCCACTCAGCAGGGTAAGGCCGTACTACTCCCTCTTCGCGAAGCTCGCTTCTGTTAGCGATTGCGTTGAGGCGAGCTTCCAACTCATCCACTTTGGTGGACTGAGGGTGCAGTTCTTTTTCCATCTCCTTCTCACCTTCGGAAGAGGATTCAAGATTATGAGTCTCACGATCTGAATGTTCGTGCGCTTTCTGCTTTCCCTTTGAAGTTGTCTTCCGGGAAGACTCAGGTTTGTGGCCTTTTTCGGCGAGGAGCTGGGCTAACATATCCTTTAATTGGAGAAGTGTCTCCTGTTGCGCATGGAGCATGACATGATGCTCGTTCACTTTTTTGGCTATGTCCTCGGGGCTTTCTGTCATGTAGGCAGAAGCTCTTTGTGCTCCGACAGAGCTTGAAGATTGAGACTCGGCTATTGCCGAATGTTCATTACCTATTGTAATGCCTTTGGCTAACTTTTGATAGTTAACCGGGCGAATAGCTCCTGTCTGAGTCTGAGTATTCCGATATACTCCTTCGAGTTGGTCACAAATTTCCCTGACAGTTGGGGAGTGACTTCTTTGCGACTCGTCGGAATCGGAATGCGAAGCTTCCCCTCGGCCGATTGTTGATAGTGACATGAGGGTATTCAGATTTCTTTCTGTGTCGGCGTTGTCGTTTGGCAGGTCTAACGACATTTGTTAACCTTTCAAACACAGATTGCCGGGGCGAGGATGTGCAGCAATGGCACTCCGAAAGAACCGCCGAAATAAGCCTCTCACATTGGCATGAGTGAGTTGCTTGCGTTGTTGGTTTTCCTCTTGATAATAATTCCCGCAGATCAGGAACTTAGGAGGAACTTTTCCCCGGGCTTGGAAGTGGAGATGGAACCCCCTGCCCTTGGGTAGGTGAGACTGGTTCTTGTCGAACGTGGATTTTAAAACCACGTTGATCTTTCTGAACCTGGCGGACCTCTTGATGACCGCGTTCTTGAGGAACAACGCGAGGGTCACGTTCCTGAAAGCTAACGCGAGGGTCGCATTCGGATTTGTGAAACTTAGGCCGAGGCCTACGTTTAAATGTTGAAATAGACCCGCGAGGGTCATGTTTTGTTTGAACGCGCCCCTAGGGGTCGCGTTTAGTTGGTGAAACAGACATGTGAGGGTCGCGTTTTGGTTGAACGCTTCCCTGAGGGTCGTGTTTGTTTTTGGCAGCTTCCTTCTGAGGACTGCGTTTTGGGGAGACAACGCGCCACTCAAGGTCGCGTTTCAACTGAATTAGCCGAGGCTCATAATCAGGCTCATTGCCACGAAGTGAGCGTTCTATTTTGGGAACGCTGAGTTCGGCGGGAGCCTCATGAACGCGATTCTCGCGTTGTGCCAGTAGTCGGCTTTCACATAAGTGTGCTCGTCGTATGGATCTTCTCCGTCGGCGAGCAGCGTTCTTTTTGGCTTGCTTCAAAGCCTTAGCAGCAGCGTCATCGACGCTCATGGAACTCGTTTCTTCCAGAGGCCGTTTGTGGCCTGAAGCATGCCTCGCTGACGCGGATGTGGGGTCTTCCGCTGACAAAGCCAGTTTGAGTTCCTGGCCGAAGGAGAGGGCTTTCTTCGGCACTTCAACAACAGAATTAATCTCCTTAGAGATTTTGCGGACACCATGCTTAGCCTTGGGGCTAAGCGATCCAGAGGATAAGGCTTCCTTGTATTTCGCTTGATCAAACTCCACGATGAGAGTTTCTACAGTCGTTCCCATGAGGTGGACGTCGGATTGCGCCACCACTTCTTCATCGGAAAAGCTAGTCCCCAGCGGAGTCGCCATCTTTTGTTTGTAGGAAAAATCGTAAAGAAGAGAATAAAGAAAATTTGACTTTGATTCCTTTGATCTCTATTACAACTTGATTACAAAAGAGAAGAAAACGAATTTGGTTTTCTCCTTTGTTTAAAACTGGGTTCTTCTTGGTAGCGATGGAGTGCCTCCTTCGATTGCTTGTGTCGAACTTGCTCTCCGTTGACGATCCGACCGTCTCTTATCTCGTGGGAATGATGAACTTCTGTGGGAAGTTTTATATGTAACTCTCGGATGAGTTTAAGAACTCTGAACGAGTTTAAACTCTGTAGATAGAGTTGTTAGAACCGAAAATTCGGTTAATGATCAAGCTGTTATCTGTTATCGAAGAATCCTCTCAGATTTGATCTTCTGAGATTGATTCAAAAATCTTATCTTAAAAGATTTAGTTGCTGCTGCTGGTGAATCACCGAACCTGAGTGGTTAGGATCCTCCAGAGTTCACCTCCGCTGCTAACTCCTGTTTAGATTCTGAGAAATCTAATCTCCAGAATCCAACCCGTCAGCCTCCTGATCCGATTCTCAAAAATCTCATCCCTAACTCTGTTGAGTTTGTTGAGTTTTATATGGGGATAAGGGGTTGTAACTGACCCCTATATCCGCTCCTACGTGGGCGAAAATCCCTCAGAACGTAGGATAAACGGTTCTGGAACCGTTCGACTTGTGTTTGAACAAGTCAAACGCCCACTCTGGCGTTCAGAACCCAACTTCGTGTCTTAGAATTGTGACGCGAGGGTTGGTGTTAGCTGAACATTGATGAACGCGAGGGTCGCTCGTGTTTTGATTTGTTCCTTGCTTGAAAATGCGGGGGTCAGTATGAGTTGAACCCTTATGAACGCGAGGGTGACTTGGAAACGCGGGGGTCGCCTGCACTTCCATATTTGTGACGCGGGGATGACTTCCGTGTTTTAGAAGGAGTTTGTTGACTTGTAACTTCTTTTGTAAGGTGTTGCAAAGACCGTTGTTCTGCAATCCTCGCTTTAGCTGTGGTGGAGTGTGAAAGTCGTCAAATTGTAACCTTCACTGTAGATTGTGAAGACTGCTGAATAGAGTTTCCATCAGTTGTCGGAAGTGTCGTCGAATTGTAACTCTTCTTGATCTATGTGAAAAGGCTTCCATTTGCAGTTTCTTCGTTTATCGACCCGAAAGCTATTTGATTGTAGCTTTCGTTGTAGGAGCTTAGACGGGAATCAACATCCATAGTGTCTTTTAGACGAATATTTACCCACAGCTCTCTACCAAGCAATTCACCAACTAAGTCCAACCTTTTATTTCTAAAATCATTACACTGCTCATCAGCATCTCTATTAGTCATGCTGTTGTCGCAGCCATCAAGATCAATCATCTCAGAAATGAGGTCGTGTTTGCGGTGATCGTGGAAGTCGTTTGATTGTGACTTCCGTTATCGGGGCTTGTTTTAATCAGCTATCCATTGTGATTTTTAGACAGTCTACAACGAGCGATGACTAAGATTTTCTAGAAACATCTTAGGAAAACGGTTGAATGCTACGTTGATGATTTAGTGGTAAAGAGCCGCAACAAAGAAGACCACATCAAGGACTTGAGAACGATGTTTGATCTCATGCGGAGTCATCAATTGAAGATGAATCCCACAAAATCCTTCCTCGGAATGTCCAGCGGAAAATTCCTTGGATTCGTCGTCACCACTAAGGGTATACACATCGACCCAGACAAGGTGAAGGCAATACATGAATTGCAACCCCTGAGGAATCTAAGAGAGCTCAGAGGATTGCAAGGGCGTTTAGCTTACATCCGGAGGTTCATCTCAAATCTTTCTGGGAAGTGCCAACCATTTTCTAAGCTAAACAAGAAGGGCGTGTCGTTTATTTGGGATGAGGCTTGCCAAAAAGCATTCGAAGATATCAAGTCATATCTGATGAATCCTCCTGTTCTTGTTACACCAAAATCAGGTAAACCGTTCTTGATTTATATCAAGGCGATGAACCACTCGATAAGTGCTTTACTAGTGTAAGACGATGATAATGGTCATGAACAGGCAGTCTATTATCTAAGTCGGACCTTGATAGGTGCCGAGTCTCGATATCCGATGATCGAGAAAGAATGTCTCGCATTGGTATTCGCAGTACAGAAGATGCGACATTACTTGGTCGGCCAGACGATTTACGTCATTGCTAACGTTAATCCGGTACGGGTATTCATGACTCAACCGGGTTCGATGAATTGGCGGTTAGCAAAGTGGGCCCTTCTCTTGTCCCAGTATGATTTGCACTTCAAACAGCAGAAGTCGGTCAAAGGACAAGCGATTTGTGATCTTTTGGCTGCAAGTCCAACAAAAGATACGGTTGAAGTATATGATGACTTGCCAGATGAAACCCACGAGGTTAACATCACATCACACCAACAAGTATGGCAATTATATTTTGATGGTGCTTCAAGAGCAGTTAATAAGGCAATAATCCCTGGATGTTCTAGAGTCTCCTCCGGAGTTGGAGTTGTCTTAGTTTCCCCAGGGAAGCACGTTATGCCTCGAGCTTATTCACTGACGAATCCATGTTCCAATAACGTAGCCGAGTACAACGCGCTCATCATTGGACTCAGTTTCGCCAAGGAGCTGGGGGTCGAATATCTCGAAGCTTTTGGGGACTCTCAATTGATAGTCAACCAAGTTTGTAGAGAGTATGAAGTCAGAAACCCAGATTTGATTCCGTACCACCAGGAGGCCGTCAGAATGGAAGATTCTTTTGAAGAATTTTACATCGAATACATCCCGTGTCTCCAGAATGCTTATGCAGATGCACTGGCAGCACTAGCAGTATCACTCGTGCAGCCGTCCGAAACTGAACTGCTAGTCACAGTAAGATCACACCAACTCTGCATACCCATATACGATATGGAGGTCGAAGAGGAGGATGATAGAAATGTAAACGCCAAAGAGGTGAACTCAACCTAAATCGGGTCTGAGTCCCGAGATTGGCGTTTCCCATCATTGACTACGTCCAATATGGCATTCTGCCGGAGGATGTAAAGGAAAAAGAATCTATTCGCCGAAGAGCACCACGGTTCTTTTACAATACCGAGACCCGTACGTTATATCATCGGGGGTATGATGATTTGCTTCTCCGATGCCTTTCGAACGAAGAAGCAAAAGAAGTTCTTAAGGAAGCACACGAAGGAGAATGCGGTGCGCATCAGCCTGGTCCCAAGCTCTACGATCGAATCAGAAGAATGGGATACTTTTGGCCAACAATGGTTCGTGACGCAATCGAGTACGCCTGAGAATGTCACGCTTGTCAAGTGCATGCAAATTATATGCACCAACCCCCGGAGCGGTTACACACGTCAACCACGTTCTGGCCATTCGAGACATGGGGGATGGATATTGTCGGTCTTATCTTTCCTCCTTCAGTCAAAGGTGATCGATTTATTCTCGCTATCACCGACTACTTTTCGAAGTGGGCTGAAGCCATTCCGCTTAAAGAAGCAAAGACAAACAATGTCATCAACTTCATCAAGCATCATGTCATATACCGACACGGTGTGCCGAGGCGGATCGTTCATGATAACGGTCCGCAATTCATAAGCAACGCCTTCATCAGGTTCTGTGACAAATTCAAGATTCAAGATATTTCGTCAACGGCTTATTATCCCGCCGCTAATGGATTAGCTGAGGCTTTTAACAAGACGATCATCAAGATCTTGTCAAAACTCGTGAAGACCAACAAGCGAGATTGGGACGATAAACTCGGCGAAGCGCTCTGGGCTTATCGCACCACTATACGCACACCTACGGGAGCCACCCCATATTCGTTAGTGTACGGATGTGAAGCTGTACTACCGTTGGAGATTCAAATCCCCTCCCTTCGGATCGCTCTCGCAACGGAGATGACGACCGAAGAGCAACATCAAAAACGTCTCGAAGAACTCGAGAGGTTGGATGAAAAGCGCTTGGAAGCTCAACAACACATTGAGTTCTACCAGGCTAGAATATCCAGGGCTTTTGACAAAAGGGTCCGCCAAAGAAGCTTCAAGGAAGGAGGTCTGGTCCTCGCTGCTCGTCGACCAATAATCCTCACCTCCAAGAAGAAAGGTAAATTTGAACCTAAGTGGGAAGGACCGTTTGTAATAGACACAGTCTATTCAAATGGCGCTTATCGCTTAATTTCTTTAGAGGGTGTCAGGCAATTAATGCCAATAAATGGGAAGTTCCTGAAAAAGTACTATCCCTAGTACATTCAGAATAACTCATTTATCGGGAAGTTCCTTGAAGAATATTACACTTAATATTCTAGAGGATAACCCAAATTAATTTTCACCACCAAAATCCCTCACTGATCAAGTCCAATTGACAGTGAGTCCACAAAAAAATGTTCTTCTGGGCCTCTTGACTCTTTCCATGAACAAGAGGTCCACTTTCAGTTCGGAGTCCCCTTTCGATAAACGAAAGAACTCCCTTTCTTTTCTCTTTGGTTAAACCTTCTCATAGTCATAACTAAAGTTGAAATTTCACTTCGATAAACGAAGGACTCATCTTCCGATCAGATAACCAATCCTATAAAAGGTAAGTTTATTTAGGTCTTCCAGATTCTCAGAGTGGAGATCCCACTTCTAGTTTCTTTCTTGCACTGGAAATAGAATATAAAATTCTTCCTTTCCAGAATCAAGGAATAGAATATAAAATTCTTCCTTCCTTGCTTGGGGAATAGAATATAAAATTCTTCATTCCCACATCGATCCTTTTTCCAAAATTTATCAATTTAGGATTCATCCTAGGTATTTTATCCCGAAACCTAAGCAGGGATAAGTCTGCGACTAACACGCGCTGCCGGTTTAGTCTTTCTTCGAAGAAGAAGACACCAGAGTTCGATTCTGAGGTATTTTATCCCGAAACCTAAGTAGGGATAAGTCTGCGCCTAACACGTGCTGCCGGTTTAGTCTTTCTCCGAAGAAGAAGACATCAGAGTTCGATTCTGAGGTATTTTATCCCGAAACCTAAGCAGGGATAAGTTTGCGCCTAACACGCGCTGCCGGTTTAGTCTTTCTCCGAAGAAGAAGACACCAGAGTTCGATTCTGGGGTATTTTATCCTGAAACCTAAGTAAGGATAAGTCTGCGCCTAACACGTGCTGCCAGTTAGTTCTTAACCGTTAAAAAGAACACCCATCCGCATATTCAATATTATGGCAGGTTGTTATTAATAACACCGAAATCCATGCCTCACACGCATGGGGAATTTTATCCTGAATCCTAAGAAAGGATATGTCGACGCCTAACACGCGTCGCCGGTTTGATCTTTATCCGTAGAAAAGGCCCAGAGCCTGACTCTGGGGACCTTTATCCCAAAGCTTAAGTAGGGATAAGCCAACGTCTAATACACGTTGCTGGGTAGCCTATTTCCATAACAATGGCAAAGTCTACATATTCGAAGTTGTAGCATGAAGTCTAAGGGAGTTCATTCCTTTAGCGCAACGTCACATGCGGAACGGATTAAAACAATCCGCATGTAAGCCCGACTCAAACGGTAGTTGGTAAGAGCACATCAAATCCGTTAAAGGCTGAGGATTTGCTAAAAATCCTAAGTCAACGTCTCATACACGTTGCTGTTTAGTCTTTTCACAGGAGAAAGACGAAGTCTACGTATTCAACGTCATAGCACTAAAAGAGTTAACTCTTTTAGCTTAACGCCATGTGCGGAACGGATTTAGACAATCCGCATGCTAGCCCGACTCAAACGGTAGTCGGTAAAGGCTAATCAAATCCGTTGAAGGCTGGGGGTTAGCCAAAAATCCTAAAGATAACATCTAACACGTATCGCCGGGTAGCCTATTCCCGTAACAATGGCTAAGTCTATGTATTCGACATCATAGCACGAAGTCTCAGAGAATTTAATCTCTGAGCGCAACGTTACATGCGAACGGATTTAAACAATTCGCATGCTAGCCTGACTCAAACGGTAGTCGGTAAAGGCTCATCAAACCCGTTGATGGCTGAGGGTTTGCCAAAAATCCTATGAGTATTATGGTCAATCATTTCAAACGGAATGACGAATCATAATAAAGATAAAAATGAAAACCAGTTTCACTAAAGGAATCAAAGGTCAAAGTACTCAGCAAACAAAATCATACATCAAAACTATGACCAAAAATCTGCTGACTGATCTTAGACAGCTTCTCATCATAAGCTTGCCTAAGTTCAGCTCTAATGGACTCCTCGGTGGCGGTTGAAGTCTTCGCAGCAGTCTCCTCTGTCTCGACTAGCTTCTGCTTCAAGGACTGCAACTCATCAGACAAAGCCGTGCAGGTTTGCTGATCCTGTGCTTTCGTCATCTGAAGAATACCTAAAGTCTCCTCTTCTTCGCGGAGTTCTCTTCTGAGTCGGTCTATCTTGGTCTCGCAAGAGGTAATGGAAAAGTCGAGCTCGGCAAGTGAAGATAATCTAGTAGCAAGGTCGGTCTCAACTCGATCTACTCGGTCTCGCTGCATCTGAATCTCAAGCTCAGCAAGAATCTGAGTCTCGCGCAGTGACTGTAAGCGGGTATCCAGCTCAGCAGCAACAAATGAGGAAGCGCCTGCATCTCGGAGCTCACGAAACATCTGAAGCTCATGCTCTAGGCAATCGAGGTCGTCAACTATAGCCTGTGCCAAATCTGGATATCCTGCTCCCCTTATCAAATTGACTTTGGAATCAAGGAAAGGCTTGAATTGGCGAAGAAGGAGTCCACCATGGAAGAGCTTGCCAATCATAGCATTCATGAAGGAGAAGAAGGAGCGAAGTTCTATGCAGAGAACGATCTTCTCAGGATCGTCGTCTGATAGCAACTCTTTCACAAGAGCATGGAGCCGAGAAGAAGGCCCTACACAAAGAAGAGGAAATCCGTCAGAAAAAGACCTTGAGGAAGAATAAACAACATTCTCAGTTGCTTAATTCATACCCTCTTGAGTCACTGGGGGTAGTGGAGATGTAACGGCTACAGATGTATCAACTGGTGTAGTTGGTCTCACAGCCGGCTCAATATGGTCATTCTCAACAAAAGCTCCTGTCAAATTCAAAACAGAATTCGCAGAGGCATTACATTATAGCTGCATTAGTCAAAATTGGCTAGTCCTATAATCAACTTAGAAGGAGGCACATACCTTCAAAGGAACCGTTCTCGGGATCTTTAGCGAATGTGGACTCAGGAAACATATCTCCAGGTAGCTGGTCATCAATCTGAGGGGAGCTATACATGAAGTGCAGCATAGGAGTGTCCGCAAACAGGCCTTCCTCGTCAAAATCATCAATCGAGAAGTCTGGCACAAGAGAATATAAGTATCAAAGAAGAATGAAGAGACTACAACCAATAGAAATGAGTTACCTTTCACGGGTGCATTAGCCTCTTTATTTCCAAAATCCTTGTTCGCCTCCTGCAAGTTATCTGAAGGAGCAGGAAGTACAGAGACGATTAGAGGATGCACAAATTCCTTTGTGTGCCATCTAAAAGATACATTGTCAATAGTAGATGTACCTGGATCCGCGGGATCAGGTCCTACATTGATATCCTCCCTAATGTCAGCAACTTCTGTAGGCCTCTCTATATGGGGCAGTGGGTCAGGCTCACCAGGAGATACAGGAACGGGATCGGGACTCACCTCGCTCTCTACACGCTCTCCTATATAGAGATGGAAAAGCATGAGTCAATGTTCAGAATAATCAAGAGGATGGTTTACAGGGTAGATGTTACCTCCGTCACTAGCAGGATCATCACCAGCCAAGTCCATATCAGAGGCTTGGGAAGCTGCACGCGACTTGCGGGCTAATCTCTTCCGCCTAGCAGCAGGGACAATAATCGAAGGTCTCGCTGGGGGAGGAGGATGGAACTCTTCTTCCTGGTCACCAATGGTCCCTGAAACATCAAACCATTGTTAGCTTTAATAATTCTGGAAAGCAGAAGAAAAAGATGAATGGTTAACCTCGTTCGGAAAAATCCTCGTAATCTTCAGGATCTCCGCCTGAAGCCTCGTCCGCAGAATGGAAAGTCCTCTTTCCCTCTTCATCAATCCAACGAGTCTTGTTCCGTGTCCTCTGTGACCGAGCGTTTTCCTAAATCCTATGGGAATCAACCTGAGAAGCTTCCTCGGCCTCTAGCTCTGCAATCGGCTTCACGGGGATAGTCTTATTGGCTGCTAACAACCACTTACAGCTCAAGAAAGTGAGGTTCAACTGCCGATCAGCACTCGGGAGACTGAACTTGGCACCAGTACAGCCAGTCACGGTCCACAACCAAGCACGGAGACCATCCACCAAACCGCCGTGGGCCCGAAGCTGCTGACGGGGATTCCCGACGTAAAGCTGATCATAGCCAAACTGGCGAGCGAATCGGCAGGGTAGATATGGCTCTATGAAACACTGATCCCTCACCCGAAAAGTCAGATAACCTGGCCTAATGTTCACTAGCCAGTTAAAGCAGCCGATGTCCAAGTGAGTTCGATACTCTCTCGGCCTCTCCTCATCTATCAAACAATCGCCATATCGGCCGGAGAACTGCGGAAAGCAAGTGGAAAATGTCCAGCACTTGTGGACCTGCAGCTGCTGTCTGACGTCAGAAAATCCGTGCCCCTCCCACTTGCCATTCTCAAGCAACTGTAGTAGGGGAACGGAGTGGTCTGTGGCGTTCGGTACCGACATCATATCCGAACGGTGAAGGACGAACCAGGCCATCAAATAAGTGTACGGGAGCTCCGTCTTAATGGTGGGAATCTGACCCGGTAAATCACTTTCCTTCCGTGTAAAGGCACCAAAAGCTGTCGAAGTCCTCGATGAATGTCAGCCACCATCACCGGAAGAAGTGAAAGTTCTTTCTTGTAGGCAAGCTGAACTGTTGGGTAGAGCACTTCCAGGGGCAAGGCGTCGCCAGACTGATATGGAACCACGCACTTCTTCAACCAAATAGCGAGATAACCGGCAAGAAGAGTCATCGGTCGAATCGGTGCGGTCACATGCCATAAGAATGATTTGAACTTGGTCCCTGCAGGAAAGCCACCCTCAGGACTGCTAGTGGTATAAGAATGAGCGTCAATCTTCTTTAGCAGACTGTTCACCCCTGAGGGAGTAAGTGGGGCCAACTCACAAATAGCCTCGCCAGAATTATTCTCCAGATTCTTGAACAAATAATTTGCAAATTGCTTCAGACTCACGAACACCTTAGTCCTCTTTGCTAAAGGCTCAGACTGCGCCAAAGCAATATGATAGTGACAAGTGAGGTCCCATAGAGTCTCATAACGGTCGGGCATGCGATCCTTCAATTGATTCAATTCATGATTAGAGGGAAAGTACTCCTGGTATAGCATCTGTCCCATGGGCAAGCCAGAAATTCTGTGCATCTCGTGAAGAGCCAAGCCCAACTCCCCTTGCCGAGTCAGAAAAGTGTTCGAATCTGGATTATAAAGCTCGAACAAAGCACAGAAATGCCTCGCGCTGATAGGCAAGCCATACATGGTGGCATGAACGGCTGCATATAAACCACAGGCGTGCAACTCCTCACCCCATCGGCTCAAGACGTACGTCGTCATGCGAGTCCACCAAAGCTTGTCCAAAGAATGGACCCAACCATAAATCCTGTGACGCGTCGCAGACATCTCTCATCCTAGAGCAGCGAGGCGATTCCTCAAGGTAGAAGCGGTGGCAAGGAACTCGTTACGTGGTGGTGCATCCAGCCCCAATACCCCAGGACGTAATCCGGTGACATGACTCCTACTCGAGCCAGGAAATGCCTAATGAGTGATGTAGCCGCAGTGAACACTCTCATGCTCCTCCGTCAAGCGCCACGACATCTCCCGTGTCACAGCCTGACGCCTGAACTCAGTCAATGAACGATGTCGAGGAATCTTCGGTAAATATATGAAGCCACTGCCAGTTTTATGAAGCCACTGCTCGGCCTCAATAAACACGGCATCCGGGTCTTCGACAGAGTCGCCAAATAAGAAGTCACTCTTCCGAAGAGGCTGAATAGAACTGGCGTCCTTCACGAAAGGTGCGTCGGTAATCAACTGTCGAAGAGCTCGGTACCCACCTTCCTTCACCACCTGGGCAACCTCAGTCGACGTGCCCGAAACGAACTGAGGGGTAACTGGAATAGGGGAAAAGTCGTCAGAAGTCGAATAGTACTCGCCACGACGCCCGTACACTGCGTGAGATGAGAACGCTCCAGAAGGATATCCCACTGGAAATAAACAGTTAAACATCTGTTAGTCTCAATTATAAAAGGAAGTTGAACTCATCTTACAAATGGGTAAGATAGAGTCATTGCCTTATAAAGGGTGAGACGATTCGGCCACATTGTGTAATCACAAGATAGGGTATATTGACAATATATCCCTGCCTTATAAAGCACAGTGCAGCGTCAAATCGCCCCCTTTATTTTTGAGATATGGTTTTGACCAGGCAAAACATATCTTTAATGCGTCGATCCTCACCAAGGAGAATCAAGGCTCTTCCCGATTGCCTCACCAAGGAGAACAACGTGGGGTAAAAGGACTAATTTGCAAATTTCTAAGAAAAAAGGGCTAATTTGTAAATTTCCAAATATTGCCAAAAATAGCTCACCAGCATAAGAGGGAGGCGCGCCATCAGCCGACGTAGCAGGGGAACGACCTCTCGAGGCACGCGACATAATGAGCTGCAAAATAAATTGAGGGATCAGATCTAGAAAAAGGATTGCTTTTTTATCAATTCTACCCCCCTGAAAGAGAAGATCGAGGCGCCAAATCATGATTCTAACCCTCACATATGATCCCACAAATCCATAAATTGAATTAAGCATAAAATAAGCCAAAGTTGTGGAGGATTTACCTGAAGAAAGCTCGAAGATCCGACAAAAATCAAATCTTGAAAGAGGCTCAGACCACGCGCTCGAGGGGCCTGAGAGAAATTTTTATATGAAGATTTTTGGGAGATTTTTCAGTCCAAGATCAAAAGGAAGCCTAGATCTAAGACAACTATGAAGGTTTGAAGGAGAACGGACGCTCGAGGGAAGAGAAAAGCCAAAAAGAAGGAGTGGGGGGGGCGGCCCTAGAGAGGAGAAAGAAAAGAAAAGAAAGAAAGAAAAAGACCCCCTTTTATAATGTGAACCAGCCCTGAACCAGACCGGACCAAGGTGAACCAGACCAGACCAGTCCAAATGAGTTCAAAAGAGGCTGAACTAGGTTGAACCAGACCAAACCAGACTGAACCAGACCAGACCAGGATGAACCAGTCTGAACCAGTCTGAACCAGTCTTGAACCAGTTCTGAACCAGTCTTGAACCAGGTTGAACCAGTCTTGAACCAGGTTGAACCAGTTTGAACCAGAATTGAACCAGAATTCAACTTGGAGCTGAATTGAGCGTCGAAACAACTTCAAATCGACCGAGGGTTCAATCCCTTGTTTATTTTGGTATCTTCCGTGCATTCGGAAGGAGCGGAAGAATTTTTGAGCCAAATTGTTGCCTTTTTGGACCGGTTCAGATAATTATCATACCGATTCAACTAATTCGGGCACGAAAAATACTCCAATAAGGTATATGAGTATAAACTATTCCCTATTTTTGTTGAGAAGTTCCTGGAGAATATTCTTCTAAAAATATTCTTAAGGATAACTCAATAACACTACGCCGGACAACGCGTCGCAAATAAAGACTCAACGCCAACAATCGAGGGTCGGTTATATGTTGAACCAACAAGCATGAGCTAAAGATTGGAAAATCAGAAATCGACTTCAAGTTCATAATTCCGACAACGGTCAGACAATAAATGCAGCACCGGAACCCTTACAGATGTTCGACAAAGCACCGGACAGCCTGAAGGATTGAAGGATTATAGAACAAAAGGTCATTTCCAGGTCCCATTACACCGACTAAGGGTAGGGGCAATCATATCCAAAGCATTCCAGACCCTTCTATAAAAGAACGAGGCTGAAATACTTTGGAGGGGGTATCTGTAGACGTATAAAATTACCTATAGGTCCCTTAGCACAGCTCAGCATGATAATTCGACAAATCAACGGACGTTCGAGTGACGAGGCGATGAGGTCAACGAATTGCACGTAAACAACGGAATGCGTTCGCGTATGGAACCAATCCAACGGTTCGGAAAGTCAACGAGTCATCCAACAACAAAATGGATTTGAACTCAAACACCGAGGCGGATTTACTGCCAAATAAAGACCCGGACTATCAAATCAAAGTCCGAACAAACCAAATACAGAACCGAAAGACGGGAAACGACGGAAAACACCCCAAGGGGGCTCGGCAAAAATCGAACCACCTCGGGGTGGCTCGGTGGCCAAGCCACCCCGGGGTGGCTCGGCCCAGTGCCGAGCCACCCTGAGGTGGCCGACCAGATCTGTGCCAAATGCACAGATCTGGTTGCCTATAAATAGGCCAGGTGATTGGACTTTTGGAAGAACTTTTGGAGAGCCAAAACTCTGCCGGATTGAGAACTTGTGCTTGAGTTTTTTCGAAGGCTTGAAGACTTGGACGTTTGGATCTGGTTCTTGGAGAGCACCCGCATCATAAAAGGCAGGAGTTCGAGAGGATCAAATCTTCAGATCTACATTGCTATACTCCGGATCAAAGCTTGGTCTTTGATCCCGAGATTTGAGCGATTGTTTCCTTGGTAAGATAATCCCTCCGACTATTATTTCCTTGGTGAAATAATACCCGTCATATTGCGTAGATCGGTTCGGATCAAGATCACGCGATAGTCCACGGCAAATAACCCTGGCGCAGGCAAACAACCCACGCAAGCGAGTGACCGGATAACAGGAGCTCGCGATTTGTTAGGTAAACAAGAGAAAAGTTGTAATTTTTTCTTCTTTGTTTTGATTTTCATTGTAAACCGGATCTTATAAAAAGGCCGGATCTTTCTGTAACGCAAAAAGTTGTTATTTTAAGAGTGCAATGACGACAATGAAGAGAGACTCAATTTTTCCCGCGAACAGTGCTCTCCTCTATTGAACACCTCGACTACCACTGCACTTCGCCGGAGTTTGCAAAATCAACAGCTAAAGAACAAAGATTAGAGGACTGTAGAAGAAAATCAAGTAGATAGTTTGATTTTTGGTGTGCTTCAAATAGACAGAGGAAGCTCTTTATACAAGAGTTCTGGTGATCTAAGGGATCAGACAAGGGCTTGAATGATAGTAATGGCCAGTTACTACAATATTTATAACTTCTATAATAAATATCATTCAAGCCTTGTAATATTCGTAATGTGCAAAATGTTTAGGACAAAATAATGTTGCACATGCAGAAAGAGCACGCGTTAGAGCACACATTCGACCCACGCACTTAGACTAACCCGTGAACTAGGACCCGTTCACACAATCAGACCTACACAAGTATGCATTCTAATATCTATGTTATACTATATATAACATGTATGTTAATTTAAATCAAGAGAACACATTCAATTAGTCAATATGAGACTAATACTCGCATACTAATAATTAAGTATGTTTTTTCATCTATAGAATCTAACCATATAAATGATATTCTTCTAAATATATTTTACAAATAAATCCTCTAAATCTCCATTTATATCAACAATCCCCTACAATTCCATAGCTAAACTAAACCTATCATGCTTTAACAGAGGGTATCTTCTAATTTGAACCTTCCCTATAGTTATCCAATTTTATCACCACATGCACAAAGTGAAACTAAGTCTTGAACTTGAACATTTGATGTGGTGATGTTTATTGGTAATTATTTTTATTCTTAAAATTGACAACTTATAAAAGAAGAGTTATATTCTCAAGAAACAAGAAACAAGAAAAATCTATAAACATCTGGTTCTTTTTTGTGTGTTGACGGAAGTTCATTCTTGTCTTCCATTAACAGTCCGACTAAAACACGATGGGTCTTTAATTGATTGATATTATCTAAGTGAATAGATGACAATTTACCTTGAAGAGATGTTAATTGATCCTTTCCTACAAGGACTATTGATTAAGTAAATGGCTGGCTGATGAGGATTATCTATGAAGATCAATAAAAATAGAGGAAGAGTGTGTTCACCGTCGACATTGCTTTTACATGAACCTTTAGCCAATAACCTTTGATTCTCTCTCTCTCTCTCTCTCTCTCTCTCTCTCTCTCTCTCTCTCTCTCCCCCTCAAAATGACAAAAGCCTTGCCGAGAGCAATACCAATTCTTCCTTTTTTTTTCTTTGAGCAAATACCTCTCTATTTATTGGTAAGAAGGGAGAGGGGTGTGAATGGCCATTAAATATGGGTCAATGGCTATTAAATTAGAGTTACTGGGGATCAACCCATGTTTCCCTTAAGAATAGCTCATGAGACAACCATAGGCAAAGTTCGCTACCAAAACATGAGTAGTAACGGTCATGGGTGAGTTCACTGGGCAAACTTTACCGAAACATAGGTAAACCATATTGTTTGAGGGGGATTCACATGGCTGACATGGCTTATGTAGGATTTTTGGGTTTTGGATGAAGTTCACTTAAGTAAATTTCGCTTAGAGCTTCATATGGTTTTGGTTCATATTGCTTTGGGCTTAGTCTTAGCAAAGTTCACATGAGACTTGAACGAACTTCACTGTGACTTGGGCGAGCTTCGCTATGGACTTGTATTTAAGCCATTTTGATCTGATTCATTATTTAGCTCTTAGGTGTCCACTTCTTGAGCTTGTGTTCTAACTATCAAATTTGTACTTTTTGTACTAAGCATTAGCCCAAGCCTCTTATGAACTGAGGGATCCACTTATACACCAGAGGATCTTGTATATTTTAATTGTCTACAAGATCTCCCCCCTATGTTTTTGGGATCCTATATTTGACTTGTAATAGGGGTCAAAATACTTTGGGTAATAGCCAAAAGTGTATTGTTGAACATAGCTTTCATTGTCGTGGATTCATCTTTTGTTGAATGCTCAGTCACATTTGCATGTCTCGTTCATAAAGTGTTCATCTGATCCTGCATCTAGAAAGAAGTTTGTTCAACCTTGCATAAAGGTGAGGTTAGTGAATAGCTTATCTCAACTGGAGTTCACCATGAATTTGGCAAAATTCATCCAATTCTGAGCAACAATCGAGGTTCGCTAGGCAGTTAGCAAAGGTCACTGAGACCATTTCAAATTTCAAAATTTGTGCCTTGATTTGGGACGAGGACCGCTTCTGGGGGGATTTGTGTTGAGTATCACTCTTGGGCGAGATTTGTGGCAAGCTCACTCTTGGGTGAGATTCGCTGAAAGCATATAAATAGGCTAATCTCAACTCTTCCCCTTCATCATCTATTGCAAAACACTAAACCCATCTTAAGTTTTTAGAACCCATCTTCATCAATGGCATGTTGAGGAAAACTCTTTAAGGGCAAGCAAACCTCCACCACTACATGCCGACCAGATCATGCTGCTGGTTCATTCAGCAGTTTGGATATGATTAGCTTTACATCAGCAACCCAAACACTAGAACTATTATGTTCGGGGAGTTTAGTGGATGGCGCCCGCACTTGGTATCATTTAATCACCAAATGCGCCAGTGTGATGTTTACTCTGGTACACAAAACCCCTAACAATTTTATGACTTTAGGGTTTTGTAAATGGAATAGCTACATAAACATCGTCAGCGCACATTTCAAGATCAACAAGACCGGCGTGAAGTGGATTATCAAGGCTTTAAGGAGCTTTCTAAGAAAGGATCTAAGAGCAAAGCACTATGGCTCAGTGAATATCTTGATGATGTGTAACGATGAGAATCTGTAGATGACAAGGATGAGCTGTACGTGCTTGTCGAACAATCGCCTCCACCTAGATTGACCACTGTGCATATAAGGGAGCCATCACCTCAAGGTGAAGAAAAGGACAGAGACGTCCATGGGAAGAGGATGTGACAACCCCCAGGCTCCCAGAGGTCATCTAAATGACCGCGATTGGAATAGCCTGTGAGAGAAGAGCCACCTGAGGCTCCAATGCAAGACCATTGGTTGAATATTCGGCTGTTATTAGTTTTATGGTCATTTCTTTTCGACGAGCCATCATTGAGGCTTCATGTATTTTATTTCTATTTACAAGCAATGCATCTATACTGTCATATTAGCTAGTATCCGAATAGGGGGAGATGGTTAATTATGATATTGATGCTTACATCAATGACACTGATGATTTCGATCATGAAGATGATGCATGCACGTCAGCCCATGCTTCACATAAGACATCGTGTGCTAAAAAGAATGAAGTCACTTTGATTATTAATACCCCCTTTCTTTCCTCTCTCTCTCTCTCTAGCTGTTGAGCCAGAGCCAGTGGTGATCACCACTTCCAAGCCTATGCCCCCATTGAGCCTTTGTTCCCTATTGAAGGTCTAACACCATCCGAGCCAACTAAGGATACAACGACTTCTAAAATAAGGAGGTTGAAGCAAGGATTGAGATTGAGCTTGAGTTGCAAGTAGATACAAGATCTAGGACCAATGTATCGGCTGAAGTTGAAGTTGAAGTTGAGCTCGTGATTGCTGATATAATAATAGCGATGATCGTATGGCCTTCTGAGCCTTCCCTTGTATCAGCTCAGACTTCTTTTCAACTTGTTTAACATATAGTCTCGTATATTCTGGCTACACTTTCTCTCTTCTTGCTACTAGTTAGAGGTCAACTTGAAGGACTTCTTTTGCTTTGACCAAACAACTGATGCTTTAGCCATTTCGACTGAAGCTAGTTCATCGAGGCATGAATTGGTTGAAGTTCCTTTGTCTCTAGATTTGGATGACTCGACTGAATTGGATATTTAGGTCTTGATCAAGAGTGTGATGAAGTTATTCAATTAGAGCATTGAGAAGGCTCTCGCTAATGGCAATGGTATATCTTCTCGATGCAAACGCTTATTACAAAGTCAGTTTAACACTATTGTGCCAGCAGCTAGAACGAAGCATGCTGAACCTTATTGTCACATGATTGACTAGATGAAACTAAACTTCTTGGAGCTACAACATATTCAAGAAGACAATGTAACTATCATTGTAGATCTAGAGTTGAGGTGACTCTTAGACAAGTGTCGTATGTTTGAGGAGGCCACTCATCAAGTGGTCGAAAGGCTCAATCAGAGTATGGGGGAGTTAACTTACCTCCTTAAGGCCTTGAACAAAAAGTGTGCAAATGTTATTGAGGCCATCTCTTACCAATAGGCTATCATTGATGAAGCTAAGGCCATCATAGCCGAGGCACAAGCCAGGTTGGAGGAGGCTCAAAAGCAAAAGCAAGAGCTTGAGGCCAAGTTCGGGGAGTTAGCAGACGAGCATGCTCGAAGGGTGAAGCAGTTGAGGATGGAAAATGATTGATGGATGTAGGAAAGGCTCAAATGATTCTAGTGGATTGCGAGGCTCTGAGGTAGCAAGCTTTGGACATGGTAGCGAAAGTGCACGATGTTGGAATTGCTAAAGTAATAGAGAAAATCGTTTCTCTACATCGCCACTAACTTAGTCCATCTTTTTGCCAGAATTTTAAATTTTTAAAATAAACTCTTTGTAATAGCTTAGTTCCTTTTTTATGATAGTTCAATAAGGGCCCGTTTGTTTGTATTATTTGGTTTTTATGATAGTTCAATAAGGGCCCGTTTGTTTGTATTATTTGGAGGGGGAAAGCCTGCCAAAGTTTTAAAAAAGTTAGAACTTTGGCAGGTTTTCTTGCAAAATCACCCTAATTTAGGGCGATTTTATAAGAAAGCCTACAAACGTTCTGACTTTTTCAGAATTTTTGTAGGCTTTCACCCTCCAAAAATTGCATCCAAACGGGCCCTAAAGGGTCTGATTTCTGGCAAGGGAGTTGGTTTGAACTAAGATAGAATTTTATGATTGAAAGATAGAGGTGTACTATTAACATATCAGATGAGGTTCAGAATCATTAACGACTCTGGGGGGAGGCTGAGTTGTGAGATTCATCACGAGATCTATTTCAAGTCATTATCTCGGTATAACAAAGTAAAGAGTCGATAGAGATGTAGAGTTAACTAGTCGATGGAGTATCAACTGGTCAAGTCTATAACTTGAGTATGTACTATTTAGAGGTGTAATATTAACATGATAGTATAGAAAGTTAACAAAGGTTTAATGTTAATGTGTCAACGAAGTGACCAATAGAAGTACGATGCTAACCGATCAAGTCACAAGATAAACTACTATTTTTGGATGTGTGATGTTAACTTACAATAGGAAAGATCGGTAGATGTATAATGTTAAACTGGTCAAATAAAAAAGGGACATGACTGAAGTATAACGTTAATCGATCAAGTCCAAAGAGAGATTAGTAGAGGTGTAATGTTAATTGATCAATCTCAAAAGGAAAAAATTAACAAATATCCGGTAGAGTTACAGGAGTGCAAACCATTTAAAAGTTTAATGTTAACATGGTGATAGCAAAAGACACTTAGAGTAAAGAAGAGATGTGTGTGAACTTAATCACTTGTTGGGGAATTTTTGTTAGGATCAAACTGAGATGATCGATGATTTTGGTTGAGAAATTACTCTCATGATCAAAGGTAGAAGTTTTAATGTGACTATTGGCTTTGTGGGGAGATAAGAGCAGTTAAATTCAAGGGTAATATTTCTTAAGAAATTTAGTGTTGATTGGTAACATTAACCTTTGACCATTTAGGTCAATCAGGCAATATGCTAGTTTGAGTACACTGTCTCTATTACAAACAGATCTTTCAATTTAGGCTAGAACTTGCTTTTGTCTTATGTGTCACGACCATGAGTCAACGAATAGCCAAGAGCAAGTCTCCTTCTTTGAAAGATCATTCTTTGTCCCTTCTGTTGAAGGCTCTTGATATTTGAGATTGGTAGATCTCGATCTGCTATTGAGTTTTAAGTCTCAACTCATCTAATACTTCTAGTTCTTGGAGACACTTTGTATGATGCTCTTCAGTAGTCATCGTCTCCTCAATGGCGGTGTGTAATGATAGAATTTGGATCTCTAAGGGTACTACAGCTTCATATCCTTCTACCAGAGAGATGAATGTGGTGCCCGTGGGAGTACATACCGTTGCCTGATAGGTCCAAAGATATTCTCTGAGTCTTCATCCAAATCTAGTTTATTGGAAGAGGCAAATTTCTTGAGAAATTTGATGATGGACGTGTTGAATGTTTCAGCCAGACCATTCGCAACCAGGTTGCATGGCATAGGAGTCGTATCCTAAAATTTGAACTTATTGTAGAATTTAAAAAATGATCAACTGATAAATTAAGAACATTATCACGAACGATCCTTTGTGAGATGCTAAATCAATAGATGACATAGTGTTTTAGGAAGTTAACCACATTAGATGTTTTGACTTCTTTGAGGGAGCTTGCTTTAGTTGACTTAAAGAAATAATTAGTAATGGTCAAGATGAATCTGTGGCCTTTTGGTGGATGGTGGACTAAGTGACCTAATGATATCTATTTCCTATATCTCGAATGGTCATTAGGCGATGGTTAGATATAACTCTTTTGGGGGGTTAGTGTAAGAAGTTTACATAAAATTAACATGCATGACATCGCTTGGCATAAGCCACTACATCTACAATCATTATCGGCTAATAATAGCCTACACAACAGAGTTAGTCCTAGAGTTTGGGTCTAGGTTGATGAGCTCTGCACGTGCCATCATGGGCTTCTTTGAGTGCTTCTTGAGCTTTGCTTGATGACAAGTCTCTAAGTAGTACGTCGATAAGCGATACAGTCTCTATGTGACATAGTTGTAAAAGAAGCATGGGCTCTTTCCTTTGGATGAAGATCAGCTATTTTGGATTGTCAGGCATTATGCTATGTACGACATAGTCGACAATTAGGTAACATTAGTCATTGGGTTCGAAACCCCTAGGTGCAATATGAATCTCATTGGCTTCTAGGATCTATTTCGCGAAAGATAACTTGTGGTTGGCTACCATAATTAGCCTGGTAGACCTGGACGACAAGGCTAAAGTAGTCGCGATGATGGTAAAACATTAGCATAAGTTTTCTTGAGGCTGGCTACATAATTGATGTAGAAGCCTTCTAAAGAAAAGTAAGATTTAATGCTATTTCATGGTAGGGCAAGAGATTATTGTGTCAAACCTCATATTCCCTCCTAATATGGTTGACGATTAGTTTGGAATCACCATTAGTTTTAAGATACTTTACACCCATATCTTGAGCGAGTTGTAAGCTAATTATGAGGGCATTGTACTTAGTCATATTATTAGAATATGGCTTGGTCAATGAATAAGCTCGAGGAAGGACATGACTCTGGGGAGCGATTACCACTAACCCTACACCTGCGATGATAACTCCTTCATGTTCCCATTGTGAAGTGCTGTCAAAATAAAGTTGTCACACTTGGTGGTTTAAGGTGATGTTCAATTTGAACACCTTATCTTGAATGTACTCATAGATCTTGGAAGACTCAGAGTTAGGATGATCCATAAGGAAGTCTGCGAGTACTTATCCTTCAACTACTTTTTACGGTAGAAATGTCAGATCATACTGAGAAAGCAGTATTACCCATCCTAGAATTTAAAGATTTTTGCTTTACCATGAGTATTCATAAAGGCCTAACTCTTGAAATAACATGGATGGTTTGACCAGTCAAATAGTCTTATATTTTCTAGATGGCAAAAGACCAGAGCTAGACACTCCTTTTCGATTGGATTGTAGCAGTGCTCAGCACCAAATATAGTTTGGCTTGAATAGTAGATGGCTTGTTTATGGCCTTCATCATTATTCTGAGTAAGAAATGCTTTGAGAGAGTGGTATATGACCCTGACATAGATGAGGAATAGCTTGCCTGATACCGGAGTGGCTAGAACAGATGGCTTCATGAGATATTCTTTAATCTCATCGAAGGCTTTTTGACAAGCATTGTCCCATATAAACAAAATGTACTACTTCTTCAACCTTTGGAATGATTGATATTTTCCTAACATATTATCTATAAATCTGCATATATAGGCTAGACGCCCTCGTAAACATTTAAGTTCTTTAAGATTTCTCAGCGACAACGTCTCCCAAATCACTTTGACTTTTTCTAAGTCAACGTGTATTCCTTTGGAAGTGAGGATAAACCCTACAAAATTACTTGATGATATCTCAGGGAAGGACTTAGCAAGGTTCATCTTGAGTTGATACTTACACATAATCTTAAATATCATTCTCAAATCATTAAGGTGATCATATTTACAACGCCTTCTAATTGTAAGGTAGTCAACATAGCATTCCAACATTTTGCATAAGTACTCATGAAAAATCATACTCATCGTGCATTGGTAGGTAGCTCCAGTATTCTCTAGGCTAAAGGGCATTACTGTATAATAATATACCCCACACGACATTCAAAATGATATGTATTTCTTATCTTCCATATGCATCTTGAGTTTATTATATTTAGAGAAGCCATCTATAAATGACATCCTTTCGAATACACAAGTATTGTCAATCACGACATCTATGATAGGGAGGGGAATTCATCTTTTTGGCAAGCCAAATTGAGATCCTTGAAGTCAATATGAATTCAGATCTTTCCCTTTTTTGCATTATGATGATAATGTTGGCCACTCAGTATAGGTGTTGTTCTTCATGAATGAAGCCGCACTCAATGAGTTTGTGAATTTCTATTTTAATCTGTTGTATCAGTCGAGGATGGAAATACCATAGTTGTTGTTTGATCGGCTTGATGTTAGGGTCAATATTGAGATAATGTACAACCACCTTTGTATCTATTCCATGCATGTCTTCATAGCTCTAGGCAAAGACGTTAATATATTCTCAAATAAGAGATATAAGTTCTTCTTTTTTAGTTGGTGACAAGCTCTTACTAATGATGATGGGTTTGACATTAGTTTCATCACCTATATTGATCTGGACTACCTTACCTTTGGTGGGTGGCTCACCTGGTACAAAGCATAATTCCTACTAGGCCTTAAGATTTTTTGTCTACGGATCATTCCCCGCGTCATCAAATAATTTTGGTTATTGAGCAGGTTAAGTTCTTCAGTTTGCCTGTACAAAGTCATATTGACCATAAACTCTTTGAATAGGGTGTCGACGCTAACATTAGAGTCCTAGTCAGATGTGTCTGAAGAATGCCTTAGTAAGTTTTCAAATCTTGGCTCGGTTCGCATGACTAGTTCTATTGAAGTAATTGATCCTTTCCCCTTTTGGTGTGAAGGGTATTAATGGAACTCGTCGACCTTGGTTAAAATTCAACCCTTGTTTTAGAGTGAAATCGTAACACATTCTCTCCAATATGTGACGAGATTGCTTACTATAATGAGAGAATTTGGGCATTTCTCCATCTTCATCATATGAGACTAGCAAATGTGGCTGGTTCAACTTTCTCAAAGATGATAGTCTCTTGAGTTCCTTCTTTGGTTGGAATGATGAATATGGCATCTTTTGTGCTACTAAGCTATTGACAAACGGAATAGGACTCTTGTATGGACATGTACAATATAGTTCTAAAGCTAACCTAGAAAGCAAGGCATCGACCTCTAAAGTTTTATATTCAGAGCACGAAGAACAATCATAAGCAAATTCTATGTTATCATTGAAAACCTAGTCACCTGATTTTTAGCGGACTAGTCTGTACAATGATTGTTCATGGTGATTACAAGGGGTTCCATTTCCCAAATAGGATTTTTATTCTGGTCGGGCTCACTATCCGCCGCATTATCACTATCAGGATCTTTTGGAATGATTAATTCGATCATTTCCTTATGATCATAAAGACCAGTGAAATAGTTTTCCACTCCTTTAAAGGGATGCTTCTTGACAAAAATGATTTTTCCCTACTCATTGAGATATTTAAAGTATTGATGAAGTAATGATGAGATGACCCTATTAGAATATATCCATGACCATATTAGAAGGGATTATATGATGTCTCTACATCGATGACATAGCTTGTGACTTCCGTCTTTTAGTTGCCAAGTAGGTACCTAAGATGGATTTTGCCCATCAACCAGCGACTACTAGAATCAAATCCAAAATACTAGCGGTTATTTTTGACAACTTGTAAAGTGATATGCCCAAAAAGCTAATGAGCCTTTGAGGGAAGATGCTTAATGAAAACCCTGGATGGATCGATCTGGATTTGCTCAATCTTGGTTGAAGTGGCGTACCCTATATAGTAGAGGGGTCGATTGTGATGATAGTTCTAGGCGAGCAAGTTTTCAAGGTTAAAGGTAATATAGGGCATTTGTATGTCTCTTGATGACACTGGTGGCATTCCCTTTGATCATCAATCAGAGGAAGCGAGGGCACATGGGAGAGGAATGCTTCATTGTCCATCAATGCTTCCATCAAAACTTCCCTCATATCCTCAAAAAAAATGTAAATTTTCATGCAAGGTTATACGAGCTGGGATGTTGGCCAGTGGAGCCAGTAGATCATACAGGAATGAGACATTGAGTCTAGCGGACGGTGGCTTCGATGCCTTGATGAACCATGTCTCCTTCTGCTTAACAGGCTCGGACTGCTTGGAGGGTGGTTGGTCATACTTCTTTAGGTAGTCCTTACCAGATGCCATTCTTGTAGGTGGAACCTAGTCCGATTGCGTCACCATGACCACTTTCTCTTTTTCTAAGTCTATTATTGAAGAGACTTGCAAAGATTCCTCACCTAAAATTGTAGAGGTAGTGTCACAAGACTTTATTTTGCCCTTAATCTTTACATAGGGTGTTGTCTTAGGAGAAGTCTGATGCTCGTCTCAGAGAAAATTAGGATAATCCCACATCACCTCTTTTTGTTGGTTATAAGAGGGACAAAGCTTTGACTTTGATAACCTTACCGATCATTATTGACCAGCTCCATTCTTGTAGTGGGAATGAGAATGACTCCATTCTGGGCTGGAGTCTTTGACATGAAGTTGAATTAAAGCGTCACTATGTTAGCAATCACATTCTTCTGCTCAAGTTGAAACTTAAGGATCTCAGACTTGACGAACGTCTATATGTTGTCCTTAAGAATATAATAGTTTTTATTGGCTATCCCAACATCTTATGATGGAGACAATACTTAGGATCGTCTATCTTCCTAGCTTCTTCAGGGCGTCGGGCTTCTGGAAGCTTCAACCGGTTGCCCTTGTTAAGCACATGGAAGATGGTGATGGTGTGCTTAACTTTAAAAGAATAGTTCTATTGGGAACTCTTTCAAGAGTCTTTTTTCACCTATTGGCCTTTTCAATCCCAATAGCAAACGTCTCATTTATTCTTGATTGGGAAGACTATCCTTGTTTATTGTTATCCCCTTTTCGAATTGAGCAAGGATCGAGTTTATTGAAGCATTATTTTTAGCAATTTCTTCCTGCTCCATTAGATTTTTCCATGAGTTAGCCTTAACAGTGCCCACGTGGGCTTCTATCTGGCTTAGGAAATTGTGTTGATAGGTTTGAAGCAATATTAAAAATAACACGTTGCGGCATCACAATGTTAAATTGCAAAACCATTTGATATAATCTCTAACTGTTCCCCTTTCTTCTTCTCATAGAGGCATTTAGCCAAGATCACATCAGACTGCTTTTCATGAAATTGAGATAGGAATTGTGATTCTAAGTCAGCCCAAATTTTGATGGAACATTTAGCCAGGTTTTGCAACCAATCAAAGGCTATTTCTTAAGGGTGCCAATAAAAAGTCATGCCTTGATGATGTTATTTCCTACTATATATTCTGTTTGCTAATGGAAGAAGTAGATGTGCCGGTTGGGCATTCCCTTACCATTGAACTATACAATATCAGCGGCTTAAACTTCAGTGGGTAAGGAAATGAGTCCCACTCAATGGGATAAGGTCGGGTGATTCTAAATTTTTTTTAGTTTCTTTCGCTATGTAAGAGTGTTAAGCTAGCACTAGAGGCTTTCAAAGATTATTTGAGGGTGATTCATATGGGTGACATGACCCATGTAGGCTATTAGGTTTTGGGCAAAGTTTGCTTGAGAGAAATTCACTTAGAGCCTTATATATGCTTGGTTCCTGTTATGGTGTTCCCATTTTCATAAAAATGTAATTTAAACTCAAGTAGTTGACAAGTCTACTTTCATACACAACGTTACAGTTTCGTCAACGACTAGAGACAATTAAGGCCGACAACTCAACTGGCAGGATGAGACGACACCCCTCAGTGTTGACACGAAAGGCTGTTTTAGTCGACCTCCTTCTATTGACAAAAATTGTCGTGAGTCCACTCGTCCACTTGTAAGGTGGTTACAGATTCGGCTCAAAGAGCGTTACTTCTCGGTGAAACTAAAGAACTATTTTAATCTTGATCCCCTATTTTTATGACAACATGTCAACATCACATTTAATGCTTGGTAGGTGCCATCATGACTCTAGCCCAAATGGTCTTCATGACTCATTGAACCACGGGGGCCCTACCATGCTGCTAATCTCTTCTCATTTAATGCCGAAGCGACCTTCCCTCCACTCGCTAGGCGATACCTGTAAATCAAGTACCGACGTGGCCGCCAACCCACACTTCGTCGCCAACCCACACTTCGCCACCACCCTCCTGCTCTCAGTCGAAGTGACCACCTACCTTTGCCTCCTTAGTATAAATACATGTACTATTCTAACATGAGGGAGGTGAACAAATTTAATCCTCTAACACATATACTACATATTTACAAAAACACACAATTCGTCCTTGACTCCACAAAAGTTCTTTAACTAACTTAGTCGTCGGAGGTAAAAGCACACTAGAGGGGGGTGAATAGGGTGAATACAAATCTAATCTGATTTAATGCTAATTAAAACTTATTAACAAATTATCGTAGTAAATAAGATATACAATAACTTATATGTGTAAGGATATGTAAACTAAGGGCACATAAACATGAGCAATGGTAATATAGAATGAATGAAGAATGAGCACAAATAAATACGCCAATGCAAACTCAAACACAAGAAAATGGTCATAGAGTTCGGTCCCCTAAACCTACATCTCTGCTCCCTACTCCCAGGGAGAATCCACTATCACAATCGGGTTTTCGACGCTCACCCGAAAACGTTTACAACAACACAATCTCGGTTTTCTAGCTTACCAAAAACTTTCACAATACACACTCTTGCAATTACACTTTACACCCTCTAAGTGTTGGTCTCTAGCCCGTTCCCTTCCTCAAGTGCTCAGATTTACGACCTCTCTAGGCTTTACTACCGATGCCACTCCTCTTGAAACCGACCCCGTCTCTCATCACACACTCTCGGTGTACAAGTGTATTACAAAATTATCTCACAATTTAAGCACAAATACAAATAATTTATTCTCTACAATATATAAGAACAAAATTAAGCCCAACTCAATGTTACAATCTCACAAGTCTAAATATACTATGTATAAAAATACTAAAAGCTCAATAGGTTGTGTGTGAACAAAGAGTACAAATAAAATCAAATATAAACTCAATGTAAAATCTAGCTTATGGAAGTTATAATTAAAACAATAAATAGCTAGAATTAAGTTTAGAAAAACTTCTCTATAGATAACAAGAGGGAGAGAGAGAAGAGTTGAAGCTCAAACACAAATGGTGATCTCCCCTAGCTCTTGTAAAAATTTCTTCACAAACGAAATGGTAAACAAACTTGAAACCTTAAACAAACTTGTAAAAGCTCTTTAAAACTTTTCTCTTAGTTGATGAACAGAGCTGGGTATGAGGGGGTATATATAGGGAACCCCAAAGATCAAGAAAACCCAGCAAAAAGACCAAAAAATCAAAAATGTGCAAAGCTGGAAAATATAGCCGTCAGAGGCTATCAGTCAACTAACAAGGTCCATCAGTCGACTGATGAGCCGACCGTTACAGGCCGTTCCCACCTCATCAGTTGATTGATAAACTCATCAGTCGACTGATAGTTTATCAGTCGCAAAAATAGAAACTTTTGGTACTTTCCAGACGAGTTTATCAGTCGACTGATAAGATCCATCAGTTGACTAATAACATGTTATCAGCTTGAAATAAACAGTAAAATTAAATTTCAAACCTCTTTTAAAAATAACAAATAAATTCTAAAAAATATAAAACTTTGGGAAACGTTTATAAACATGAAAATAAACATGTTCTAAAAAAAATTTTGGAATTGTACTTCCCAATTATGAAAACTCTATGTTTTGCAAAAATGTCCAAAACATGAAAACTTGATATACTTGAAATTTGATGTTTTGACATAAACCAAGTTTTAAAACTTTGAAAAATAATTTTATAAATTTAATGAAATGATATAAAATATTTTTATGAAGTCTACAAACTAAAAACTCAATATTATGAAAAAAATGAAGTTTTGCACAATATATGCATTTGACAAAATGATAAATATGAAACATATAAATATGTATATGATTGTATATTTATTTTATATCTATATCACTAAACCAAAACCATTTATCCACATGAAAACAAACATGTATGTATATAAATATTTATTTTGCTTATAAAAACTTTGTTTGTGGATAAAACAAGAAAACGGATAAACCAATGAATTGTGTGTGTGTGTGTATATATGATATTGAGCTTTAAAGTATCTACACACAAGTATAAAATATAACTAATTATACCAAAGCAATTGGTCTTCATTAAGCTTGACTTGGTTATGGATGAAGCTTGATCTGGGATATTTAACTTGAATTGCAAATGGCTTCATACTAATATTCCGCCAACCTCTATTTGATGTGGTCATGTAGGCTCAATTCTATCCAACCTCCAACACATTGTTTGTCTAGACTAAATAAAAAAACACAAACACTAGACAAATAATATTAGTCATAAATTGTTTGTTAAAACCTCAACATAACAAAAAGGCCAATAGGAGGAACCATAGGGGAATCAAACCCTATCCTCTCATGTGTTTTCTATTCATGTAGATTCTTCATATACCTAACTCAAAGAACTAGACATAAAGTCAGAGAAGAAAGCAGACCCTCTTCAATACTGAACAAATCAATCCTAGCCTGGATCAAATTGACTGTGTGATCATATTAACCATCAACAGTTTGGCGCCCACCATAGGGCCTCTTTCCTTTTTTGAGAAGAAATGCCAGGTTCTGAGCAAGGGTCTGACCGGTCTCACCATGTAGAACAACGCTAGAGCTATGTTACCCAAGCTCAACTTGAGGAAACAACTCACAAGCTCTCCCAGTCATATAAAGAACAATTTGCCGTCCTGACGAACGAGCTTCTTTGTTGGCTCCCACAGCCACAATAAACCACTTCGCTTCCTCTGCCTTTTGGAGACCAAGGATCAGAAGCTCATTCTTCTAGAGCACAGTGAGACACCTCACCGTAGACTCCTCGTAACACTGCCAAACAATTGGAGAGCAATGCCAAACAATCAAGCCCTCCGCCTCATCGTTCTCATCATGAAGCCACTAATGAGAGTCTAGGTCTAGATTGTTTTTAGGAGCACGCCAAGGGGGTAGTCTTCAAGACACCCCATTGCCATACTTCTTCGGTTCCTTCAGCTACTATAGGAGCCTCCAGATACGACCAAGTATACAAACCGATAGCTAATGCCATCGGGGGTAACACCCCTCTTTCAGATGACCTTATGAATATGCCATGTGAGAAATTCAAGATACCCCATGTGTAAAATATACTGGTGAGGGAGACCCCTCTGAGCATGTTCAAAATTATTATGATGTAATGAGCATGCTCCAAACACCAGAAGCTGTAATCTGTTGATGCTTCCCCACCATTCTTTTAGGGAGTGCCAAACTCTGGTGGAATGCTCTTGAGAAAAAATCCATCAATATCTTCCAGCAACTTAGCTAAAAATTCATTCATCATTTTCTAGCTGACACCAAGTAAACGCTCCCCCCTCATGTGTTGATCCAAATGAGCCAGGGGCCTGAAGAGAGTCTCCAAGTCTATTTCAAGAGATTCCAAGCGAAGAGGCTAGAATTTAATGATCCATGGAGCGCAGTCGCCATGTTTGCTCTCGTTGCTGGCTTGCAGAGTAATGAGTTAGCCGACTCGCTCACCAAGAAGCCAGTCGCTAACTACGAGCAATTGATGGCCAAGGCCCATCGGTATATGGATATGGAAGATGCTCGTGCTTATAAGGCATCAACCAGAACTACAGAGATATCCGCGGCTACAACTTTGGTAGCACCGTCTATCTTAGCCATCTCATTGACTTTAGTAAGTCCTCCGGTGGTGACACTAGCACCAGAGTTAGCCCGAAGCCTTCCTATAAAGCAAGAGTGGCCAAGAAACCCTTCAACAGCTAACCCCCATCCTAATCGGTCCAACATGAAGGACCAACAGAAGAATCTGGTGCCTAAGGTAGCTCTCACCATCTTCGACACCTTTCTTACCAATGCTCTCACTCTTGTTCAAATGGAGGGATACCTTAAAGAGTCTACTCCTAAGATAAGGTCTAATCCTAAGAACAGAGACACCAGGCAATTCTGCCGTTATCATCAGGATCACGACCATCTTACCAATGATTGTCGAATCCTTAAGAGGGATATAGAGGACCTGATTGAGAAAGGATACTTAAAGAATATTACCTCCTGAAAGGATCACAGGGAAGCTGCTCTAGCTTAAGATGATAGGAGATCTCGCTCACGATCGCTTCGTCCTCAACCACAGAGAGACAGCCGACCCCCGAAAGCTACCCACAAAGGGGTCATCAACATAATCAATGGTGGCCCCATTGTTAGGAGGTCATCCAACAACTCCCAGAAGAGATATGCCAAAAGGGCATTGCAAGTCAATCAGAACCCCAAGAAGACAAAGATGGAGGAACCCATATCATTTGGAGATGCCAACTTGTAGGGTGTTGAGATGCCTCATGATGATCCTATCATCATATATGCGACAATTGATGGCTATCAGGTTAAGCGGATCATGGTCGACACAGGGAGTTCAGTGGACATCTTGTATGTCAGTGCCTTCAACTAGATAAGCATTAACAAATCCCGACTTCTTCCTCGTAGGGGACCTCTAGTAGGATTCACCGGCCATGCTCTTTGTAGGCGTATAAAACTGCCTATAGGTCCCTTAACACAGCTCGACGACGCCGATTCGACAAACCGACCATCGGGCGACATATCCAAACACGACCGTTAGCCCGCAAACACCGAAGCCAAACGATACGCGACGAAGCGAACTAACGAGGCTACGAGGCTGACGAACCGCATGCAAACAACGGAATAAATCCATTCGCGTGTGGAATCAAGCTAACGGGTTGAGGAACCAACGAGTCATCCAACCAAGAGCGGACTCGGACGAACCACGATCGAATCAAGATCAGTTTCGGACTCGAACTCAGAAGCGGATTTACTGCCAAATCAGGATCCAGACTACCAAATCAAAGTTCAGATCAACAACAAAGTGCAGAACCGGAAAACGGACACAAAAAGGCAAAACCACAAACACCAGGAGGGCGGCTCACCGAGCCACCAAGGTAGCTCGGTGGCCGAGCCACCAAGTGGTGGCTCGGCCGAGCCACCTAGGTGGCTCGGTGGGCGCGACCCCTAGGTGGCTCGGCGGCGACCAAGGTGGCTCGGCCACCACCGAGCCACCAAAAGGTGGCTCGATGGTCGAGCCACCAAGGTGGCTGGCCGAGCCACCTGTTGGTGGCTCAGTGTGTCGGCCACCTGTGCGCGGGCACAGTGAAGAGAGGCTATAAATAGAGAGCTTGGTTCATTTGTTCAAAAGTTGGATTTTTTAGAGGCGAAGCTCTGCTGGATTCAAGACTCAGATCTAAAAAAAGATTAAAGCTTTGGGACTTCGAGGACTCACTAATCCAGATCTGGTGCTCGACGATCATCAACACCAAAAAAGGCAGTGTTTGAGAGGATCTGATCTCAGATCTACGCAAGCATACTCCGGATCAAAGCTTGGTCTTTGATCCCGAGATTTGGGCGACTATTTCCTTGGTGAAATAATCCCCCCCGGCTATTATTTCCTTCGTGAAATAATACCCGTCGTACTGCGTAGATCCGACCGGATCTAGATTGCGCGGTGGTCAACGAATAAACCCCGGCGCAGGCAAACAACCCACGCGAGCGAGCGACCGAAAAACAGGAGCTCGTGATTTGTTCGGCAAAAGGAAAAAGTTGTAATCTTTTTTTATTTTCTTTGATTTTCATTGTAACCGGATCTTATAAAAAGACCGGATCTTTGTAACTCAAAAAACTGTTATCTAAGATGACAATAGAATCAACAATGAAGAAAGCAACGAATTTTACCGCGAATAATCTGGCGACCACAGTGGGAGCCACCGATCTCGCTGCCGAGATCGAAGCGTCGTAGCCGCGAATCTTAATCCCGATCGTGGAGGAGGTCGAATACGAGTTCGACCAGCAGAAGTTCGAGGAGTACCTGTCGTCCTCGTCCGGATCAACCTCCCCCCACAAGTCCAAGAAGTTCTCCGCCAGGAGAAAAGCTCGTTGGTATGAAGAGGTCGAAAATACCAACGAAGATCTCGCCCCGTTTGATGCCAAAGTCGCATCGGGTGAGATTCCTCTAATTCCCAACCAGGTCGGATCTACTCTGGCCAACCCTTCTGCCGCAGAGGGCATGGTGACTCTCTCGAAGAGAGCCCACCAAAGGCAACGTCAACGCCTTGCGAAACAATTCGCAAAGGCCATGGAGTCAGTTGACGGGATCCGTTACAATGCGGATCTGAAGAACAGGAGAGGCAAGCAGCCTCAACAAATGATGAATGGCAGCTCCTCTAAGCCGCCAACCAACAAATGGGTCCGTGTTAAACGGAACCGTTCGACATTGGAAGAGCGCATTCGCAAGCGCCGCGCGATGTCAGCGCAGGCACGGGCTCAAGTCCAAGAGGCCCGTAGAAAACTACAGAAGGAAGTGGCAAAGAAGCCGCCACCAACCCGCAAAGTCTGGAGGCCGAAGTTCGAAATGGCGATTCAGGCCAAAGAGCAACCTTTGCAGCCTTCGAAGCAGGTTCAACCTCCGACGAACCAAACGAAGTTGCCGACAATTCTCATGGCTACTCCGGGAGGTCACGCAGAATCATCCCGGAGAAAAAAGTCAGTTTTGGAGCGCCTCGGCCCACTTCCCGATGGACGATGCAAAGCTCCAGTTCAAGAACGTTTGGGCCCGATGAAGAAGCCCCGAACGACTCAACATGCTGGGGGTCGCTGTCACTTTCAGCATGACAAGAAGTTCAAGGCAGCTGCGCACGCCAATTTGCGCATTGAATTCCAGGAGCCTGCTGAGAACTCACGCCCGCAAAGGCATGTTTCGAGGCGCGTAACTTTTGAAAGCCCAAAGAAGGCAATTCACCCTCAGAAGGAAACGTTGTTGTCTGATGACGACGTTATACCTGAGAAGTCGTGTCAACACACGATAGGTTACTCCGACCGTCAAGCCGACGAGTTGTACTATCGTGATGGGAGCATGAGGAAAACCAGGAAGAGGAGTCCTCAAAGATAGAGACTCAATGCCCCTGTTCCAAACTCATTCGGGTGGTATTGTCTAAGTGTAACTGCATCAAGACGGTCCCCGAAAGAGTTTCGGTTTTCGAGAGGCTCAGCACTAAAACGCCAAAGCTAAGGCCTAGGCGTTTCCGACGAAGAAGAATGGCGTTTGAAGACGGAGAATTTCCGAGGGTCACCGCTAACATGACCAGCAAAAGAACATCAACACAGGGTAATCCCGAGCCGATTCTAAAAATACCTCGGTGTGTAACTCGTCTGCAGTCCGGAGCCATCATACGAGCAACCTATGGTAGGGTTCGGACAAGACTACCTTCGGAAGACGAAGAATCGGATGCTCACTCTGCAATCGCATCAGATAACACAGTGTCCAGTGAAGGACAACCCCGTGAGTCATTTATGATAAGCGCGGAACAAGTGGCCAAGATGCTCGAAGAAGCCATGGCCAAACAACAGGAGAGCTTCAGGTTCGAGATGCAGATGGCCATGCAGAATATGAGAAAAATGCATGAGCAACAAATCCAAGCACTGACGAACCAGCAAGGTGAACCAAGCCGCCGTAATCAGGTTGTTCAGGAAGTTGAGAATGCGGATGCGGATGAAGCTCGCAATGCCAATGATCCTCCCGTTAATGCAAGGGGTGGCAATGAGGATGCTAGTCACAACACCACGCTTCCACCTCAGAATCGTGCTGACGAAAACTCGGGTGAAAGCTTGAAAATCAAAAAACCTCGAAAGCAAGATCAATACATTGATTTCTGCTCAAGAGGTGAAGAAAGCGGGCATTCCTTGTCCATACCCAAGAGAATGGGAATCAATCCCATATCCGGCGAAGTTCAACCTAATCAACTTTACGCCGTTTGATGGGAAGGGTTCACCCACTCAGCACGTGATTTACTTCAAATCACACTTGGGGGTTATTTCTGATAACGAACCTCTGATGGTGCGGTTATTCGTTGGCACTCTTCGCGGAGCCACCTTCGATTGGTATCGCCGCCTCAAGCCAGGTAGTATTAATAGATGGGACGATATGGAGACTAAGTTCCTCACCAACCTTCGACGACGACACCGAGATATCTATCGGGTCATTGCTGGACGAGAAACAGAAAGACGGGGAGCTAGTCGACACCTTCGTCAAAAGGTTCCGGAACAAGGCGATGAATTGCCGGGACCCGATCATTGAGGAGTTCATTCTCCAGACCTGCCACAACAATCTTTCGTTGGACGTGTTGGAAGCAATGGAGACAGCACCGTCCAAAACGTGGAAGGATCTAAAGGTCCATGGTGAACAAGCCGAACGCTTCCTCCGAAGGAAGAAAGCCAAGAGGGGTCAATCAACAACTAAGCCTCCGAATTCTAACTTCGCCTCCCGTGGTAAGGGAAAGACACCTACAGCGGCTGTTGATGCTAATCAAACGTCGCAACAGCAGTCCCGGAGACAGCAGAAGACTTCGGATCAGAGGCCCCAAAAAGAGTACTCCTTCAAGGACGAAGATGTTCCAGCCATCTTCAAATCCCTCCTTGAAAATAACAAGATCAAGCTGCCACCGATCACGAATCAGGAGGAAGCTGACGATACTGCGGATCCGAAGTACTGCGCGTACCACAGGAGGATCCTTCATCCCACCAAGGCTTGCTTTACTTTAAAGAATAGCATCCAGACCTTGGTTGAAGCCGGCGTCATAACGCTAGAATAAGCCAGTTGAGAACGGTAACACTCCGATAAGTATAAGAGTATAAACTGCTTCTTGTCACTCTGAAGAGTATATGAGTATAAACTGCTTCTCAATCCTCCGACCGGTATAAGAGGTTAAACTGCTCCCTGATACTCTAATAGGTATATGAGTCTAAACTATTTCCTTTCTTCCACGGGAAGTTCCTGGAAAATGTCATGCGTGGTATTCTTAAGGATAACCCGATCATGCAGCCGATACAATGATAAACCCAGTTTCGCAAGAAAAGCTGGGGGTGGATAATTCATGTGACGGGAAGTTCCCGAAAGAATGTTACATGTAATTTTCTTAGGGATAACCCGATCATTACAAATAAAGTGATAAACATTAAACCCACCGTTTACCTGGTCAAATTTTAGGACCACAACCAAAATCTCCTCTCGATTCCTCCAATGAACGAGAGGCCCACAAATCGAGCGATCAAACCTTCTTACAGTTAGGATCGTTTTAAACCTCCCACTTGGTCAAACCTTCCTACAGTTAGGACCACAACCAAAATCCCCTCTCGATTCCTCCAATGAACTAGAGGTCCACTTTCAAATCGAGTGATCAAACCTTCCTACAGTTAGGGTCATCTCAAGCTCCCGCTTGGTCAAACCTTCCTACAGTTAGGACCAAAACCACAATTCACTCTCGATAGATGAGAAATTCATCTTTAGTTCGGTAATCAAACCTTCTGACAGTTAGGGTTATCTGAATCTTTTTGATTCTCGCAGTGGAGATCCCACTCTTAGTTTCACCTTTCCGGATTCTGGGGGTAGAGATCCCACCTCAGGTCTCCCTTCCAACTGGGAATAGAATATAAAATTCTTCCTTCCCACACCAATCCTTTTCCAAGAATTTAGGATCCATCCTAGGAAGTTTATCCCGAATCCTAAGCAGGGATAAGTCTGCGCCTAACACGCGCTGCCGGTTTAGTCTTTCTTTGAAGAAGAAGACACCAGAGTTCGATTCTGGGGTATTCTATCCCGAAA
>BQKN01064457.1:219119-241844 GCA_022839385.1 Asparagus kiusianus | reverse complement strand
TGGCAGGTTGTTATTAATAACACCAAAATCCATGCCTCATACGCATGAGGAATTTCATCCTGAATCCTAAGAAAGGATATGCCGGTGCCTAACACGCGTCACCGGTTTAGTCTTTTTTCGTAGAAAGAGATACCAGAACCTGACTCTGGGGACCTTTATCTCGAAGCCTAAGTAAGGATAAGTCAACGTCTAATACACGTTGCTGGGTAGCCTATTCCCATAACAATGGCGAAGTCTACATATTCGAAGTCGTAGCACAAAGTCTAAGGGAGTTCATTCTGTTAGCACAACGTTACATGCAGAACGGATTTAGACAATCCACATGCTAGCCCGACTCAAACGGTAGTCGGTAAAGGCTAATCAAATCCGTTGAAGGCTGGGGGGTTAGCCAAAAATCCTAAAGTCAACGCCTAACACGCGTCGCCGGGTAGCCTATTCCCGTAACAAATGGTAAAGCCTATGTATTCAACATCATAGCACAAAGTCTAAGGGAGTTCATTCCTTTAGCACAACGTCACATGCGGAACGGACTAAAACAATCTGCATGTAAGCCCGATTCAAACGGTAATCGGTAAGAGCACGTCAAATCCGTTGAAGGCTGAGGATTTGCCAAAAATCCTAAGTCAACGTCTCATACACGTTGCTGTTTAGTCTTTTCACAGGAGAAAGACGAAGTCTATGTATTCAATATCGTAGCACTAAAAAGGTTAACTCTTTTAGCTTAACGTCACATGTGGAACGGACTTAAACAATCCGCATGCTAGCCTGACTCAAACGGTAGTCGGTAAAGGCTTATCAAACCCGTTGATGGCTGAGAATTTGCTAAAAATTCTATAAATACGAGTCACTGACGCATCAATTTTATAAATTGGTCTCGTGACTCAAGTATCTGCCACGCTCCAATACCTTAAGAGCTTAAACTGTGTATACTCCAGAAGACGTACGAGTATAAACTGTGTCGGAGGCCGGACAACGCGTCACAAGGAAGCTCAAACGCCGAACAACACGTTGCAAACGATGATTCAACGCCGACGACCGATTGTTAGTTCTATGTTGAAACAACAAACTCGAGCTAAAAAGTCAGGAAATCAAGAATCGACTTCAAGTTCAAAGTTCCGACAGACGGTCAGACAATAAATGCAGCACCAGAACCCTTACAGACATTCGACAAAGCACCGAATAGCCTGGAGGACTGAAGGAATCAAGAATAGAAGCCACTCCAAATATCCCGACGTAATCAATTAAAGGATGGGACAATCATATCCAAAGTATTCCAGTCTCTTCTATAAAAGAACGAGGCTGAAATACTTTGGAGGGGGTATCTGTAGGCGTATAAAACTGCCTATAGGTCCCTTAACACAGCTCGACGACGCCGATTCGACAAATCGACCATCGGGCGACATATCCAAACACGACCGTTAGCCTGCAAACACCAAAGCTAAACGATACGCGACGAAGCGGACTAACGAGGCTACGAGGTTGACGAACCGCACGCAAACAACGGAATAAATCCATTCGCGTGTGGAATCAAGCTAACGGGTTGAGGAACCAACGAGTCATCCAACCAAGAGCGGACTCGGACGAACCACGATCGAATCAAGATCAGTTTCGGACTCGAACTCAGAAGCGGATTTACTGCCAAATCAGGATCCAGACTACCAAATCAAAGTCCAGATCAATAACGAAGCACAGAACCGGAAAACGGACACAAAAAGGCAAAACCACAAACACTTGGAGGGCGGCTCACCGAGCCACCAAGGTGGCTCGGCTGAGCCACCTAGGTGGCTCGGTGGCCGAGCCACCTATAGGTGGCGCGACGGCCACCAAGGTGGCTCGGCCACCACCGAGCCACCAAATGGTGGCTCGGTGGCCGAGCCACCAAGGTGGCCGACCGAGCCACCTGTTGGTGGCTCGGTGTGTCGGCCACCTGTGCGTGGGCACAGTGAAGAGAGGCTATAAATAGAGGGCTTGGTTCATTTGTTCAAAGGTTGGATTTTTTGGAGGCGAAGTTCTGCTGGATTCAAGACTCGGATCTAAAAAAAGATTGAAGCTTTGGGACTTCGAGGACTCGCTCATCCAGATCTGGTGCTCGGCGATCATCAACGCCAAAAAAGGCAGGTGTTCGAGAGGACCTGATCTCAGATCTACGCAAGCATACTCCCGATCAAAGCTTGGTCTTTGATCCCGAGATTTGGGCGACTATTTCCTTGGTGAAATAATCCCCCCCGGCTATTATTTCCTTCGTGAAATAATACCCGTCGTACTGCGTAGATCCGATCGGATCTAGATCGCGTGGTGGTCAACGGATAAACCCCGACGCAGGCAAACAACCCACGCAAGCGAGCGACCGAAAAACAGGAGCTCGTGATTTGTTCGGCAAAAGGAGAAAGTTGTAATCTTTTTTTATTTTCTTTGATTTTCATTATAACCGGATCTTATAAAAAGACCGGATCTTTGTAACTCAAAAAGTTGTTATCTAAGATGACAATGGAATCAACAATGAAGAAAGCAACGAATTTCACCGTGAACAATCTTTTGCTAGAAGGGATAATAACCCTCCCATTAACGGTTGGGGAGTACCCTAAGCAAACTACTATGGATTTGAAGTCGGCCCACGATGTCATTTTAGGTCGAGCTGCTCTCCATCTCTTGCAAGCCATCCCTTCTACTTACTATCACATGATCAAATTCCCAACTCCAAATGAAGTTGGGGTAGCCAGGAGCAATTAGCGAGATGCTAGGTCCTATTACCTACTCTCGATCAAGGGTAAGGGAGCACAAGGTACCATGCCTATTGAAAAAGACTGACTCCAATTAGAAAAAATAATGGATCAGCAGAGGATGACACCAGTAGAAGAACTTTGAGAGATTCCCATTGACCAAGAAGGATTGAAGTGGTCAAGATTGGGTCTAGTTTAGTCGAGCCCTAGAGAGGGGCTCTAATAGAGTTTCTACAGGCAAACACTGATGTATTTGCTTGGGGACCCGAAGACATGCCAGGAGTCCCCCCCGAAGTGATATGCCATGAACTGGCCGTCAACAGGCATACCAAGCTTGTTCGACAGAAGAAAAGACATCTCGGCCTAGAACGCTAAAGACAATGGCCGATGAAGTCAAGAGGCTTCTTAAAGCTAGCTTCATCCGGGAAGTTTAATACCCAGAGTGGTTAGCCAATGTTGTTCTGGAGAAAAAGCATTAAACAAATGGGGGATGTGCGTGGACTTCACCGACCTCAACAAAGCTTGTTCTAAGGATAGCTACCCCCTGCCTTGGATCTACCAATTAGTCGATGAAAGTACATGACATGAACTGATCAGTTTCATGGATGCCTTCTCCGGCTATAACCATATCTTCATGGTTGAACATGATTAGGAGAAGACATCCTTCATTACCGATTTGGGCACTTATTGCTATAAGATAATGCCATTTGGATTAAAGAATATAGGAGCTACATATCAAAGACTTGTCACCAAGGTCTTCAAGTAACAGACCGGCCACAATTTGGAGGCCTATGTGGAAGACTTGTTGGTGAAGTCAAAACAAGCATTCGCCTATATTTAGACCTAGACGAGACTTTCTCCATCCTCTGACGCTACCGAATGAAACTCAATCCAGCTAAGTATGCATTTGGAGTACAGTCAGGGAAATTCCTGGGGTTCATGATCATCCAGAGAGGTATAGAGATCAACCCTGAGAAGATGGCCACCATAGAGCAACTGTCTGAGCTACGCACCTTGAAAGACTTTCAGAAGCTGAATGAGAAGATTGCTGCTCTGGGCCGATTCCTTTCCAAATCTGCTAAGAGGAGCCTCTCGTTCTTCAAGACTCTAAGGGGGAGAAAGAACTTGAAGGAAAGCATGACTTGGACGACTGAATGCAGCGCAACATTTCAAGATCTCAAAATTTATTTAAGTTCTAAGCCACTATTAAGCCAGCCTATAGGAAGGGAGACATTGTTCTTATACATGACCGTCTCCTCCGAAGCAGTCAGCTCCGTTCTTGTTTGGGAAGAAGAAAATATCTAGAAGCTCGTCTACTATATAAGTCGGATCCTCCGAGCAGGTGAGCTCAATTACCCTCTTATAAAGAAAGCTGCATTTACCCTCATTATTACTGCAAGAAGATTTTGTCCTTACTTCCAGGCTCATGCTATTATTGTCAGGATGAGCCTACCTTTGAAGAAAACTCTGGGTAGCCCTACAACATCAGGAAGGATGGTTGCCTAGGTAGTCGAACTCAGCAAACATGACATCTAATTTGAGCCCAGAGCAACAATCAAAGCTCAAGCTTTGGTGAACATTTTGATTTAATCGACTTCCCAAAATGATGAGCCAAATGTACTCTTGCTATCTCATCAGCCACCACTTCTGGCACTACCAATAGTGCAAGCACCTATCCCATCGATCCATCATACCTTGGAGCATGATTCACCCGAATATGCCTCATGGTGGCTATTAAAAGTGGACGGATCCTCTAGAGAAGCCAATAGCGGAGTAGGAGTGGTATTGCGAAGCTCTGACGGATCAAAGCATGAACACTCCATTTATTTTGACTTCACAGCCTCAAACAATGAAGCCGAGTATGAAGCTCTTCTTTCTGGCCTTCGAGCAGCACAAGCATTAAAGGTCGGACGTCTCTACATTCTAGCCGACTCGCAATTGGTCGTTCATCAAGTTAATAGATGATATGTAGCTAAAGATTCAAGGATGGCCTTATATCTTAAAACTACCAAAGAGCTTTTGACCAGCTTTCTGGAGTTCAAAATAGCCCAAGTTCCTCACACTCTCAACACTCGGGCAGACACCCTTTCTCAGCTCGGATCAACAAACTCAAGAATCTGCTTGGGTCCTGTTTACACTGTCTCCCTCAAGCAACTCAGTATTTCTAAGCTGCCAGAGGCTGTCATGGAGACAGAAGCACCTGCGCCACCTTGTTGGATGGATCCAATAGTCCTTTACTTAACACAAGGCATTTTACCTAAAGATCCAGTCGAAGCCAAGCGCTTGCATAGGAATTCTTGTCATTACCTTATGATTGACGGCCAGCTTTATCGGACATCTTATACTAACAGTGGCATAGGACCCTATTTCCGATGCCTTCGACTGCCAGAAGCCAATTATGTACTCAGAGAAATTCATGAAGGTAATTGCGAAAATCATCCTTGAGCCCAAACCCTCACGTAGAAAGCTATTCGACAATGGTATTATTGGCTAACTATCCTAGCCGAGTCGAGGCGACTCATTTCTCATTGCCAAAAATGTCAACACTTTTCATCCATTCCTCGGGCAACGACGACCAAGTTGACTTCCATTTTAAGCGCTATACCCTTCGCCCAATGGGGCCTGGATCTGCTAGGGCCTCTCCCCTAAGCTTCAGGACAAAGGAAGTTCCTTATTATAGCGATTGACTACTTTACTAAATGGACCAAAGCCGAACCATTGGCCAAGATTGATGAGAACAACGTCACAAGTTTTGTGTGGAAGTCTATTATTTTTCATTTTGGTGTGCCCCGATCCTTTGTAACTGACAATGGTACCCAGTTCGATAGTAGAGACTTCTGTAACTTTTGTGAGGAATACAACATTCACCTCAAATTATCCTCCGTCACTCACCCAAAATCCAATGGACTTGCGGAGGCTGCTAATAAATGCATCCTCCAAGCCTTAAAGAAGAAGGTGGATGCAATAGTAGGAAACTGGGTTGAAGAGTTGCCTAGTATTCTCTGGTCGTATCGTACGACTCATAAGAATTCAACCGGGGAAACTCTATTTAAGCTAGCATATGGCACAGAAGCAGTCACTCCCGTCGAAATAGGTATGCCTACCATTCGACTATAACACTTTGATGAAGACATGAATTCAATGAGACTCCGAATCAGTCTTGACCTCCTAGAAGAAACCCGAGAGAAAGTGCTCTGGACCCAGGTCATCAAAAGCAACGAATCACCCGCTACTACAATAGCAAGATCCGACCAAGGAGATTCTAGGCTGGCGATCTCGTCCTCTGCAAAGCTGCTTTCGACAAAGACACTCGACGAGGTAAGCTAGCTCCCAACTTAGAAGGCCCTCACATAGTTCTGGAAGAACTTTGAATCAGCACCTATCGGCTAATGGCCCCTTATGGAAGAGTCCTACATCATCCCTGGAATGTCGAGCCCTTGCAGCGTTACTTTCAATAATCTCGCTATGTTATTTCTAATGACTCTATAGATTTCATTTGAAAGTATTGACAAAGTTTTTATTGAAATTGACTCAATTTCTATCTTGCACTCTCGTTGTGTTTGAACTGTGCAGAATTAAAAGCCCTTGGTAACTTTTTCAAGAATAAATCCAAGGCACTCATCATATTGTCGTGTTTGAACCATGTTTTGTTGGTGAAATGCTCCCTTGGTGGTTGTATTCTAATTGAGTAATGTGTCCCTCAGGGTTGCGTTCTGATTGAATAACACACTCTTGAGAGCTATGTTTGATTGGATAACGCGCTCCTAAGAGTCGCATTTTGTAGAATCAACGCTTTCCTAAGGTCTACGTTTTGATCGAACAACGCACCACTGAGAGCAGCATTCAACTTCGCTTTTATGGAGCTCATGCATGGGCTTATGAACGTGAGGCCCGCGTTTCATAGAAACGCCAAGCTCAGAGTCGCGTTTTGGCTCACAAACATGAAGCTCGTGTTGATCAAAAGATCAGTTTTCTCAGAGTTGTGCTCGTCGTATAGATCTTCTCCTTCGCCAAGCGAAATTCTTCTTAGCATGTCTTAAAGCTTTTGAAGTAGCATCACCATCTGTACTGATCAGGTTTGTCGCCGCAATGAGCCTTTTATGACCTGACATCCGTTGTGTTAGTGCGGGTATGGAATCTTCAACTCGACTGATGAGTTTGGTTGAAGCTGAGCCTACTCCTGCAGAGGAGAGCCTGTCCGAGCAATCTATGCCAAAGGAAAGGCCTTCCCTTGGTGATTCAGCTACAATTGGAGCTTTCGTCTCCTTATAGACTTTACGGACTTTGCGCATAGCCTTGGGGCTAAAGGATCCGGAGGAAAGTGCCTCCTTGTACTTGGCTTGATCAAACTCCACAACAAGAGTTTCGACCGTAGTTCCAGTGAGGTTGACGTTGGATTGCGACACCACTTCTTCATCGGTGAAGCTATTCCCCAGCGGAGTCGCCATCTTTTTTTCATGGGAAGATTAAAGAAGAAATAAGAATAAAATTTGTATTAATCTCTCTACCTAACTTAGAAAAAGAATGAATATAATCTCTTACTGTAATCTTTCTCTAACTAACTTACAAAAAATAAATTATAATTTCACTTATCGGTTTCACAATTTATAAAAAAAGGAAGGGATCAACAGAGATCCTCCCCTTTGTTTAAAACTAGGTTCTATTGGTGTCGATGAGAGCTTGAATCTTGTATCCCGTTGACGATCCGAACGCTTTGCCTCGTGGAACTTGGTTGATTCTTCTTGATGGGAAGAATTTGCAATGCAAGTTTAAAACTCTCACAAGTTTAAGAACTATGATCAAGTTTAGAACTCAGAACGAGTTAAGGAACTCGGAACGAGTTTAGAACTCTGTAAAAGAGTTGATTTAATCCAATCGAAATTCGGTTCACAAGCTAAGAAAAAGCTGCAAGAACAGGTCCTTGTTTGTCGGAAAAATTTTGCAGTAAAAGAAATGAAAGAAAAATTGACTTGTATTCCTTTGATCTCAATTACAATTGGATTTCCTGATTACAAAAGAGAAGAGAATTGATCTGGATTCTCCCCTTTGTTTAATTCTGGGTTCTTCACGGTGGCGATGGAGTGCCTCCCTCGAATGCTCGCGTTGAGTTTGCTCTCCGTTGACGATCCGAATATCTTGATTCACTGGAACGGTATCTCCTCCTCACGATTTGACGTTGTGGAGGACTTGCGTGGCAAGTTTTAAACTCTGAACGAGTTGATTGATCTTAACCGTAATTGGTTAGACAAGCCACAGATCTCTTCTTTGCTGTCGAGGAGAAGGATCCAAAAGCCAGCCCAATGATCTCCCTTGTTGCTGCCAAACCGAGAGCCAAATCCCCTCTGCTCGAACCTCAAAGATCAAGGATCAGGATCCAGCCAACCGACCTCTCTGAACTGAATTGGATTTCACTTATTTATAGGGGATTAAAGGGTATAACCGTCCCCTTAATTCGCTCCTAAGTGGGGCTAATGGGATGTAACCGCCCCTTAAATCACTCCTGAGTGGAGTTGTGATCCCCTCAGATCGTGGGAAATGGTTTTGAAACCGTTCAGCTCGTGTTTGAACGAGTCAAACACAAATCCCGCATTCTGGCATGAATTCTGCGTTCAAACATAGTATCTGGAAACTTGGACGCAGTGTCTGAAAGCTCGAACGCATCGGCTGGAAGCTGCGTTTGGCAGTGGAAGAAAGCTGCGTTGGTAACTTTTGAAGCTGTGTTTGTGGTCGAACATGAGCTGCGTTGGCAACCGGATCTGAGCTGCGTTTGTAGCTTTTGGAGCTGCGTTTGCGGCCAAACATGAGCTGCATTGGCAGCCAGATCTGAGCTGCGTTTGCAGCTTTTGGAGCTGTGTTTGCGGTCGAATATGAGCTGCGTTGGCAGTCGGATCTGAGCTGCGTTTGTAGCCGGATCTGAGCTGCGTTTGCAGCTTTTAGAGCTGCGTTTGCGGCCAAACATGAGCTGCGTTGGCAACCGGATCTGAGCTGCGTTTGCAGCTTTTGGAGCTGCGTTTGCGGCCGAATATGAGCTGCGTTGGCAGTCGGATCTGAGCTGCGTTTGCAGCTTTTGGAGCTGCGTTTGTTCTGCGTCAGTGGTGGAGCTTGAGTTGCGTCAATGGCTAAAAAGCTGCGTCTTGATGCTGGTACGCGGGGAGGACTTCTGCAGCTTGATTTGAAGAGACCGTCGATTTGTAGTCTCTTTCTGTCGAAGCGTTGCAAAGATCATCATTTTGTAATCTTTGTTTTAACTCTTTGATATGTAAGAGTCGTCAGATTGTAACTCCCGATGTTGATTGTGAAGGCTGTTTGATTAGAGCTTCCATCAGTTGTCGTAAAGGTTGTCAGATTGTAACCTTCAGCGATCTACGTGAAAGTCTTCAAATTGTAGCCTTCTGGAAGTCGTCAAATTGTAACTTTCATCATTGGTGTTTGATGGGGAATCAGCTATCTATTGTGATTTTTAGACAGCCTACAGTCCTAAAGATCGCTATTCTCCTTAGGTGGTTTTACGATCTCCAAAAGTTAATCTCCCAAGATCTCCTCAAAAAACTAGCCCGATTTAAGTTGATTTTTAGCTATTTATAGGGAATTAAGGGGTGTAACTAACCCCTAAAATCGCTCCTAAGTGGGGTGTGATCACTCTCAAATCGTGGAAAATGGTTTTTGGAACCGTTCAACTCGTATTTGAACGAGTCAAAGGTAAAACTTACGTTTTGGGTATGAACTCTGTGTTTTGGACTTAGGATGCAGAGTTGAGCTGTACATGTTGAGCTGAAAACACAGTGGTGAGTCCTGCGTTTTTGTTGCTTGAAACGCAGAAGTGAGCTTTGCGTTTTGTTCTTAGAATGCATAGGTGAGCTATACATTTTGAGTTGAAGAGAGCATTGATTTGCAGTCTCATTAGTTAGAGCGTTGCAAAGTAATTATGGTCTTCAAAGTTGTAACTCATGTTGATGATTGTGAAGGCTGTTGAATCAGACTTCCATCTGTTGTTGTGAAGGTCGTTGAATTGTAACATTCGTTGATTGTCGTGAAAGTCTCCAAATTATAGCCTTTTGGAAATCGTCGAATTGTAACTTTCATTATCAGTGCTTGATGTGAATTAGCTATCTGTAGTAATTTTTAGACAGACTACAGTCATAATATACATAAGTTACTTATTTTCAAATAAATCCCTTAACTCATTGAACTTGTTATTAGGTCTCACAATTTTGGTAATTTTTTTCAAATTAATAACTCTAATTATTACTTCTACTCTTTATTAGAGGGACTCATATCAAATATTTTAAGAACTGAAGGATCTAATAGTAATTTTAATTATTTGAGGGGTCAACTTCTAAATGAGTTATGAATCGACAAGACATGATAGCACTTTTTATGAATTGAGGGATTTGTTGCAAAATATAAGAATTGTAAGACACTAATATTGGAAGAAAAAAAAGGTTGAATTACATGGATTTCAAAATAAATGAGGCAAACTTTGAGTCTATTGGTTAAAATAAAAAAATTTAAGTAGATAGGCTTTGAAATCAATTAAATTGCTATTGTGTTACTGCATTCCAAACTTATTTTGGAATTAGTCCCTCAAGTCAATAGAAATGTTATTAGGTCCTCTAATTCTCGCAATTTTTTTTTTAAATTAATCTCTCTAGTTGTTGCTTCTATTTTTTTATTAAAGGAAGTAATTTCAAAATAACTTATTAAGAATTACGGAACCTAATATCAATTTTAATGATTTGCAAGATCAATTTCTAATTAACTAAAGAATTGTAGAACTTAATAACACTTTTCATGATTTGAGGGATTAATTTCAAAACATGAAAGATTTAAAGAACTAATAAAATTAATAGTGATGCTATTGGGTCCTCTAAATCTCATAATCTTTTTTAAATTAATCTCTCTAATTGTTGGTTCTACTTTTTATTTAAGAGAAAATTTTCAAAAAAAACTTTTTATGAATTAAGGAACCTAATAGCAATTTTAATGATTTGAGGGATTAATTTCAAATTGACTTAAGAATTGTAAGGCTTAATGACGAATTTCATGATTTGAGGGATTAGTTTCAAAATATGAAAGATTTAAAGGGATCAAATTGAAAAAGAATTTTTTAAGTAAAGGTAAAAAAGAATGGGAAAGTTTTGAGGGAATCAAATCTGGGACCATGATTAATTTCTAATCTACTTAAGAATGGTAAGACTTAATATCAATTTTCATGATTTGAGGAATGAATTTCAAAATGTGAAAGATGTAAAGGACTCACATTAAAAAGAGTTTTTTAAGTAAAGGTGAAAAAATAAATTAGACAAGTTGAGGGAATCGAGCCTAGGATATAGTGAATTCATAGGGGGGGAAATGTACGAACTAAGCTACTTAATGTTTATAATGGATTCCTTGTATTATTTGATATATATATTAAATAATTTAATTGTAGCTATAAAAGACTTGGGAAAAATATGTACAAGCCCCAAAAGCAAAAACTTCATGTGACGAGGCCCCACATAGTTTTTCCATGTGGATCAGCCCCTTGATGTGTGACACTTTGTAATGTAGCCATTTTTATCAATTATTACATGCCAGCTAATCTAAAATTCCCAAATTATCCTTATCCTCTCTCCTCAATCACTCAGACCCAGCACTCATATCCTCTCTCTCTCTCTCTCTCTCTCTCTCTCTCTCTCTCTCTCTCTCTCATCTCCTCTCTCTCTCTCTCTCTCTCTCTCTCTCTCTCTAAAGCTAAGAGCTTTCTCAAGCTCGTCACCCTAGCCCTCGCCCTCCTCCCCATCGCCGACTCTGCTCAGGCCCCAAAGGCTCCCCTCGAGTTCGCCGCCTCCCCCCCTCCCCTCCTCCGCCTATCCTCGTCGCCGTAGATCGTCCCCGCTCCCCCGCCGTAGATCGCCGCCGCAGAGCTTAAGGAAAACGCTCAAAAAGCTCGGGCAATTAAAGACTATTGAGGAGTGCAGGGAGATGATCCGAATGTATGATGTTAATGGAGATAGTGTTTTATGCTTTAATGAATTTAAGAAGATGATGCTACGAGAGTAGGTTGGTTTTTGAGATTGATCTTTACCGTAAATGATGATGTTGTTGTGCCCCGTTGAGATTTGGACATTACTTTTTCTTTATTTATTTATTTGAGATGACTTTGATCAATTGAGGGTTTATGTTAACAATATATCTACGTTTTTAATTTCTCACATGACTGTGGATTTATCCTTATGAGCTTTTGTATTTGCAAATTATGACCGATTCTATTGTGGATATTTTTTTAGTCACCAGGCTGAGACGCACAGAGCATTAATCCATTAGTTAGAAGAAGAAAAGAAAAAAAAAGAAAAAAAGAAAAAAAAAAGAGAAAAGAAAGGTAAGGAGAAGTAGAGTAGAAGGGGAATGAAGAAAAATGTCGTAATTAAGAAAGAACGAAAATATGTATTAATGTATCTCTATGAATGAAATGCCCCATGTTAGTTCTAGCGAGTTCTAGCTCTAAGTCATCTTAGTTCTAGGTTCTTAGGCTCTTAAGTTACTTCTAACTTTTCCCATGTTAGTTCTAGCTCGCCTTATGTTAGTTCTAGCTAATTCTAGCTCTAATTCATTTTAGTTCTAGGCTTTTGAGAATGGGAAAAAACTCCTCCCACATCCGACGGAGCCCACTGAGACACCCCGATGACCCTGATAACCTTCTCCCACCTCCGGCAAGCCTGGACAGTGGCGAAAAGCTCCAAACAGCGAAGAACAAACCCAAACGGCGAGAAATTGCACTGCAGAAAACTACAGTTTTGTGCCGACTTCGCACGCACTTTTCGATCACCTCCAATCTCCGTTTCCGCCGATTTCTTCTTTGGTGACTACCCCTACATGTTGCCTATCACCTCCAATTTGTATCACACTCTAACTCATTCTCTATCTCTCTCGGTAACGTCAGAAACATCGCTCGATGGTATCAACGAGCAGAAAACAGCAGCGTTGTTCCGACTTCGCGCGTGTTTTTTGGCCACCTCCGGTCTCCGTTTTCACCATCGTCTTCGCCGGTATGTAGCCCTTTATATTATCTATCACACGGTATCTTCCTTTTACTTGGGCTCATTTTCTACTTCTTGTTATATCGCTTTGAATATTATTAGTTCTAACTAGTTCTAGCTCTAATTCATCTTAGTTCTAGGCTCTTGGGCTCTCAAGTTAGTTCTAACTTGCCTCATGTTAGTTTTAGCCCATCTAATGTTAGTTCTAGCCCACCCCATTTTAGTTTTAGCTAGTTCTAGCTCTAATTCATCTTAGTTCTAGGCTTTTGAGCTCTCAAGTTAGTTCTAATTTGCCTCATGTTAGTTCTAACTCACCACATGTTAGTTCTAGCCTACCACATGTTAGTTCTAGCTAGTTCTAACTCTAATTCATCTTAGTTTTAGGCTCTTAGGAAATGAGAAAAGCTCCTCCCACCTTTGATGGAACCCACCGAGACACCACGATGACCCCGGCAACCTCCTCCCACCTCCAATAAGCCCAGACAGTGGCGAAAAGCTCCGAACAGCGAAGAACAAATCCGAACAGCGACAAATTGTACTACAGAAAACTACAGTTTTGTGCCAACTCCGCACGCCCTTTTTGATCACCTCTAATCTCCGTTTTAGTAGATTTCTTCTTTGGTGACTAGCCCTATATGTTGCATATCACCTCCAATTTGTATCACGCTCTAACTCATTCTCTCTCTCTCGGTAATGTTCGAAATATCGCGTGTTAATTCTTACACGTTGCGTGTTAGTTCTAGGCTCTTGGGCTCTCAAATTAGTTCTAACTTGTCCCATATTAATTCTAACCCGCCCCATGTTAGTTCTAGCCCGCCCCATATTGGTTCTAGCTAATTCTAACTCTAATTCATCTTAGTTCTAGGCTTTTTGGCTCTCAAGTTAGTTCTAACTTGCCCCATGTTAGTTCTAACATGTCTCATGTTAGTTCTAGCCCGTCCCATTTATTTCTAGCTAGTTCTAACTCTAATTCATCTTAGTTCTAGGCTCTTGGGAACAGAGAGAAACTCCTCTCACATCCGACGGAGCCCACCAAGACACCCCGACGACCCCGACAACCTCCTCCCACCTCCGGCAAGCCCGGACAACGGTAAAAAGTTCCGAACAACGAAGAACAAACCCGAACAACGAGAAATTGCACTGCAGAAAACTATAGTTTTGTGCCTGTAGGCTGTCTAAAATCACAATAGATAGCTGATCCCCATCAAAACAGTGATGATGGAAGTTACAATCTGACGACTTTCAGAAGGTTACAATTTGAAGACTTTCACGTAGATTAATGAATGTTACAATCTGACGACCTTCATAATAACTGATGAAACCTCTAATCAATAGCCTTCACAATCAACATCGAGAGTTACAATCTGACGACTCTCATATTCTTAAGGAGCCAAGACGAAGATTACAAGACAATGGTCTTTGCAACGTTATGACAAAAGAGATTACTTGTTGATAACCTCTTCGAAGCAAGACGCGGAACTCATCACCTCGCTTTAAGACCAAAACGCAGAGGTCATCCCTGCTCATCAACACCAAAACGCGGAGGTCCTCCCCGTGTGTCAATATTAAAACATTAGGGTCGGACCCACGTTGCAACATAAAAACGCCGGAGTCGAACCCGCGTTGCAACATCAAAACGCCGGAGTCGAACCTACGTTGCAACATCAAAACGCTAGGGTCAGACCCGCGTTTTGTGTTTGACTGGTTCAAACAGAACCTGAACGGTTTTAAAACTGTATCTCCACTTAATGGGGTTGGTTACACCCCATTATGGAGAAATTTTAGGGGGGATTACACCCTTTAAACCCTTGAACAGTTTCAAAACTGTTTCTCATGATTTGAGGACAGTTACACCCCACTTAGGAGAGAATTAAGGGGGTGGTTATACCCTTTAATCCCCTATAAATAGGGGTAAACTCAACTGTGTTCCGGTCTTTTCGGTTGGAACTTCTTGGCTCGGATTGACCCTTCGTCTTGGCAGCAACAGGAGAGATCCTTGGGCGAGCTTTTGAGGAGATCGGTATCATCCTCCAACGAAGATCATCTTCAACTTCGGCAACAGAGAGCTTCTGGCCTTGGCTTATTAACTGATTTTCGGTTCAAATCAACTCTTTTATAGAGTTATTCAAAAACTCGTTCAGAGTTCTAAAACTTGCTTTTCAAGTTCTCCACAACGTCAAATCGTGAGGAGAAGATCACGTTCCAGTGAATCAAGACATTCAGATCGTCAACGTAGAGCAAACTCGACGCGAGCATTCGAGGGAGGCACTCCATCGCCACCGTGAAGAACCCAGTTTTAAACAAAGGGGAGAATTCAGATCATTCTCTTCTCTTTTGTAATCGGAATCCAATTGTAATTAAGATTAAAGGAATACAAGTCAATTTTCTTCCATTCTTTTACTTCAAATTTTCCATCAAACAAAAGATGACGACTCTGCTGGGGACGAGCTTCTCTGATGAAGAAGTGGTGGCGCAATCCGATGTTCATCTCACTAGAATGACCGTCGAAACTCTCGTGGTAGAGTTTGATCAAGCTAAGTTTGAGGAGTCCATCTCCTCCGGATCCCTTAGCCCTAAGTCTATGCGCAAGATCCACAAAGTTTTCAAGGAGACTAAAGCTCTAAATGTTGCTCCTATACCGAAGGAAACCCTCTCATTTAGCTAAGATTGCTCGAACATCCCCTCCTCTGAAGGAGTGGGCTCAGCTTATGCCAAACGCAGCCCTCTGTGGCACGTTGTGCAATCAAAACGCAGCCTTCAGAGGCGCGTTCCAACATCAAAACACATACATCAAAACTACGTTGATCTGGCAGAACGCAACTCTCAGGAGTGCGTCCCAGAACCAAAACGCGACCTTCATGTCGCCAAACCAAAATGCGACCTTCACGTTTCAAGTGCTAAACACGACCTTCGCGTTTTAAGTGCCAAACGCGACCTTCGCGTCCTAAGTGCCAAACGCGACCCTCGCGTCCCAAGTGCCAAACGCGACCCTCGCGTCCCAAGTACCAAACGCGACCCTCACGTCCCAAGTACCAAACGCGAGACCCCTGAATACTCTGCGTAGCGCGACTAGGTTGAGGGGCGGATATAAGAAGTTCATGGATTCAATGCATCTCAACCAGATCCATGTTCACCAAGAGCCAGTCCTGTCCAATCATGGACTGGGGGTTCCAATTCAAACCTCACAATCAGTGAGTAATTCTCCTCGAATCTTTACAACAGATTTGAGAGAGTTCATATCGAGAGAAAGACCGATGCAACAAGTCATTCATTCATTCCAATGTGAACGACTGATTCCTACGGTCCTCTCGGGATGTCAATGCTACTTATATGCGGCCCAACTATTGGTGTTCAACCAATTTACGAATGTTGGTTTGCCCAACCAACGACGACGTTCTCATAGGAAGAAGTCTCCAGAGACCGAGTATCCTGGGGTCACTATCAATGTGATCGGTAGAGGGAAAACCTCAGGTCCTAGTTCGGATGACTCTAAGACAAGTCATTCACCGACCGTCAGAGAAATCGCGAACGAGTTTGAAGGAATCCACCAACACACTCGGACGCGAACATGAGCCATCCCCCCTGTCAATTATCGGAGGTTAGCCAGAGGAACCAATTCCGATGATGAACACTCAGCCATTGTAGAGTCCTAATCATCAAGCTCTTTTGTTGAACATGAGAGCTACGCTTATATGACGGGAAACCATAAAGATCTTGCGAAGAGACTTGATGAGAAGGAGGTCATGCTCAAATCTTAGCAGGAGGCAATCAATGAACTCCTGGCCCTGTTGACTCAACTCGTCGCAGACAAGGCTAAATATCAAAAGACAGATTCGCCACCTAGGCAAGAATTCTCCTGGAGAGGAAGAACATCTTCGTCCTGACCTCACACAGGCAAAGGGAAGGGAAAAATGGTTGATGACACGGTTTCTGACCAAGAAGCCCACAACCTGGAATCTTCCTCTGATGAAGGAAGAGAGACTGAGAACAAGCAGAATCTCCAATCTGCTAAAATGGAAGAATTGGAAGCCTATCTCAATGCCATTTCTAACAGAAGTGAGCTCCAAGAGGAGGGAGTTACCAGGCCCTATCCTGCCGAATGGGATGCAGCCCCTTATCCAACATATCTATCATTTCAAGTCACAGACTGGGAATGTGATATCAAACGATACCATTCTGGCTCGATTGTTCATTGGCACCCTCAAGGGATTTGCCTTTGAATGGTTCAGGAAACTGTCTGTCGGCTGTATCCAAAAGTAGGCGGATCTAGAGAGACTCTTCCTGTCAAGATTCTTTAAAGAGGATACAGAAGTCTCCATCCATACCTTTCTCGTCACTAAGCAGAAGAAGAGGGAGTCTGTTAAAGCCTTCGTCAAAAGGTTTTGAAACATGGCTTTGCGATGTTCGTCAAGTATGACACAGTCTACCTTAGTGGAGACATGTCGTCATAACTTGCAGACCGACCTTCTAGTATAAATGAGGGTTACAGAATGCCATTCTTGGAGACAACTAATCTCTTAAGGCGAACAAGCTCAAAAGATTATTGCTAGGATCAAAGTTGAAGAACAAAGTAAGCAGGATCAGCCTGAGCAATCGGACCAAGCGCAATCTTCTCCTGAGCAATCGGACCAAGCCCAATCTTCTCAGTCAGAAAGAGAAGATACTACGCCCGCTGAAGCCAATCCTCTCCAGTAAGATGGCGGGTCCAACATCTATCACGTTAATATTTACCTCTGATAGTCAAACTTGTTAGACAGTGACTCACTAGGCGATGTGTCATATCCACCATTTTCCCCCTGCACTTATTCAAGACTGGGGGGTGGTTTATTTGTAGTCCATTGGATTAAGAGTAATAAATTTTCTAATTTATTATATTTAATATAATACCTCTGTCAACTACAAAATCTACCAAAACTATCACGTTAATATTTACCTCTGATAGTCCATCAACTTGTCAATCCGCTTCAATAGGATGGCAGGTCCACTAAAACTATCATATTAACATTTACCTCTGATAGTCCATCAACTTGTCAATCCGCTTTAATAGGATGGCAGGTCCACCAAAACTATCACGTTAACATTTACCTCTGATAGTCCATCAACTTGTCAATCCGCTTCAATAGGATGACAGGTCCACTAAAACTATCATGTTATGATTTACCTCTGATAGTCCATCAACTTGTCAATCCGCTTCAATAGGATGGCAGGTCCACAAAACTATCATGTTAACATTTACCTCTGATAGTCCATCAACTTGTCAATCCGCTTCAATAGGATGGCAGGTCCACTAAAACTATCACGTTAATTATCACCCTTGATAGTCTGTTTTCCCCAAATTCCTCGATGGCGGGTCTATCAAAACTATCATGTTAATGATTACCTCTGATAGTCCATTCCCTCTAAATTCTCTTGCTAATCCTCTTCAAGTAAGATGGTGGGTCCACAAAAACTATCACGTTAACAGTTACCTCTGATAGTCAAACTCATCAGATAATGGCCTACCTAGTGATGTGCCTCTATTCCGACTTCATGGATAGTGCCTTACTAGGCGATGTGCCTTGTCTACCTCTTTTATTCCCCTGCTAAGTCTTAATCAAGACTGGGGGTTGATCACTTTGAATCCTTTGGATTAAGAGTAACAAATCTTTTACATCATCGAGTTAACATTACACTTCTGATGATCATCATCCCCACAGAGTATGAATGCATCTTATATCACTCCCAATTTGTCAAGTTAATAATACACCTCTGACAATAATCAACTTATCAATCCTTATCAATAGGATAATAAGTCCTCAAAATTGCTCAAATCGCAATCTTCCCTAACTAGACACTAAGTCTTCAAAATCTTATTCAGATCACAAGTATCAAAACTCATCGCTTCTTATGATAAACTCACCTAGCAAGTCTCCCCAGCGAGACGCTAATTTCTCAAGACCTTATGCAAATCACAAGTACACATTCTCTTGTCAAGTTAATAATACACATCTGACAATCCACTCATCAATCCTCATCAATAGGATGATAAGTCTCCAAAGTTGCTCCAATCGTAACAAAGATCCTGTCACGTTAACATCATACCTCTGACAAATCCACTTATCAATCCTCGTCAATAGGATGATAAGTCCACAAAGTTGCCCCGATCGCAACAAATTCCTGTCATGTTAACACCAAACCTCTGACAACCAAATCAACTTATCGACTCCCTTCAATAGAGCGATAGGTCCCCAATGTTGCTCCAATCGTAACAAAATCCTATCACGTTAACATCATACTTCTGACAAATCCACTTATCAATCATCGTCAATAGGATGATAAGTCCACAAAGTTGCTCCAATCGCAACAAAATTCTGCCACGTTAACATCATACCTCTGACAAATCCACTTATCAATCCTCGTCAATAGGATGATAAGTCCACAAAGTTTCACCGATCGCAACAAATTCCTATCTTGTTAACACCAAACCTCTGACAATTAACTAATTGTCTCTCTTCGATAGAACGATAGGTCCACAAAAATCTTGTCACGTTAATCCCACACCTCTGACAAAATCTACTTATCAACTCTCTCCAATAGAGCGATAGGTCCTCAAAGTTGCTCTGATCGCAACAAATTCCCGTCAAGTTAACATCACACCTCTGACGACCAAATCAACTTATCGACTCTCTTCGATAGAGCGATAAGTCCATAAAATACTGTTAGGTTAACATCACACCTCTAACAGTCAAACCCCCCCCATGAACTTGTTAATCCTTTTTCAACAAGAATAGCAAGTTTTTATTATAAAATCCCTAGTGGATTAAATATTTTCTAGAATTAGCCTAGTGATAATAAAGAAAATTTCTGAATTTCATTCTAAGTGAAAATTCATGCCAAGTTAATATTACACATCAGGCGCTTTCAACTTTCTTTCAGTGTTTCGAATAACACAGGAAGAAACAGTGATAAAGTCTACGTATTCAATATCGTAGCCGGTGATTATCATTAAATTAATAATCTCTGAATCCATACCTTGCATGTATGGGGAATTTTATCCCGAATCCTAAGAAGGGATAAGTCAATGCCTAATACGCGTTGCCGGTTAGTCTTTGACCGTAAAAAGGACAAAAACCCACATAATCAACATCGTGGCAGGTTGTTATTAATAACACCGAAATCCATGTCTTGCACGCATGGGGGACTTTATCTCGATCCCTAATTAGAGATAAGTCGACATCTAACACATGCTGCCGGGTAGCCTATTCTCGCAACAATGGCAAGGCCTACGTATTTAATATCGTAGTAGGCCGTTATTAATAACGCCAAAATCCATGCCTCATACGCATGGGGGACTTTATCTCGATCCCTAATTAGAGATAATTCTACGCCTAACACGCGTTGTCGGTTAGTTTTTTACCGTGAAAAAGATATCAAAATCCATGCCTCACACGAATGTGGGACTTTATCTCGATCCCTAATTAGAAATAAGCTTACGCCTAACACGCGTTGCCGGTTAGTCTTTTTCCGTAAAAATGACAAAGTCTATGTATTCAAAATCATAGCATCAGGTCTAAGAGGGTTCATTCTCTTAGCACAACGTTACATGTGAAACGGATTCAAATAATTCACATGCTAGCCCGACTCAAACAGTAGTCGGTAAAGGCTTATCAAATCCGTTGATGGCTGGGGGTTTGCCAAAAATCTTATGCATATTTGCAGGCTCATCAGCTTAATGGATGTGAACCGAGACTTGAAATAGATGAGCTAAAGACAAGTCTCAAAGACTTAGTCAAAAATGCACGAAAGCCACTTCCATGCCTTAAGTCAAAACGCCAAGGTCAGACCCGCGTTGCAAAAATCACGACGCCGAGGTCACACCTGGGTTCCAAATTTAAAACGCCAAAGTCAGTCCCGTGTCTCAAGTTCAAAATGCAGGGGTCCACCCCCGCATTCCAGAAGCAGGATTATGACGCATACCTTCACACAGGTCCTACGTGGCAAATCCCTTCAACCAATATGCCTTCGAAGCGAGTGCAGAGAACAAATCCTTTACCACAAGGAATCAACAGCTCCAAGATCAGAGTTGAGATCCAAAGTATTTTGAAAATTCATCCCAGTCAATCGCGAACTTTTAAAAACTTTGGAGGGGGATCTATAGGCTGTCTAAAAATCATAATAGATAGCTGATCCCCATCAAAACACCGATGATGGAAGTTACAATCTGACGACTTTCAGAAGGTTACAATTTGAAGACTTTCACGTAGATTGATGAAGGTTACAATCTGACGACCTTCACAATAACTGATGAAAGCTCTAATCAACAGCCTTCATAATCAACATCGAGAGTTACAATCTGACGACTCTCATATTCTTAAGGAGCCAAGACGAAGGTTACAAGACAATGGTCTTTGCAACGTTATGACAAAAGAGATTACTTGTTGATAACCTCTTCGAAGCAAGACGCGGAACTCATCACCGCGCTCTAAGACCAAAACGCAGAGGTCATCCCTGTGCATCAACACCAAAACGCGGAGGTCTTCCCCGTGTGTCAATATTAAAACGCTAGGGTCGGACCCGCGTTGCAACATCAAAACGCCGGAGTCGAACCCGCGTTGCAACATCAAAACGCCAGAGTCGAACCTACGTTGTAAAATCAAAACGCTAGGGTCAGACCCGTATTTTTGTGTTTGACTGGTTCAAACAGAACCTGAACGGTTTTAAAACCGTATCTTCACTTTATAGGGTCAGTTACACCCCATTATGGAGAGATTTTAGGGGGGATTACACCCCTTAAACCCTTGAACAGTTTCAAAACTGTTTCTCATGATTTGAGGACGGTTACACCCCACATAGGAGAGAATTAAGGGGGTGGTTATACCCCTTAATCCCCTATAAGTAGGGGTAAACTCAACTGAGTTCTGATCTTTTCGGTTGGAACTTCTTAGCTCGGATTGACCCTTCGGCTTGGTAGCAACAGGAGAGATCCTTGGGCGAGCTTTTGAGGAGACCGGCATCATCCTCCAACGAAGATCATCTTCAACTTCGGCAACAGAGAGCTTCTGGCCTTGGCTTATTAACCGATTTTTGGTTAAAATCAACTCTTTTACAGAGTTCTTCAAAAACTCGTTCAGAGTTCTAAAACTTGCTTTGCAAGTTCTCCACAACGTCAAATCGTGAGGAGAAGACCACGTTCCAGTGAATCAAGACATTCAGATCGTCAACGGAGAGCAAACTCGACGCGAGCATTCGAGAGAGGCACTCCATCGCCACCATGAAGCACCCAGTTTTAAACAAAGGGGAGAATTCAGATCATTCTCTTCTCTTTTGTAATCGGAATCCAATTGTAATTAAGATTAAAGGAATACAAGTCAATTTTCTTCCATTCTTTTTACTTCAAATTTTCCACCAAACAGTGCCGACTTCGCACGTACTTTCCGATCACCTCCAATCTTCGTTTCTGTCAATTTCTTCTTTAGTGACTAGCCCTACATGTTGCCTATCACCTCCAATTTTTATCACGCTCTAACTCATTCTCTATCTCTCTTGGTAATGTTCGAAACATCGTTCGGTGGTAGCAATGAGCAGAAAACAGCAGCGTCGTGCCGACTTAGCATGCGTTTTTTGACCACCTCCGGTCTCCGTTTTCACTAACGTCTTCGCCGGTGTGTAGCCCTTTATATTGTCTATCACACGATATCTTCCTTTCACTTGGGTTCATTTTCTACCTCTTGTTATATCGCTTCGAATATTATTAGTTAGAACTAACACAGGGCGTGCTAGAACTAACATGGGGTGGGTTAGAACTAACATGGGACAAGTTAGAACTAACTTGAGAGCTTAAGAGCTTAGAACTAAGATGAATTAGAGCTAGAACTAGCTAGAACTAACATGGGACAAGCTAGAACTAACATGGGGTGGGTTAGGTCTAACATGGGGGCAAGTTAGAACTAACTTAAGAGCCCAAGAGGCTTAACTAAGATGAATTAGAGCTAGAACTAGCTAGAACT
>BQKN01064457.1:208617-219109 GCA_022839385.1 Asparagus kiusianus | reverse complement strand
CCAAGAGGCTTAACTAAGATGAATTAGAGCTAGAACTAGCTAGAACTAATAAGGGACGGGCTAGAACTAATATGGGGTGGGTTAGCACTAACATGGGGGCAAGTTAGAACTAACTTGAGAGCCCAAGAGATTAGAACTAAGATGAATTAGAGCTAGAACTAGCTAGAACTAACATGGAATGTGCTAGAACTAACATGGAGCGGGCTAGAACTAATATGGGGCAAGTTAAAACTAACTTGAGAGACTAAGAGAACTAAGATGAATTAGAGCTAAAACTAGTTAGAACTAACAATATTCGAAGCGATATAACGAGAAGTAGAAAATGAGACCAAGTAAAAGAAAGATACCGTGTGATAGACAATATAAAGAGCTACACACCGGCGAAGACGGTGGTGAAAATGGAGACCGGAGGTGGCCGAAAAACGCGAACGAAGTCGGTACGGTGTTGCTATTTTCTACTCGCTACTACCGTTGAGTGATGTTCGGACGTTACCAAGAGAGATAGAGAATGAGTTAGAGCGTGATACAAATTAAAGATGATAGGTAACATATAGGGCTAGTCACCAAAGAAGAAATTGGAGGTGATCGGAAAGTGCGTGTGAAGTCGACATAAAACTGTAGTTTTCTGCAGTGTAATTTCTCGCTGTTCGAATTTGTTCTTCGCTATTCGGAGCTTTTCGCCGCTGTCCGTGCTTGTCGGAGGTGGGAGGAAGTTGTCGGGGTCATCGGGGTGTCTCTGTGGGCTCCGTTAGAGCTGGGAGGAGCTTTTCTCCTTTCCCAAGATCCTAGAACTAAGATGAATTAGAGTTAGAACTAACTAGAACTAACATGGGGTGGGCTAGAACTAACATAGGGTGAGTTAGAACTAACATGAGGCAAGTTAGAACTAACTTGAGAGCTCTAAAGCCTAGAACTAAAATGAATTAGAGCTAAAACTAGCTAAAACTAACATGGGACGGGCTAGAATTAACATGGAGAGGGCTAGAACTAACATGGGGAAAATTAGAACTAACTTGAGAGCCCAAGAACCTAGAACTAAGATGAATTAGAGCTAGAACTAGTTAGAACTAACAATATTAAAAGTGATATAATAAGAAGTAGAAAATGAACCCAAGTAAAAGGAAGATACCATGTGATAGACAATATAAAGGGCTACACACCGGCGAAGACGGTGGTGAAAACAGAGACCGGAGGTGGCCAGAAAACGCGTGCGAAGTCGGCACGATGCTGCTATTTTCTGCTTGCTGCTGCCATCGAGCGATGTTTCGGATGTTACCGAGAGAGATAGAGAATGAGTTAGAGTGTGATACAAATTGGAGGTGATAGGCAACATGTAGGGCTAGTCACCAAAGAAGAAATCAGCGGAAACGGAAATTGGAGATGATCGAAAAGTGAGTACGAAGTCGGCACAAAACTGTAGTTTTCTGCAGTGCAATTTCTTGCCATTTAGGTTTGTTCTTTACTGTTTGGAGCTTTTTGCCGCTGTCCAGACTTGCCGAAGGTGGAAGGAGATTGTCGGGGTCATCAGGGTGTCTCGGTGGGCTCCGTCAGAGGTGGGAGGAACTTTTTTCCGTTCCCAAGAGCCTAAAACTAAGATGAATTAGAGCTAGAACTAGCTAGAACTAACATGGGATGGGCTAGATCTAACATGGGACGGACTAGAATTAACATGGGGCAAGTTAGAACTAACTTGAGAACCCAAAAGCCTAGAACTAAGATGAATTAGAGCTAGAACTAGTTAGAACTAATAATATTCGAAGCGATATAACAAGAAGTAGAAAATAAGCCCAAGTAAAAGGAAGATACCGTGTGATAGACAATATAAATAGCTACACATTGGCGAAGACGGTGGTGAAAACGAAGACTGGAGGTGGCCAGAAAACACGCGCGAAGTTAGTACAACGCTGCTGTTTTCTACTCGCTGCTACCATCGAGCGATGTTTCGGATGTTACCAAGAAAGATAGAGAATGAGTTAGAGCGTGATACAAATTGGAGGTGATAGGCAACACATAGGACTAGTCACTAAAGAATAAATCGACAGAAACGGAGATTGGAGGTGATCGAAAAGTGTGTACGAAGACGGCACAAAACTGTAGTTTTCTACAGTGCAATTTCTCATTGTTCAGATTTGTTCTTCGCTGTTTGGAGCTTTTCGCCACTAGCCGAGCTTGTCGGAGGTGGGAGGAGGTTGCAGGGGTCATCGGGGTGTCTCGGTGGGCTCCGTCGAAGATGGGAGGAGCTTTTCTCCTTTCCCAAGATCCTAGAACTAAAATGAATTAGAGTTAGAACTAGTTAGAACTAACACGGGGGTAGGCTAGAACTAACATGGGGTGAGTTAGAACTAATATGAGGCAAGTTAGAACTAACTTGAGAGCTCAAATGCCTAGAACTAAGATGAATTAGAACTAGAACTAGCTAAAACTAACATAGGGCGGGCTAGAACTAACATGGGGCAAGTTAGAACTAACTTGAGAGCCCAAGAGCCTAGAACTAAGATGAATTAGAGCTAGAATTAGTTAGAACTAATAATATTCAAAGCGATATAACAAGAAGTAGAAAATGAACCCAAGTAAAAGGAAGATACCGTGTGATAGACAATATAAAGGGCTACACACCGGCGAAGACGGTGGTAAAAACGGAGACCGGAGGTGGCCAAAAAACGCGCGTGAAGTCGGAACAGGGCTGCTGTTTTTTGCTCGCTGCTACCGTCGAGCGATATTTCGAACGTTACCGAGAGAGATAGAGAACGAGTTAGAGTGTGATACAAATTGGAGGTGATAGGCAACATGTAAGGCTAGTCACCAAAGAAGAAATTGGCAGATACGGAGATTGGAGGTGATCGAAAAGTGCGTGCGAAGTCGGCACAAAACTGCAGTTTTTCGCAGTGTAATTTCTTGCTATTTGGGTTTGTTCTTCGTTGTTCGGAGCTTTTCGCCGCTGTCTGGGCTTTTCGGAGGTAGGAGGAGGTGGGAGGAGGTTGTCGGGGTCATCAGGGTATCTCGGTAGGCTCCGTCGGAGGTGGGAGGAGCTTTTTTCCGTTCCCAAGAGCCTAGAACTAAGATGAATTAGAGCTAGAACTAGCTAGAACTAACATAGGACGGGCTAGAACTAACATGGGGTAAATTAGAACTAACTTGAGAGCCTAAGAACCTAGAACTAAGATGAATTAGAGCTTGAACTAGCTAGAACTAACATGGGGCATTTCATTCATAGAGATACATTAATACACAATTTCGTTCTTTCTTAATTACGACATTTCTCTTCATTCCCCATCTACTCTACTTCTCCTTACCTTTCTTTTTTCTTTTTCTTTTTTTTTCTTTTCTTCTTCTAGCTAACGGATTAATGCTCTGTGCGTCTCGGCCTGGTGACTAAAAAAACATCCACAATAGAATCAGTCATAATTTGCAAATACAGAAGCTCATAAGGATAAATCCACAGTCATGTGAGAAATTCAAAACGTAGATATATTGTCAACATGAACCCTCAATTGATCAAAGTCATCTCAAATAAAAAAAAGAAAAAGTAATGTCAAATCTCAACGGGGCACAACAACATCATCATTTACGGTAAAGATCAATCTAAAAAACCAACCTACTCTCGTAGCATCATCTTCTTAAATTCATCAAAGCATAAAACACTATCTCCATTAACATCATACCTTCGGATCATCTCCCTGCACTCCTCAACAGTCTTCAATTGCCCGAGCTTTTCGAGCGTTTTCCTCAAGCTCTGCGGCGGCGATCTACGGTGTGGGAGCGGCGACGATCTACGACGACGAGGACGGGCGGAGGTGGGGAGGGGAGGTGGCGGCGAACTCGAGGAGAGCATTAGGGGCCTGAGCGGAGGCGGCGACGACGAGGAGAGCGAGGGCCAGGGTGACGAGCTTGAGAAAGCTCTTAGTTTTAGAGAGAGGAGAGAGAGAGAGAGAGAGAGAGAGAGAGAGAGAGAGAGAGAGAGGATATGAGTGCTGGGTCTGAGGGATTGAGGAGAGGGGATAAGGATAATTTGGAGATTTTAGCTTAGCTGGCATGTAATAATTAATAAAAAAGAGCTGCAGTACAAAATGTCATACATCAATGGGCTGATCCACATGGGAAAAACTATTAGGGACCTCGTCATATGAAGTTTCTGTTTTTCGGGCCTGTACACATTTTTCCCAAAAGACTTTCTGCAGTCGTAGACCCAATAACTTTAGTATATATATAAATTTAGTCTTAAACTATTTCGACTAACGTTACTGTAGTTAGAGGAAAATTAGGCTCGACCTAGTATCCTTTTGTAATTGCCAAATAGAGATTGTTACTATCTTATCATTGATGTTGTTCAGGGTTTTTGCAATTTTAATGAGAATACCTTCAGAAAGACTGTTTTCAGGCGAGTAAGCAAGACAAAGAGAGAAGAGTTGAATCCGCTGAAAGTAGTTGTGAAAGTAAAATTCTATCCTCTAAATATTTGAAGTATCAAAACAAGGCTCTTAGTTCTATTTATTCTAGTTCTATTTTTTTTATCTAGTTTTAGTTGATCAAAACTACATAATTTTACCCTAGTTCTATGTCTAATTGACTATTACCGTAAAAACTAATCTCGTAGATTATCCTAATTCTAGTTCTGAGTTCCACTTGATTAACCATCCTTCTTAATCCTTCGTTCTTCAACTTTTTTATTGAAGGGGTCACTCTCCGAAAATGTTAAGCTAAAGATTTAACCGGGAAAGCCCATATTGGCCCAACAAGCATGCAGGAAATAGGCCCTTCTCATGAGCCCAACGTCTACGTTCGCAATTGCTCCGAGCGATGCCCACTCCCTCGAGCAAATAGGCGGGGGGCATGAGCAAAATACTCAGCTGCCCGTTGTCATGCCCTCCTTCCTCCTCCTCAAATCCCCTGCGATCCCCGTCAAACCCATTCGAGCTATCTCATCTTCCTCCTCCTCCTCCCTCTCCAAGGCCCAGTTCCAGGCCCAAGCCCGCCCCTTTCCCGACTACAGCCCGAAAAGGCCCACCATCGCCGACGCCGAACTCGTCGCCAGCCTCACCACCGCCCTCAAGCAGCGCCGCCGCTCCGACCCCATCCACCGTATCCTCACCCCGTTCTCCCGCCAATTCCGCCCCGACCACCTCCTGTGGGCCCTCCCCCACCTCCGCTCCGACCCCGCCCTCGTCCTCGCCCTCCTCCGGTGGGCCCGCTCCAGGGCCCACCACCTAACCTCCGAGGCCCACGCCGTCGCAGCCCACGTCTTCTTCTCCTCTAACTGCGCGGCCCTTGCCCGCAGGTTTATCCTCGGCGGGCTTATCTCTCACAGGCATTTCCTCGAGCAGCTGATCTACACCTACAAGTACTGGTGCTCCCACCCCTCTGTGTTCGATCTCGCGTTCCGGGTATCTGTTAGGGCTGGGAAGTTCGACGAGGCCAAGGCTTTGTTCCGTCGGCTGACTGCTTATGGGATCGTCGTCTCAGCGGATTCGTGCAACGTGCTTCTGTCCAAGCTTCCTCTTGACGGGATGCTCGCTGTTTTCTTGGAGTTTCGCGATTCGGGTCTTCGATGGAATGCCGCGTCGTATAATATCGTGATCCATGCTCTGTCTGTGGCTGGGAAGCTCGGAGAAGCCCGTGAAGTTTTGCAGCAGATGGCGGTGAAAAACAGCACTGATTTTGATGATGTACCTGACCCTGATGTAATAAGTTACAGCACCCTGATTGATGGGTATTGCCAAGCTGGGGAGCTTCACAGAGCTCTGCTTTTGTTCGAAGAAATGTGCACGAGAGGTCTAAGGCCAAACCCTTTTGCTTATAATAGCGTAATTTCTCTCCTTTGTAAGCAAGGGAATTTAGTGCAGGCAGAGAAATTGCTAGCGGAAATGTTGGGTCGAGGTATAGCTCCCGATACTGCCTTGTACACAACAATGCTGCATAGTCTTTGCAGCAGAGGAAACCTGTCGACAGCTTATCGCCTTTTCCGTGATATGAAGGGCAGGGGTCTGGAGCCGGATTCTGTAACTTATACTGCTCTGATTTCTGGACTTTGCCAGAATGGAAAAATGCTCGATGCTCATAGATTCTTCAAGGAGATGTTGAGTATGGGCTTGAGTCCTGATGAAGTTACGTACACTTCGCTCATCGATGGCTTTTGCAAGTGTGGAAAGATGCAGGATGCTTTTAACCTTCACAATGAAATGGTACAGAAGGGTTTGACGCCGAATGTTGTCACTTACACTGCTCTTTCGGATGGGCTTTGTAAACAAGGGGATGTCGAGGGTGCAAACGAGCTTTTGCATGAGATGTGTAGAAAGGGTTTGGAATTAAATATTTGTACATATAATTCACTAGTAAATGGTCTTTGTAAGGTTGGTAACATACAGCAGGCGATAAAGACCATGGAAGACATGGAGGCGGCAGGGCTCACTCCTGATACATACACTTATACTACACTGATGGACGCTTTTTGTAAGTCCGGTGAAATTAGTCGAGCTCACAGTCTCCTTCGTGAGATGCTTGATAAAGGAATCCAACCGAGTGTTGTGACTTTTAATGTTTTGATGAATGGATTTTGTGTTGCAATGATGTTAGAAGAGGGAAAGAGACTTTTGGAATGGATGGTAGAGAAGAGTGTACAGCCTAATGCGACAACCTATAATTCTCTTATGAAGCAGTATTCTATAAATAAGGATATGAAAGCCACAACAGATATATATAGAGGAATGTGCACGAACGGGGTGATGCCAGATGAGAAAACATACAATATTTTGATCACAGGGCACGCAAGGTCTAGAAATATGAAGGAGGCATGCTATTTTCACAAAGAGATGGTGGAGAAGGGATTTAGTCTCAGGCCTACTTCTTATAATGCCCTCATCAAAGGGCTCTTTAAGAAGAAAAGATTGATAGATGCAAAGAGTTTGTTCAAAGAGATGAGGGCTAACGGGTTTTCTGCTGACAAGGATATATACGACATATTCATCGATGTCAATTTTAGTGAAGGGAATATTGAGAAGACTCTTAAGCTTTGTGATGAAGCAATAGAGAAAGATCATGGTATTTATGACACTGATAAAACGTAAGCAGTAAGGAGAGATGTCGAAAATTTTTTGGTTGGCTTCTGCAGGATGAGATGATTCCAGTTAGCAAGATCATGGCCTGTGGCTTACTGGTGATGTTTGGATCAAGGTTGGAGATGATGTTGAGCCCAGCACTATTCCTGCGCCTGCATTATCGTCGCTGCAGAGTAGAGACTTCTACGCACTGCTCATTGCCACTGACAACTAGAGTGAGTCTGTTTTTTTTTCCTCCTACCATTCATTAACTGATGTACTTATACTGGCAATAATTCTAGATTCATTATTGCTGTATATTATGATATCACGGGTATCTTCAAACAGAAATACAACTTGAGAACAAAAACAGAAAAAGGACAAGACTTCAAAGTAGGGCTATGACCATGTTGGGTTTTAGCACAGCAACTTTGCTAGAAAGCAGGCTAGAACTGGGTTTAAGGAAACATATGGGAGGGCATTGTGTACATTAAGTTAACTTTGACACGTTCTTTCCACTTATATGCACTATATAAAGAAGGTAATTTTGATTGAAATGCCCCCACTCAGTGACGTGGTCTCTGGTTTTGTTAGTTTCCATGATATGATCAATCCTTCAATACCTGAAAGTAGTGAAGGGTCCAGGATTTCTAGAAAGTGGTGTCACCAAAATAAGTAATAATGGAAAAAAATTACAATTGTCCCAGATGTGTTTTCATATTTGAAAATTTACATAATCCCATGATTCACATCATGGATAACACTATTAAATACATAACTAGTAACATAATCATATATATAATCACAGAAGTGACTTCAGTCCATAGATTACTTAACGTACATGCCAAGGGAGCTCTAACTCCTTATCCATACATGAAAAATTATAAGTTACGACAAAAGTATCATCAACATGGGTTTTGCATGTTGTTGGGGAAGTGGTGTCTTCAAGCGACACCACTTCTCATAGGGTGGATCTGCCACTGGCTAGAAGTAGAAGACAACATTCAATTTTTAAATTACGCATGTCTAAAGTAATAAGGTTGGGTGTACATAAGATCAGTCTCTGTTGAATCCTTCTTGACCTAGAGTTATGCTCCATAGGTGACTCCAATAATCCAATTTAACATGAGATGGGTTCGATAATGACGTTGATGTCATCAAAATATTTGTCATTAACTCAAAACCTAATTCTGATTTCCTTGGATACATCGATCATATATTTGCACTAGAATTTGTGTGAACACATTGTTTCTTGACAATACAATTTCTTGATATCATTGGATCATGTTTCGATAAGTTTGTAATTGAACTGCTACTTTACTATGGATCCAAAGCTTATCCTACTTATTTTCTTAAAATAAATCCCAATTAAAATATTTTATCATTTTCTTAATGCAGATTGCAAATGTTATTGTAGAAACGTTGCCAATATTACATATGTTCATTAATTGATGATGGGATGAGGGTTGTTGGAGTCATCATTTGGCTCACTGAGGCATTCCCGTGCTTACCTGTTTATTATTTGCAATTTGAAATATGACACCATGATTTGTTGTGGAATTTTGGTGTTCACAGGTCTGATTTCTTAGTAAATTCAATTCATTAGTTTAGTGTTTGGGCAAGTTCAAGCAAAGCAGTTGATGTGATACTGAAGCTATTAGATTCACAATTTTTTTTTCTTTTTTTTTAAATTGTATACTATGGGTGAAGCAGCAGGTGGAATTCAGTAGAGATGTTCGCTGTGACTTATCCTCTTGCTGGTTATAATTTATTATAATAATGTTAATTATACATTTATACCATATGGAAGTACAGTGAATTGAAGACCAAAGAAAATAAAAAAAATGTAGCGGTTCTTGAGATGAGTCGAAGTTTTTTCCCTTCTAATTGCATATAATCTCAAAAAGTTATCCAAACTATGTTACAACTTGATGGAAGATGGATTTCTGCAGGGCTAGCTTGTATGTGTGGCGTGTCTTCTAAATCATGATTGGTGTAGATATGTTCTTTCTATCCTTCAATCGAACTTCGCAACTCGTACACTGTAATAATCTCAAGATACTTCATGTATCATGTTTGTAGATAGATGAACTATTTTCCCCAAAGCGAGGAGAGCAAAATACTATGCCATGTTGCTTTCATCCATTGTAGTTATTTAGGAGATTAACAATCTTTGTGATGTTGGTTGCATTAAGACCGGTTGTTAACTTGAAACCGAAAGAATTAAGAAAATAAAATACATCTTATTTTCTTAATCATGTAGCATCCACTGCAAGAATGCTAGAACTTTTTCAAGGAGATATTTTCACATTGCACGAAGTCACCTAAGAATGTTTTGTGCATGCAGACTTACTACAGTACGCAGTTTTTAAGTGGTAGCTTGTTACAATGTCGCCGTTGCTAATTTGCTATCGTTGTTTAAGATTTCTCCTTTTTTTTCCTATCTATCTTAAATAAGTTATGGTACTTATCTCATTATAGTTAATTACTTAATTATATAGTCTAATCATCCATCCCATTTGTACTTTGTCCTTTTGTTTCAATCAGTGAAAATCATATGTTTTGACGGTGTTAACAAAATGATAGCTACTTATACATTATTTATTTACTAGTTAGATTGAACGTGCAATGCACGTGATAAAATTTTTAATATTAATCTAAATTATAATTATATTTATGGAAAGATTTGGTATAAATTTACTAAATGTACACAATATATATGAACAGAAGCTAAAAATTAAAAATGTTTGAATAATACATTTATATTTAAGGATCAATTATGCGATAGTAGAGTGGTTGTATCTACAAGGTGATTGATCAATCAAATACAATAACAAGAATATACCTAAAAGTAATGTTTGAAGATGTGGATGTAAATCCAAGAAAAAGCTTCTGATTGCACTTTGTGTTTCCCTTTAGATTGATGAATTATAGCTGTCATGAAGTTAGCCCTTGGAAATTGACTGATAACAACATGAACTTCCCTGTAGATAAATTTAAATCATAGTTAATTACTTAATTGTATACTCTACATAAGGTAATACTCTACTTTAACGAAAATCAAATTCTAACACAGATACCATATCATATTCCAAAAAGCATCATACGGTTTAGTTTATTTTCACCTGAACTTGTACCTGAGGATTCATCCAAAACAAAGTTACACAAACAGCACATTTTTAGTTTTTTCTCTTCCCAACTCATGTGAATATCCCAACCAAAACCATGCTCATTTGCAATGCAATTGAACGATAGAAACCCATTGATCACCTAACCTTGCAATCATGCAATACTCGGTTTGAAATTTTATGAAACACTTAAAAGTTTAAAAGGACATAATTATTAGATAAAACTAAATCTCATTGACTCCACTCTCTCCAAAACACACACTTACATTTTTGAGTAAGAACTGACAGGATCTCTAGCAGTGGTTTTTTCATCAGGTACACCCAAAGAAATCT
>BQKN01064457.1:171125-193617 GCA_022839385.1 Asparagus kiusianus | reverse complement strand
CTTGTTAAAACTCTTTTAAACTTGGTTAAAAACTCTATTGGATGATAGAAAATAGTTATGGCAAAGGGGTATATATAGGCTTGAAGAAACCAACCCTAAAAACCCCAAAAAACTATTAAAAACAAAAAACAACAACTAGCCGTTACTGTGTAATGGTCGGATGCTATAGTAAAATCGGTCGACCGGTGCGGTCGACCGAGAGCCATATGCAAATCTGAGTAACGTCCAGAGAGTTTGGCGGTCGACCGGGCTGGTCGACCGCGGGTACTGTAGCACTGCGTATCATCTTTGTAAAATCAATTAAAAATAGTAAAACAACTCTAAAAAATATGAAATTTTGTGGGAAGGTTCTAGACCTGTAGAATAACATGTTAGAGAAAGAATTTCTGAAAAATAATTTCCCAGTTGAGAGAAATAAATGTTTGAACACAGATTTATAGTTTCTAAAAAACTGCTAACATACACGATTTAGTAAAATCAATTGGGCACAGTAAATAAACTCCAAAAATAGTAAACTTTTGAGGGAAGTTTCTAAACATGTAGATAAACATATCAAAGAAAGAATTTCTTGAATACCACTTCCCATATATGAAAACTCATCTGTTTTGTAAAACATGCACGAACAAAAACATGATTTTGTAAATTCCATTAAACATAACAAATCAATTCCAAACTTGATGAAACTTTGCAAAATATTTATAAACATAAAAACAAACATGTTACAAAAATAAATTTTCAATTTTCATTTCTCAATTGTGAAAACTCATTATTTTGTAAAAACATGCATGAATATGAATTTGTTAAGAACATGTTTTTGTCAAAAAGAGTTTAAACACATATTAAAACTTTATGAAATGTCTTCATAAACATTATAACACATGAATATAAAGTAAACATGATCAATAAAACAATATCACAAAGTTTTCTCAAAATAGCTCATTTTGTGAGAAAATCCAATATTGTGTGTGTATATGATATAGAGCTTAAAGTACTAACACACATAATATAAACTCCTAAACTAAATTACCCAAGCTTGATTGGTCTTCAATATGCTTGACTTGGTAATCTCGCGGATGAAGCTTGAACTTGGATCTTGAACTTGAATTGCATTACTTCAACCACTATATCCGCCATCCTCTATTTGATATGATCGTTATGGCGCAATCCATCCAACCTCCAACACGTTGTTTGTCTATAATAAATAGAAATATACCAACACTAGACAAACAATATTAGTGGTAAATTGTTTGTTAAACATCATCAAAAAAAGAGGCCAACAGCTTTATCCACAAATTTGTGGTCTGCTATATGAATCTTGCTCTTCCATTTACGTTAAGAAATATCTCCTCCCTTAAGCTAATCAGTACAATCTTCTTCTTAACTATTGTCGATAATGTCTCTTAGGTCTATGTATAGTACTGCTTTCTAGATTAGTTATAATCTTATTAGAGTAAATTAGACTGAACCGCTATGAAGTTTCAGTATTTTGAAGTGAAACCCCTATGAACTTTCAAAATCACACTAAACCACCAATAGCTTTTCTATTTTTTAGAAAACCCCCCAATATTTTTTGGTATTTTGTAGATAACCCTCATAAATTAGATCCAAAAAACAACATGAAAAGGCATTTTGAATGTTATTGGGGTTTAGTGTAATTTACAAAAACGATATTGGGGGTTGTCTGCAAAAGTTATTGGGGGTTTAGTGTAATTCTGAAAGTTCTTTGGGGTTTACTACAAAATGTTGAAAGTTCATGAGGGTTTAGTGTAATTTACCGAACTTTATATTAATGCAATTCTATTTTCAAGTATATCCACATGTCCATCGTAATACTCTCATTTCTAATACACTCATTTTTTGCGCATGTTATATCAGTTATTATTCTACGATCATATAGGAGCCTATTGGGGAAAAATTTTTGGGGCAGATCCAGCCCCGTTTCAAAAAGAAACTCTTTTTCGGAAAAATTAGGCTAGCCAACACCTACCTAGTTTTTCCTAGGCAAAAAAAAACTCTCGAAATCGGTTTCAATCTGCCCTTGCCTTAGATCAAAACAAATCCAATTTATCTCAAAACTGGGCAGTGATCAATCATGTCCTAGTTTTGAGGAATTTGCCAAACTGAACTAGGGCTCTTAAAGCACGCATCCACTTTAAACGTTCAAATTGCATTTGATAAACGACATCATCTCAATCTCATCATGATGACGAATAATTGATCCTAAATAGAGAAAAATGATTTCTCCAAGGTATTTATGACCACCAATATGTACTACGAACTCATTCCTTTCACAACTTACGGAAATTACAGTTCATGTAACTTGTTTTTTCTACTAATTCTAAATCCTTTAGAGTTTTGAGAATCTCTCACATTTCTATTTTAGAAACACTCATTTCGGTAGTCCTGCCAACTAAATCTTAGATGGCATATGATCACATCCATTGAAATTGAGATGAGCAATAAAGATTGAGAGAATTGAATCATCTCCAATTTCCACCTAACTGGAGAGAATTTGAATTCTTCCTCTTGACAATTACTAAAACAGATTCTGATGAGTCTCCAAATTTTTGAGTACTCACCTTTTCTTCAAAGATGCGGTTTTCTTTCCAGCGACTCAAACATGAGAAGAGCTATGTTGCTATTGATCATTCCAAAGTTCTCAATGTGAGGTCTCTCAAGTCGTTTAGTCTCCTCTTGTTCTGTTGCTACTGATCATTCCAAAGTTCTCAATGTGAGATCATGCAAGTACTTTAGTCTCCCCTTATTCTGATTGTCAGCCTGGAGTGGATGCCAAGTCCTTGTCCCAGATACAGAGCGTTTAGAATAGAGTTTAGAATTTGTAAGAAGTTTGACGTGCAAAATTTGATGGATGAAATGGACCTGAGAGGTAACTTGTTCAATTTTGACAAGTAGGTCGAAGCTAATTTTTGCTTTGCTTTTCCTTCATGCATGAAGACCTTGTCCGTTGGCCTCTTGGTTTGTTTTCCCTCATTTTGGGGTCGAGACATTCATGTGAGCCACTCTAACCTTGCTGCACATGAGTTGCGTTCATTTGTTGTCTTGACAATTCAGCGGTGGGTTGTATCAATGATGAGCAAATTTTAACCCACATCTCCGAGGTTAATGATGTAATCAGTAAATTGAAGGTTATATCCATTATAAATTTGACGTGTTTATCAAATGCCTTGATATCACATTGGGAGATTCCATTCTATTTTAATGTAGAACGATGACCAAGATATTGAGGGAGAGACAAGAAATTTAGGGAATATCAGGCATTCAACCAGAGGAAAATCTGGAGATGGTAGTGATGCAGAAAAGGCCAACCAAACTACTCACTTGTATCATATGCATAACGATGGTATTGGTGCTAATACAGAGAACGGAAATTACGGTATCTATAGAAGAAGGCAAATAAGAAATGTATTTAAAATCAATATTCCATCCGTCTAATTCTGAAAGAGCGGACAAAAATGAACATAAGATGACACTCATCATGTATTCATGCTGCAAAACGTAAGAAAGGGTTTCGACAGGCCAGTACTAGACCCGCAACCTACAAAAATAACTCCGCTTCTCTATGTCAGCTAACTATATATACCTGCAAACTGATGCAGCCAAAATATCACTTGCCATCGTCAACGCTTCATATACCCAGGCTCGTATTAGACCCGCAACCTACAAAATGATTCCACTCCACCACGTCTGCTAACTATAGACCTGCAAACTGATGCGCCCAAAATATCGCTTGCCCTATCCAGAACATCTCTCGCCCAGTCAGTCAGTAGTAACCTTTACACGCTTCCGCAGTCTACTAGCGATACTGTCTGATCTTAGTTTCTCAAATGAACCAGCCTCCTTCAATTTCTTGTTTCTCCCTTTAGGTTTCACAGTACTTCCCCTTGAGATGCTGCTATTCTTATCAGCAACCTCTAAGTTCAAGCCAGTCTCTGAATCAAGGTTATTGAGTTCTGAGATCTCTTGCCCATTGCTGAAGAGTACCAACTCCTCAGAGTCATTGGAGTTCTTACCAGTGATCTCTGAGTTCAAGCCAGTCTTTGAATCAAGGGTATTGGCTCTTGAGGTCTCATGCTCATTGCTCAAAGGGAGCAACTCCTGGGAATCACTGGAGTTCTTATCGGCGATCTCTGAGTCCAAGCCAACCTTTGATTCAAGGGTATTTAGTTGTGAGCTCTTATCTATATTGCTGAAGCATACAAACTCCTGGTCAGAGATCTGGTCTCCTGAGTTTGTCTGGTTTCGTCGAGTCTGAATAAGATAATGTGCTACTGATTTGTATCCCAAATTCAAGACCTACAGGATACACCAAAATTACTATTGTTAAATCAAAAACTTATACTACTAGCAGGAAGATGGAATTTAGTATGAACTTTGATTGTGAAGGTCAAAAGGAAATAAAAAACTACACCGGAAGAGAGAATGATCCATCTCAATTCATTCAAAATAGAAATTTTGATGTTTAACTGAAGTCATGACTAGATACTTGAACATCATGGATGCATAGCACACCATAAATGAAATAACAACTCTCGCTCTTTGAGGGAACTGATAAAAATTAGATAATAATAATAAAAACACTCCAGAATCCAAGGAGTACACGTACTTTCTTATAGAGTGCACCAGTAGGGGCCCATCCTTTCTTGGTTCGACAAAGACTGCAATTGCAGATGCCTCGGCAAACAGGACATATCCAATTGACATTCTTCTCAACTTCCAAAACATTCTCACCATATCTGCACAATACTGAAGATTAGTGAAGTTAAACATTTTACATGTATAAATTGCTACAATGGAAATGATGATAGAATTTGTGACGCATCAGCGGTTATTTGTGACAATTTCCTCTGGCTGCAGTCAAAAAGTTCAGTTTTATCCTCCAATTGGATGTCCGACATCCATGGTGGTCTGCATGACTTAATGTATTGCCACACCAATAATCTTGTATTCTCATGTTCTTTGACCTTTCATTTCATAGTAATGTGTAGGCAAAGGAAAGAAACCACAAGAAAATTGGCAAGCATATCTAGGTTCTGAAGGGTATTGATGTCCCTCTCCCTCACAGAAAACTATGCGAATGAGTCGATAGTTTGTGAACTAGGAAACTGGTTGCTGAAGGATTTATGTATGAGAAATGCCCTATGTGCCAAATTCTTTTACAACAATTTATAGTTTTTCTTCAGCCTGCTAGATTCAAGGTACCGAAAGCAAAAAGATGACGTAAAAACAGTGTTTAAATGGGAATGAACTGGGCAGAAAGAAGAATATAATGTTAATGCTCCTCTTGTGCGTCCTTGCAACTAACAGTATATTAAGCAAATAAGGCTTCGTTTTTGATTAATTAGCACAAACACTAAATTTAAGTACAGATTCAGTAAAAGTTTTCAAACTCGAAAGAAAACGATGAGCCATCTGGCAACAATACCTATAAAAAATGACAGATCGATCTGTGGCAACCCATAACTTCACTATGTCACTGGTGTATTTTAGTAGGATTTGTTATAAATTCCGGTTATGTTTCTCAAGTAACAACAGGATAGACGTGGAACCTTCAAGGTGATTGGACGCTAGTCGGGCTTCTAAAGACTTGGGTGTCAACTCAACAAACGAAATATACTCTTAGAATTTGAAGATATATAAGCTTTCATTCACGATAGACATATGTTCTGAAAAGGGAGAGAGGGATGGCTAAATTTTGGATAGGTTTCGTGACATGGATGTAGCCTGATCCAACCCATTATGAGCTCTTCTAACTCAAGCTCCCTGTGATCAGTTTGTTTATGATTTTTAGGATTCAAATTTTATGGTTTTATTTAGTCTTAGTTTTAGGATTCGTTTTTTGGCTTTTTGTATAGCTTCAGTTTTTAAGCTTCAGAGTTCATAGACTTAGATTTAGGGTAAGATATTAAGTTTCTAATGCTCAGTATTCATGGACTTAAGATTAGAGTGAGAGAATTTTCAGATTTACAGGGTTTTGGGTTATTTCATCATAAACAAAGGTCCAATTGTTGACAAGCAACCTGATTAGGATGGCAAGGAACTCACAGGGAATACATGTAATTACCCAAAAGAAAACCTAACATCCACCACTATCAACAGCAGAAGAACTAAATAGTTCATAATATGCAAACAAATCACTGTCTCTCCCAAAGTACAGATAGCTTATCTGTAGCTAGAATGAAACACTGTACCTCATGTACAGACAATCTCCACAAAACTGCCCTTGAACCAGATTGCATCTATTGCAATGTGTATGGTGACCAAGAGTTTTCTGCCTGCACCAAAGTTGAGCATTAGTCAAGATAAAGTAATCAATAAACACTTTGGGGGGCTTGTCAAAATGAAAAACATCATAAATCATGGAAATCCACTACATTTATTACAGGGACAACTTTTGGAACAGTAAGGACAATGTGCTTCTCAACAAATCCTAGGATTAGATGCAGGTATCGTCTTGAGGCCACTTATAATACGTAGTAAAAATGTGTTTGCTCCTGTTTAATCAGTTTGTTGCAGAAACATTTATCTCATGTTTAATCAGTTTGTTGCAGAAACAGCAGCAACCAAATATGACTATGCTATAACCACAGCAAAGTATATTCTGATCAAACTCAAGCTTGAGAAATATCAGATATACTATTGCGCGGCAGCAGGAAAGTATGTGAGAAATAACATAATTTCACTATAACCCATAACTATGGTAGCATATTTCTTGAGGACAAAAAGATTTCCTTCTAGACTTAAATCAAAAAGGAACTAAGGTATTTGCAAAAAAACACACCACACATGCTAACGCTCACACCAACATACATTGGAATGCATCTGTTTGCAAATAGTTATGAGCTGTGCGCAACTAACAAACAACTTTGGTACCTAAATGGCACTAGAAGAAGGTAGACGTATAACTATAAAACTAAGATGATAACCATCAATCTGAGATAGTCATGAAGACAGGGAGAAAGATGCAACAATGGCGTCCCAATGAGAAGGCTTCTTATTGTTCTTCATTTCTAACACAGAAACAGGCTTATTGTAGTCAACCAACATGTCTCTTTTATATGTCGAAACTTTCCACAATGAGCGTACTTCGACTTTCCTTATCTTCAACGGGCATCTTTCCATTGTTCTCTCACTGGAATGAATATGGACACATGTAAACATGTCGTCACCTTTTTCCTACCTTCCTCCATCTGGATTCGAGCATGTATTTCCTCTTAAGATGGAAAAGGAAGATTGTCCAAAATTTATCCACAGGTATTCCATTTCAACCTTGCACAACGATAAAAATTCCTACTCTTGAATTCATTTTTGGTAATGTTTCTTTCGTTTTGGCACCTTGATGTGAACAGAACAATGATAAGTTGCAGTTGTACTGCCAAACTCTTCAACTCTAAAGGCGGCTACTATAACCTATCGCAGCTGGTATAGTTACTGAATGTCTTGCTTCTAAGTACTAAAAGCCCTATCTAAGACCACTTTTGAGGTTTCCAGGGACAAGAATATCTTACTGGTTGAACGTACCATGGACTCAAACAATGAAAAACAAGGTGTGACCAGTGTTTTCAAAGGCACGCTCCTCATTACGCCTCGTGCGCCTTGCAATGCGGGGCGGTGGTGAAGCGCGGGGCGGTGGTGAAGGGCCCGGCATCTAAGGCGGCATAGCTTTTTGTGCTTCACAAGTGCCCTGCGCTAGGGTGCTCCGCACAGGTGCACGCAAGGCATACACTAGTATATTTTTATTCTTTAACATTTCATTTGGGTCTTTACAAATGTAACCCATATTCCAAAAAGAAAAATAAATCCATTAGGCCGTTTTAGTAGCCCGATTGAGGAGCCAAACTCGTCCTCGTCTACTATCTGATTTTTCTTTGATAGTAGTCTTGATATAACTTTCGATTTGGAAAATTATGAACTTTGTATTATGTTGGCCATGTTAACATTATGAATTAAGATTTTCTTTTGTGATTTGGTAGTAAATATTATTTATTTTGACATATATTTATTTGAAAAAGCATAAACATGTTCTTTCATGCTTGATTATCTATCTTGAAAGATTATGTGTGCGGTGTGCGTCTCGTTTCACTTGGGCGCGCGCATTGCATTGCGCCTTGCGCATGTGCTCGTAAAAGAACTTTGTGCCTCGTAATGCGCATTGATAACACTGGGTGTGACTCTTTAATGGCCCATTTATCATAGTGGTCGTAGGATAGCCTAATGGCAAATTTGTACAGCTTTCAAGCTGCTCCAGTTAGTTAGCTCCAGTTAGTTAACTTAGGTTGTTACTTAGGTGCCTTGCCAAGCATCTAGATCCACTTAGCATTTCTTGGGAAAAGGGATCAATGTTTAGTATCATATATGTGAATAGAATTTTCCAAGTCCATGCTGAGAAATATACAAAGATAGACCTAAACCTATTGTCTTAATCTTTTGGTCCAGATTGACTCTTAGATGCACGTCAGACCCACCGTGTTGCTCACATCGGATTATCATTTCTCATGCGAGCAAAACATTATAAGTATTCAATTATGTGCCAGATCCAGTTGTGCCTCTAGATGCTACAGAATTGGGCATTACTTGAGTATTTTGGAATACTTCTTCGCGTTGACATGGTTGCTATTATGCTAAGGGTTGATTGATCGGTCAGGTTAGATATTTATTAGATTTGACTTAATCTAACTTCAATCAACTCACATAATAAATAATTTAAACCTCCTACACCAGAACTCATTTTATATCAGAAGCTCACTTCCACAGATGCGAAACTAGGACGGAAATTAAGTTTTGGGAAGCATGGGAAGAGTGAATGTTTCTCTAATATAAGAGATATTATCAAAGTCATATAACTTCGACATCTTTCTTATAATTTGATAGGGAACTTTTAGAACACTTAAAACTTTCAATGTCACATATGCACAAACGTTTATTTCTCTCTTATTATTAGTGGCTACAATGTTCTTTACAGTTAAAACCATTCTTCATGTTCTATCTACTGTCTAGGTCTCACATGAAAATTATTTACATTTTCTATTAGTTTCAACATTTTAATGGTCTCTTTTGCAATATTATACTACTAGTCCTACTAATGCTATGCAGGATTATGATTTAATTTTCTTTCAGATCCATACCAATTTCACTTGCATTTTGTATAGAAACCCATGTGTATCTCTTCAGTTTCTTGTGGCTGCCAGTTAGTTTCCTATCCAGCTTTTGTATAAGTTTCTACTGGAATCCATATTATATTTACATTCTGGATTTCTACATGAATTTTCTGTAGGGCTTTTGCTTCTTTTGTTTTTTATTCCCATGACCTAATGTGCTAACTACGGGCTGTTGTCCTAACCCTACAAAGAAGTGCCCACTATACCCCTCAAATAATTAATCTCCATAACTGTAGAGTCAAAGACATGCAGGAGCAAAACCCGATATGACAAACTCCTCACAGTCCAAAATTGCCAAGGTGTAGAGCATGGATTCTTGTTGAAAAAGAACACTGTGATGCAAGAGAAGTAACCATCAGGGTTTGTCTAAAAAGGAAGCGTGTGTCTGATTTTGTGACATGAGTTAGCTCATTTACCAAACAACACGTTGCGACCGACTAATATACATACTCATTCTGTTATTCTGAATTTATAATCACAAAGAACACACCATGCAATCACATATTAGAGTTGGATATAACAACATATCATAATATAGAAAGGAGCAGTACACATAATAAGCAAAACAAAGGGGGGGCGGGGGGAAAGGTGTGTGTGTGTGTGGGGGGAAGGTGGGGGGGGCGGGGGGGGGGTGTATAACCTGCATTGGTGACAAGTCTTCCCCTTGACTTGATCATATATACGTTTCCCATCATTGTCATACCCATCCACAAAGAGCGTCCAGCTAGTCTCACAGCTTCCCAGCAATGCAGCATGCTCATCTGTATAGACTTCTTCCCTTTCCCCTTGTGCAATCAACGGCAAACCTTTTTTCGCTGATTTTTCTTTCTTTTCTGCACAGATTTCTGCGTAGATAACTGGAGTAGAGTTCTGCAACCTACAATTATTATAGAGAAAGAAGACCCATCACGTATAGCACACAACACAGCAAAAGGCACCAGATTTGTAACAAGTACAGGCAATCAATCACTAGTCCGCCTCGAACGAACACGCATTGTAAGTAAAATGAACATAAAAGAGAAAGAATTTGAAAAGAAAACGAAACTAATGAAACAAACAATCAAAATCCTCAATCTTTCATCAAAAGAATGCACATTGTAGACCGAACATGCGCACAAAAAAAAAGAGAGGCTAAGCAACGGACCTCGAAGATCGCCTCGGCGGCGGCGGCGGCAAGAGCTTGCCAGTAGCAGGGCCATGGGGAACGATAGACGGAGGAGCAATGCGCCGGCGGCCGTCGCCGGCGGATCCACGAGGACTGGACTTGAGGGAGAGCGAGAGATTGATGATGCCGAGCTTCTGAATCCTCTCGAGGTTCTCTCTGATCCTCTCCTCTCGAAGCTTCTCGTAGGATCCCACGTCCTCCGCCGTCGCCGAAGATGCTCGGCGGGCACTGGCGGTGGAGGGCATTTCCGCCGCTATAAAGTTTTTTTTTTCCTTCTTCTTCTTCTTCTGATTTCAGATTTGGAATGAGTAGGAAAAATAAGTTGAAATAAGAAAGTATTTCGGAAGGAAGAGGAAAAGACTATGTACTATGCAGTAGTAGAGTAGGCTAAGCTGGCCAGGTCAGCTGTAATCTACCGCCTAATGTATTGTGTCTGATGTATAATCAAAGTCATTCCTCTAGTCTTATTCCTTGGAAAACGTAGGAGAATACCGGACAAGAGTAAAATATTTGGGAAAATTGTGGTAATGCCCTAAAATCAAAATCTTTATGTGCTGCAGTGAAGTGCTGCAACCACTTTAACATTTTCTCATGTGGTTCAGCCCTTAAATTGGTGATACGAGTGTATCTTCTCTTTGGAATTTAGCGATCCTCATGGGAGTTTGAGGATAGATGATTCTCATGATAGCATGAGAATAGAGGTGTAAAACAACACAGTGGAACGCAGGTTGAAGCGTGGAACGAGACGGCAAATCGAAGAATTGAAGCATCCAATTTTCAGCCCGTGAGTCGACTGATACATGTACATGAGTCGACTCATCAGGTTGAGTCCACTAATGCATGTCATAAGTCGACTCACGAAACCCGGTCGTTTTGTCGAAAGTTTCTGACGAGTCGACTCACTGTAGACGATAAAAATTACCGCCGCAAACTTGTACATGAATTCGCCCGCGAGTTGGAACCGCCCACTCGGATGACGGGCGAGCCTCACCCACAGGTTAGGCTCACTAGCGCGAACCAAACCGCACAAGTCCAAAATTCGCCTACATGAGTCAAGGTCATTCAGATTCGCTGGTATGGTTGGCTCGCCCTCATGAGCCAAAGTCATCCAGATTCGCCGGTATGGTTGGTTCGCCCTCATGAACCAAAGTCATCCAAATTCACCGGTATGGTTGGCTCGCCCTCATGAGCCAAAGTCATCCAGACTCGCCTGTATGATCGACTCGCCCGCATGAGTCAAGATCATCCAGATTCGCTCGCTTACTCGACTCGCTTGCACGAGTTGAGAGCCAAATTCGTACCTGACAGCCGCTCCACTGCGTACAGGGATGGGCATTCACAATTCCCACGACGTGAAGGGAGGGAGCATAGTGCTCCAAGCCCATCAAGTAGCCGCTCGTAATACGAGTAGCCAGTCAAATCTATACAGTCACCAAATCCGCCTGCACGCTCACAAACGAAGCTCACCTCGCCCGCACGAGTCAAGAGCTGAATTCGCCTGCAAACAGCAAGCTGACTAGACGCCCTTGAGTACTTGGCAGCCGCTACACTGCGTACAGGGATGGACCTCCTCGCTTCCCGCAAGACGCTACACTGCATACAGGGATGGGCCTTCCCCGCTTCCCACGTAATGTGAAGGAGAGGAGTATAGTACTCCGAACCCCTCAAGTAACCGCTCACAGTACGAGTGACCAGTCAATCGCCAAATCTGCCAGCAGGAAGCCCGCCTCGCCTGCACGAGTCAAGAGCTGAATCCGCCCACAAACGGCAAGCTGGCTCAACCCACTCAAGTACCGTGCAGCCGCTATCTCACGTACATGGGGGGGCATCCCACTCCTCATGATGTGAAGGGAAGGAGTACAGTACTCTGAACCCATCAAGCAGCCGCTCACAGTACAACCCAAGGCATGATACCTCCTGATGATACATGGTCATATCTCATGATTCAAGGAGAGACCACGCCGTCTCTCCTCTATTTAAGAACTTCTTCCGGCCACAGTGAAAGGGGTCAGCCGGTTCAGCAGTTGAGCGATCCAGAGTTCAACAGTTCGCTTATAGCTAATTGATTGACCCGATCGGCCAATCGAACCACTAGCTCTCGACCCTCAAAGGAGTCGACGACAAGCTCTCTGCATAAACTTTGCATTATAGCATCTCCTCCTAGTTCTAGGCCCTGATCGCCACTGAGCTCAGAGGTTCGAACTCTATCAACTCGAGCTTCTACTGTGTACTGAAGCTCATCAGCAACCTCAGTCGGATCGTCTAAGGGAAGCAGACTCGGTACGAGAATCGAGCGAAGCGTCCTATAGCTACCGAAAGTCCCCACGTTAAACAAGAAGGGCATTCCCTCCGCTTCTATTATAATTTTCGATTTATTAGTTTGTAATAAGCCATTCTTATAAATACAAACGAAGTTCCCTATTTTCGGGAGATCAAAATTTACACCTACAGAAGATGGCGACCACAGTGGGAGAAGCTATTTCTTCAACCGAAATGGTGGTAGCTTAGTTCAACGAGGTCGTTGTCGGGACGACTGTGGAGTCCCTAAAGATCGAGTTCGACCAAGCCAAGTACGAAGAGTACTTGTCTTCTTACTCCTCTGGTGGCGATGCGTCCCGCAAACGCCACAGAGTCGTGCGCAGAGGCCGACCTCAAACGGTCAAAGCCTCCGCGCCTGAGGGCTCTATCCGAGTCTCATTGGGGGAACCTACTCCCTTAAAATCGATCAAGGCCAAGCCAGAGATCGAGAGAACGGGACGAAAGCCTGCCAGATAGGTCGCCAAACGGCCCTCGCAGACACCCGCCCCGGAAGAAACGTCGGTTCATTCCGGCGCAGACTATACTGCCACAGCCCACGCGGACACTCTTCTCTCTAAAAGAACTCGTCAGCGGTGACGGCAGATACTCACCAGACAGGAGGCCCAAGCCTTCGTCTTATACGATGGCCTAAACTATTACGCAGGCCCGAAAAATGTTAGACAAGAGGGCAACTCGCCCGACACCGGAAGGCTCTCCAAATCAGGAGCGCCAACCGAGAGGGACGGGACCGCCTGCCCAGGTGGACTTCGCTTCTCAGGTCACATCCCTGATGCGAATAAATCACCCCGAGCGAGCGAACCTACCCGAGTAGGCGAACCCTCGAGGGCTGGCGAGCCTCGCCGTGACTCTTTGGCGGATAAGGGTAACAAACGGGAGGGCTTTGACCATAAAGACAAAGCAGTAGGCGAAGCCTCACAAACCCGCCCGCATAAGCGAGGGGTTGAGTCTCGCCCGCACGTTGGAGTTCGCCCAAGCGCAAGGACTCGCCTGCCAAGGCAAACTCGCCCAACTCCAACGCTTACACATTCTACCCAGTGTACGACAAGGGGGCATCCAAGACCCTCTTGTGCAATCACCCAGGCGACCCGTCTGACGTTGGGGGTTGTCGCCAATCGCCCACAGAAGACCTCCGGGTTACTTGACTCGCAAACGCACCATACATGAGGCGAATCCTCAGTGCCACTGCGAAAGACTTATCCAAACAGTAATCGCCGACTGCCAATGTATAGGAGCGGCGAAACCTTCAGTGTTCGAGAGGCTCTCTCGACAGCCTTCTCAATCGGGACCCTCTCGTCGAAGGCGCCGTCACCAAAAAGGACGCGCCGCCGACGATCGAGAGCCCCATCTGATACAATCAACGTGATGGACAAAGGCAAGGCCATCCTTTCTAGTTCTCAAGATTCGGACTCCTTCCTGGGACCTAATCCTCCGCTGGTCCAATGTAAACAAGACGATATATACCGACGCACTCGTAGTCGCACGAGAGTAAGCATTGGGTTTGATTATTCAACCTTAGCGCTTCCCTTCGACGGTGAAGACGAGATTCACTCGGCAGTGGCCACATCGCAGACATCGCACTCAAGTCAGGACGCAATGGCGAGAGTACACATGGTTGAACCCACCCATGAACAGACGGTGACCCAAAAGCTCGAAAAACAACAGGCGATCATTGATTCCTTGAGAGAGATGTTGGAGCAGCTTCTGAACAAGAAGAAAAAGAAGAAAATAACCCAGCACATCTTACCCCGGCAAACAGGGAATAAGGAGTGGGTACCTCCTCACCGTCCGGCGACCGAGACGGAAGATAATATCGATCCACAATCCGATTATTCTTCCAAGACATCGCTAGGGACGTCGTATACTAGGGGTAGCACCCGCGACAAGAGGTTCGACGAGTTCCAAAACCAGCTCAACGCGCTGAAACTTCAGCAGAACATGAACAAGCTGGGGGTGGTCCGATCCTATCCTGTCGAATGGGATAAAGTCCTATACCCAGCGAAGTTCAAGCTAATTAGCTTGGTGCAATTTGACGGCAAAGGCTCGCCCTCGCAACACATCTATTATGCCATGGCGCAGACCGGATTCCTTACGGGGAATGACGCTATTCTCACTCGGTTATTCATAGGCACCCTCAAGGGGGTGACCTTTGAATGGTTCCGCAAGTTAGAACCCGACTCTATCAAGTCGTGGGCCGACGCCGAGAGACTTTTCTTGGCCCGCTTCTTCGAAGACGACACAGAGGTGTCGATGGCCACCCTCCTCGCCGAAAAGCAACAAAAGTCGGAGTCGGTCAACAACTTCGTGAAGAGGTTTCGGAACCGATCAGTCCACTGTCGGGACCAAGTTTCCGAATCCACACTGATCGAGATGTGCTGCAATAATCTCTCAATCCATATTCTATCCAAGGTGGGCGCGGTGGAAACCCGGACATGGAAGGAGCTTGTTCGTCAGGGCGAGCAAGTGGAAAACATGATCAAGAGGTTAGAGGCCGAAGAGCTGCAGTCCAAAAAGGGAGCCGCGGAACCAGCCATGCCAAAGAATCCTCCTCGAACAAGAGGAAAAGAGATCATGGCCGTTGAGTCTACCCCGGCGCCGAAAACTGCTCAAAGGCTGAAGTCCAAACAATTTGAGCAACGCCCCCCGCGGCAATACGACTTCAAAGAAGACCAGGTAGTGGCAAAATTCGATACTCTACTCAAGAGCAATCGAATAAATTGCCAGAGGCCGTGAAGCCTGAGGAGGCGAACAAGACCAATGACCCGAGTTATTGTGCTTATCATAGATTCCTTGGCCACCACACGTCTAAGTGTTACGTCCTCAAGGATAAGCTCCAAGCCCTCTACGATGCGGGGGTCCTAAAGAAGGAGAAGGTTCAAAAGCAGGTGACTACGAATATGATCACCTTGAGCTTTGGGACAGAACTCCCGGAGGTCTAGGCTCTGGCAGGGGTGATTCATATCCCCAAGGCAGTCTTGAAGATCACTAATGACGACCCTCACAACCAACGAGGGAAAGATTTAGTTCCCCAGACTCTGCCATCGGGTCAGATAATATGGGTCCATCCGGACCTCCTCAACGACGAACAATGGACTACGAAGCCCTCGAAAGGGGCTAAGGGAAAACATTGCAACGTCGTCTCTGCCATCCTGGGTGGAATAAGACAGCAGTGGCTGCCCCGACCGACTCCGAGGAGGAAACTGATGTCCTCGCCACGAGAGCAGGGAGGGAATTAACAAAGGAATACCCCATAAGGGCGGAGAACCCGGCGGGACCTCCCACGAGGCCAACCGTGGCAACCCCTCATGATCCAGACAGACCAAGCTCAAGCCGTCAGCCTTTCCGATTCAATGTACTCACGCAATTGAAGATCATCCCCGCGCGAATTACCATGTACGACCTCCTGCGGCTATCCAGGCCTACTCGGGAAGCTCTGCAAGAGGCATTGGCCGACTCGGAGGCCTTCTCCACCTACTTCTCGAGGATAGAAGACACGGAGCGGGAGTGTGCGATGTGTTGCCAGACCACCGAGAGACGGGTCCCATGCATCACTTTCACTCTTGAGGACATGCTCATCAAGAGCACATCTCACGATCGACCACTGTACTTCACGGGGTACATTGGTTCGTCGAAAGTGGATCGAATTCAGGTCGACCCGGGGTCTGCATTGAGCATTGTACCCCTGAAGTTGATCAAACACTTGGGGATACCGCCAAAGCGTCTATCCTCGACTACCACAACTATCTTTGGCTTTAACGCCACGGGGACTCGGCCACTCGGCAAAATCCGCCTGAAATATCGGATAGGTGACATGAAGACGGAGGTGACCTACTACGTCATCGATGCCGAGCCATCCTACAACGTGCTCTTAGGACGTCCATGGATCCATGATAACCGAATAGTCCAATCCATGTTACACCAATGCCTAAAATATGTGGACAGTTACGAGCAAGTGAAAACAGTAGTGGCCGAGAAGCAACCCTTCAAGGGCATCGAAAACTACTTCACAGACTCTCTGCTATACCAAGACCCCGACGAGCCACTGGTCGAGGAACTAGAGAGCGGCAACGAGGCAGATAGCGAGCCCGAGTACAGTGACAGCCTAATCCTGAATGACTTCGAATCAATTGTAATCGGTTACGAAAGTCACAATGTAACTAACGTTGTTCAGGCGGAGGAAATTGTTGTGAATGAGAAGTTTAATTTTGCTTATTTGTCATCTTGCTCCACATCCAAGGATGAGGCACCTAATAACTTATTGTCAAAACTCTACAGCGATCCCTCCCTGCACTTGCCCGTATGTTCATCATACGTCGCGAAGGCACAGCCGATCAAGTCATCGCAAGCTGTACTCGTCGTGCTAGCCTGGAATAATTATCAAAAAGATATTATCTTTGGTCGAATCGATCGCCCCTTACACACACTATGGGATGAATCTGAAGACGAGGACCCCACGCCTTAGTTTTTGCAATACAGTCAAGTCGCAAAGCGCATGATGAGCGACATGGGGTATAACCTCACTCGCTTAGAGGGCCTGAATTACGGCCGAGGACGTAAGACAGTCATTCGACCTGCTTACGTACCCAAAGGTAAACCCTTAAATTACTTCAATAGGACTCGAAGAGGCTTAGGCTACTCCTCTTCCTCATCAGACTTATGCTGTTATGCCAACGAAGACTCCGACTATGCATGTTCGGGAGATCGATCGTCGACGACCTCGGCATGGGACTCAGACATCAGCGTAAGGGATATGTTCGATAACCTTACGGTCAACATGGCCGCGATTGATCCTACCGAAATGGCGGAGGATAGATAGGTCCCGCTTTATGACGAGACATGGGATCGCCACGTCAACGCTCAGTGGAATAGTCGCTTCGAGCAGCGCGAACCACCAACCGAAGACGAAATCCTCCAAGTGAACATGGGCGATGAGACGAACCCCAAGCCCATATTCATTAGCGGTAGTCTACCTCCTCTGGAAAAAGAAGATCTCATTGCCCTCATACGGGAATACATTGACCTCTTCGCATAGAATTACGAGGACATGCCTGGCCTCGATCCGCGGGTCGCCATGCATCGCCTCAACATCGGCCCAGACGCCAAACCAGTCAAGCAACAGCAGAGACGGTTTTGCCCTCAAATCATGGAGGCAATTGAGGCCAAAGTGAAGAAACTGATCGAATTCGGTTTCATCAGAGAGGAACAGCACCCCGACTGGGTAGCCAATATTATTCCGGTCCTGAAGAAAAACGGTAAGATTCGCATCTGCATTGACTTCAGAGACCTCAACGCTACGTTCCCTAAGGACGAATTTCCTCTGCCCATCACGAATGTCATCATTGATAACACGTGCGGATTCGAGAGGATGTCCTTCATGGATAGTTTCTCAGGGTACAATCAAATCAAAATGTACCCCAAGGTTGAGAAGCACACTTTATTCAGGACTCTCATGGGGGTATACTGCTACACGGTCATGTTATTTGGACTCAAAAACGCCGGCGCAACCTACCAACGCGCCATGAGCACGATCTTTCGAAATTACCTGCGAAAGACGGTCGAGTGCTATGTGGACAACCTGGTCATAAAGAGTCACCGTAAAGACGACCACCTCCAAGACTTGAGGGTGATGTTCGAACTCATGAGAACTCATCAACTAAAGATGAATCCCACGAAGTCATTCTTAGGGATGTCTAGTGGTAAATTCCTCAGTTTCGTCGTCACGACGAAAGGGATCCAGATTAACCCAGACAAGGTGTGAGCTATTCAAGAGCTTTAGCCGCCTCGAAACCTCAAAGAACTAAGGGGTCTTCAGGGACGATTGTCTTACATCCGAAGGTTCATCTCAAATCTTTCGGGCAAGTATCAACCCTTCTCCAAGCTAATGAAGAAAGGTACTTCCTTCGTATGGGACGAGCCTCGTCAACGGTCCTTTGAAGAGATTAAATCTTAGCTCTCAAACCCGCCTGTCCTTGCGGCACCAATCTCATGAAAACCATTCCTCATCTACATCAGGGCTATGGAGCATTCTCTGGACGCCGTCTTGGCACAAAATGACGACGTGGGCCATGAGCAGGGCATCTACTACCTAAGCAGAACCTTGCAAGGCGCCGAACAGCGGTACCCGATAGTCAAGAAGGAATGTTTGGCCTTAGTATTCGCCATCCAAAAGATGCGACACTACCTGGTCGGCCAGACGATCCATGTCATTTTCTGGATGAACCCCATCCGAGTTTTTATGACACAGCCCGCGGCGTTAAACTGGCGTTTGGCCAGTTGGGCACTCCTACTATCTCAGTATGACATCCACTTCATACCACAAAAGTCAGTCAAAGGACATGCTATCTGTGACCTTATGGCTAGTCACCCGCTGGGGGCGAAGACCGACCTATTTGAAGATCTGCCAGATGAACCCCCCGAAGTCAACGTGACTTCGTCACCAGAGGTGTGGCAAATGTTCTTCGACGGCGCATCTCGCGTAGGCACGAGCGGCTCTATCGTTGCAGGAGTGGGGGTGGTCCTCACCTCTCCACATAACCACATGTTTCCTCGAGCCTTTTCTCTAACAGAGTCATGCACCAACAACGTGGCTGAGTACAATGCTCTACTCATCGGACTCGAGTTGGCAAAAGAGTTAGGGATAAAGCACCTTGAGGCTTACGGCGACTCCCAATTCATCGTCAAGCAGATGACCGGCGAGTACGAAGTCAGAAACGACGATTTGATCCCGCTCCACAAAGCAGCTATCAAGCTAGTGGAGTTATTCGAGAGTTTCCGCATCGAGCATGTGCTCTGTTCCAAGAACACACATGCGGACGCCCTTGCCTCTTTGGCAGCTAACCTGGCCTAGCCATTAGAGACAACCCAATGGGTCACTGTGGCAAGCCGAAGACTCTCTCAACTAAAAGATGTCCCAGAAGCGAACGCCACCCATCAAGTTTCGGAGCAGCCCGACCTGAAAGACTAACGTCTCCCGATCACCGATTACGTCCTGTACGGCATGTTGCCCGAAGACGGAATGGAGCGAGAGTCTGTCCGGCGACGGGCCGTGAAGTTCTACTACGATTTGACCACCAAAACGTTGTATCGGAGGTCATACGACGGCTTGTTGCTTCGATGTCTCTCGAAGGCAGAAGCACAAGAAGCTCTGCGCGAATCCCATGACGGCGCTTGCAGGGCTCACCAGCCCGGACCCAAGCTTTGGGATCGTTTGCGAAGGATAGACTATTTTTGGCCTGGAATGGTTAGCGACGCGGTCACTTACGCAAAGCGTTGCTACGAATGCCAAATCCACGCCAGCTACTTGCATCAACCTCCCGAAGACCTACACCCGACAAAAGTGTCATGGCCTTTCAAAGCATGGGGGATGGACATAGTCGGACCAATATCCCCGCCGTCGGCAAGAGGCCATCGCTTCATCCTCGCGATCACCGACTACTTCTCTAAGTGGGTCGAAGCCGTCCCCTTAAGAGAGGTCAAGACCAATGATGTGATCAAGTTCATCAAACACCATGTCATATACCGATACGGCTTACCTCGACGTATTATTCATGACAATGGCGCACAATTCGTCAGCCATGCAGTCACCAGGTTTTGTGACAAGTTCCAAATACAGAACCTTTCCTCTACGGCTTATAACCCTTCGGCGAATGGCTTGGCCGAGGCCTTCAACAAAACAATTATTAAGATCTTGACCAAGATGACTTCCGCTAGCAAACACGATTGGAACGAAAAGCTGGGTGAGAGCTTATGAGCATATCGTACAACGGTTCGCACGCCGACTGGAAACATGCCCTACTCATTGGTATACGGCTACGAGGCTGTGTTACCATTAGAGATTCAAATTCCATCCCTTCGCGTCGCCCTGGCAACGGGGATGACGACTGAGGATAACCACCAACGACGCCTCGCAGAGCTTAAAGCGTTGGACGACAAATGACTGGAAGCTCAACAACACATTGAGTTCTATCAAGCCCGAATGGCCAAGGCTTTCGACAAGAAAGTCAACCGTCGAGCCTTCAAGGAGGGAGAGTTGGTACTGACCACTTGCCGACCAATGATTCTCACTTCTAAGAAGAAGGAAAAATTTCAGTCTAAGTGGGAAGGACCATTCGTAGTAGAGACAGTCTATTCAAATGGAGCCTATCGCCTCGTCAAACCAAATGGCGATAAGATCATGATGCCCATCAACGACAAATACTTGAAGAAGTACTACCCTTAGTCCTTCTTCAAAACTCCCACGAGTGCATGAGTCTAAACTGGTTCTCACCACCCTCCAACTGGTACACGAGGCTAAACTGTTCCTACTTCTCATACTCTGATAGGAAACCCTGTATGAGACGCTACTAACGGCATTCTTAGGCGTGACCTAGATCGCTGATTGGTCCAACTTTCTTACAGTCAGGACCAGGATAATACTGTCATGTTAACACCAAACCTCTGACAAAATCAACTTACCAATCTTCTCCAATAGGATGGTGAGCCCACCAAAGTCGCTCACATCGCGACAGACAATTCTGTTATGTTAACTGTCACCTCTAACCAAATCAACTTATCAATCCCTTCCAATGGGATGATAAGTCCTCATAGTTGCTCCAATCGCAACAAAACTCCATCAGGTTAATGATCACCTCTGATGATCGGCGCCGTTATTCCTACGAGTAACATAGCCTAAGTAATAACCTACCATGCGACGTGTTATTATTTCGGTCAATAGTCACACTCCTACATCCCTGAACTACTTGACCTATTCCGGATATCCTAACATTCCCTTAGGATAACCGATGGGTAGTATCCTACCACGCGACGGCCCCTACAACAATCGATCGTTACATTCCTACATCCCTGAACGATTCGATTATCATCTATGTTGTCGCCCGCCTACACAACGACAATTATCAAGGGCGGCTCGACAGGCGACATATCCCACTGCTTCCCCAAACAACAACTCGCTAAATGGCAAGTCAAAGTTGGGTTCTTCAGTTGGTCGCATGCACGAGCAACTGCTCTTTGTTTCGAGCTAAGTGTTACCCTCTCAGTTCCACTTAAGCTGCAACATGAAAGTCGGAGTTAACCCGACCCCACACCGCGAACAACCAAGAGCAGAAAAAAGAGCCTAACGACTAAGTCTAAGACAGATTAGTCGAAGGCTCGCCATATTGCTAGAGATGGCATGAATAGCTCAACTCAAGCGCCAAACAGCGCAGGCGAATCCAACATGAAGATAAGACACAGATCAAGCACATATCAACACCAAAAAATAAAGAAAAAGAAAAACTGTGCATGCAAAGCAGAGGATAAACAAAACAAAAGGCCATTACGGGCCAAAATTACATACATAAAGTTTTTTGGAGTTATGATGCAGCCGGCATCAACAAAGTTACAAAAAAAGAACAAAAAAAAGAGTGCTTAAACCAAATAGGCGTTAGATGAGCTTCAGCAGGCTGAAGGCAGCAATCTTGGCCTTAACCGCCGCGAGATCCGCCACGCGCCTAGCCTTCGCCTTCTCTTCCTGCCTTTGCCGAAGTCTGGCGAAAGCATCCTCGCCTGCCTCTGTAGGCGTCAAAAAATGCTAATAGATATCCAAACACAAAAAATCACTCAAAACTGGGAAAATCACCCAAAACTCAGTCTTTGCTGTCTCGCCAGTGAGACAGTCTTTTGCTGTCTCGCCGGTCGAGACAGTCATTTACTGTCTCGCCGGTCGAGACAGTCTTTTGCTGTCTCGCCGGTCGAGACAGTATTTGCTGTCTCGCCCAGCGAGACAGTATTTGCTGTCTCGCCAGCGAGACAGTAAATTTGCTGATTACAACGTTGAAATGGTCAAATAACCACCTCA
>BQKN01064457.1:158998-171115 GCA_022839385.1 Asparagus kiusianus | reverse complement strand
GAGCAGAGAGAGCAGAGATTTCAGAGCTTTGTGTGATTCCTTGACATTCGAGCCTCGACTTGAGTTCAAGAAGAACGACTGTCTTACTTCGATAAGATATCGTTTCCAATTCTCACTTCGATAACGAAGGAAGAATCATAAACCCCCTCACGATCTGCGAATCGGTGGTCAACGAGCCAAAGCACTCACGGCACAGGCAAAGTCCCACAAAGCAGTATTCGATAAACGAATTCTGTGTTATTTTCTTCAAGAGTTGTAATTTTTCTTATTTTCATTGTAATTTCTCTGTAATCGAAAGAAGATTAATGGAATCGACAATGGAATCAACTTTTGCTGAAAACAGCCTCCTCTTCCTGGCGAAGGAGTTGGAGCACCCTCTCTTCCGCCTCGAGGGCTTGGTACGCCTGCACCTTGTGCTCTAACTGCCTTAGCCGCGCCTCGCCTTTGAGAGAGCCGGCGTCCAAGAAGAAGCTGTCGTCCATGTAAGCGTCCATCTTCGCCAGTATGGCTTGATGTCGCCTGCGCAGACACCCAAGCAGGGCCTCCTACCTCAGGATTCGTATCGCCAAGTCCTCGCACTCGAACAGAGCGCTCATGGCGAGAGGCACGGGTTCGGGGTCGGCCTACACCAGCTCCTCTAGGTGGTACATTAGCTCCTCCAAACGGTGGAGCTCTTGCTCACACCGCCGAGCGAGTTGAGCACCGCCTACGTGGCGGATCTCATCCAAACTCTCCTTCATGAAGGAGAGCACGTCGTAGTACTGCCCAGCACCTTCGCTAACGACGGTGGCTGTCCTACGGATGGCATCCTCCAGTCTTCAAAGAGGGCAAGCACCGGATGGGGAGCAGAGGTCAGTTCTGTAGACCCTTGAGCCGGATCAGCGGCTTGATACGGCGTCGCTCCAGCACCGACGACGGGGGAAGAAGAACCAACAATCTCGGAGGCCATGGGGTAGAGCACGTTCTAGAGTTTAATCTTTACTCTTGAGACGAGGGTTCGTAGACACGAGGACTTAGCCAATAGGACGGTGAGTGCATCATATATAGCCGAAGGCCCGACGGTCAAGATTCATTGACCCAAGCAATCGAGCGGTTCAGATGTCCTACGATGCTTCGAGCTTAACGCCAATAAAAGCCACCCCTCTCGGGACTCCAAACTGACCGATCGGATTGAGTACGAGAGGCGAAGCGTTCCGTCACTTCACCATTAATGAGCATTAACGCACCCACAGCGCCTTAGCTGGCAAGCATTTGGGCCCGCATGCAGACGCGTGGCACGATTTTGCCGGCGTCTAAATCTTCTCCTATAGGGCAAACTCACCATCACTCGAGTTTCGCCTGTAGCGTGAGCTCGCCGACATTTGAGTTTAGCTTTCAACGCAAACTCACCATCACTTGAGTTTCGCTAGCAGCGTGAACTCACCAGCAATAGAGTTTAGCTTTTAACGCAAACTCGCCATCACTTGAGTTTCGTTCGCAGCGTGAACTCGCCGACATTTGAGTTTAGTTTTCAACACAAACCGCCATCACTCGAGTTTCGCTCACAGCGTGAACTCGCCAGCAGTCGAGTTTAGCTTTCAACACAAATTTGTCATCACTTGAGTTTCGCTTGCAACGTGAACTCGCCAACATTTGAGTTTAGCCTTCCACGCAAACTCACCATCACCCGAGTTTCGCCTGCAGCGGGAGCTCGCCAGCAGTCGAGTTTAGCTCTCAACGCAAAACCAGCCATCACTCGAATTTCGCTCGCGGCGTAAACTCGCCATCACTCGAGTTTCGCTCGCAGCATGAACTCGTCAGCAGTCGAGTTTAGCTTTTAACGCAAACTCGCCATCACTCGAGTTTCGCCTGTAGCGTAAACTCGTCAGCGTTTGAATTTAGCTTTCAACGCAAACTCGCCATCACGCGAGGAGCTTCGCCTGCGGCATGAAATCGTCGGCGGTTATATGAGAAAGACACTAAATGGCGATATATGAAAAGGATATGTGCACAACGAGAAAGTACGAACTTCATTGGATGCTTCTAGGAAGTACATTTGAACAAAGTTATGACTTTACAACCAAGAGAGTCATAACATTACATTCAAGAAGCAAAACATGAAACAGAACACCTAGAATTTACTCCTACCCTACGGGCCTATTCTAGGAATTTGAAGGATGCAAGCTTAGCCCTGACTTCGGCTATCTGCTCCGCACACAGGGCGCGAGCTTTTTCCTCTGCCTCTTGCCGGACCCGCACTTCGAAAGAAGCGTTAGCAGCGGCATCCTCCTGAAGCAGCAGTGGAAGAGTACGCCTCTCTCTGGCAAGATCACCTTCCACCGTCTCGCTCTGAATGCGCAGGCCTATCAAGGTGGATTCCCCTTCCGCACGCGGAATTGTACCCAAAAAGATGGAGGAAACGACAAACTCCATCTCAGATTGCAATAGGCGGTATCGGAGATCCAGACGGGCAATAAGGGACTCTTTGTCTTCTATGTCTCGCCTTTGACACTCTTGCTGCCACATAGCATAGCGACGGACTGGAACCAAGAATGACTTCACTCGGGACTCCAAATCCGCATGTCGCAAGCCCTCCAGTCTCGTCAAAAGCAACTCGAGATCGATGAGCTTCATTTGGCATCTTACCCTAAGCATCAAGTCGCCCTGACAATCGAGGCAGTCCACGCGGTCCGAGAGAGACTGCTTCAGCTCCGTGAAAGTACTGCGATCCTGATCAACGAGCGAGATCACTTGCTTCGCAGCACTCTCCAACTCTTCTAACTGAGCTAGAACGGAGCCCGAAGGTTTCGGCTTCGTATCGCGATTAGGTGAGGGAGCCGAAGGAGAAGCTCCACCCCTTGCCTTCTTCGTGTTGGGCGCCTTCGATCGCGGTGCCATCCTGAACAAGAAGAAAACAATCAACACAGTGTCCCCTCCGACAAGTAAAAAGGGCAATGTATGACGGACGGACCAAATATGTGCCCATCATCCAACGGCCTAGATCGGGCGTGGAGAATGACGAAGCCACTTACACCGCCTTGATGTGAAACGACATGCCAATGTCAGTCCAGCTGGCAGGCACTCGAGACTGCAGTCAGACACGTGGTCTTCACCCGATTTCGCATTAACTTCGTCTCTAACGTAGTTTGACCATGGTCAGAATTCACCCACGGCTCAAATTCGCCTACGGCTTGAATTCGCCTGCGGTTAGAGTGCGCTAGCGATTTAAACTCACGAAGTGTCCAAAATCTGACTGTAGCTTGAACTCGCCTGTAACAAAAGGCCCACATGCAACGGCCTCACAGAGAAAAATAAAAGACAACAGCGACTAGGAGAGATACATGCACAAACGTGAGGGGAAACCTAAAGAGTGCAACATTCATCCAGTTGTAAGACAGTGCATTTGAACAAAGTTATGATTTCACAAACAAACAAGTCATGACATGGTTTCAAAAGCAAAAGCAAGCAGAATGTCTTAACACGGTCCTAGACCTGAGGTCCTAGTCTAACAAACTAAAGGATGTAAGCTCTTCTTTGACCATAGCCACCCTCCTCGCGTGGTCCTTCCAGGCTTTGTCTTCAGCCTCCCTCCGAGCCCGGTCTTCAAAGCTTGACCTGGCGGCGGCATCTTCTTGGCGCAAGGCTTGGAGACTTCGAGTTTCATCCTCAGCAGTCTTGCTAACCTTCACGCTCTCGGGTTGAAGCCCCTTCAAAGTCACCTCCACCTGCTCCAGCTCAACCCTCAGGCGAGATATAGTGGAAGCGAAGTCGCCTATCCGCTCTTCTAATTTGCCGCTGACCCACCCAGAAGGCGACGTTGGATTCCATGTCTGCTATTTCTCTAGAGCGGACCTCCCGCTCCTATGCCTCCCGACGTCTAATATGAGATAGAAAGGACTCCACATCAGCTTCTGGACCTTCCCGCAACAAGATCTCTAATCTCATCAAGCGTGATTCCAGAAAAAGGAGCTTCTGCATGCAACGCGTAGCAAGCCGGTTTTCGCCCAGCCACCTGAGGTCAGCCATACGATCCAGGAGAGACTGTTTAAAGCCGTCGTAGCTTGCCATGCCAAGACTGACAAGGGAAATCACCTGCTTCACGACATTCTCGAACTCTTCAAGGCGAGCCTGTAGGGACAAGGAATCCGAAGAAACAAGCTCTTGACCCGGAGCAAGCACCGTGATGGGTGGAACCTCGAGACAAGGTTCGGCTTCAAGCTGGGGAACGGAGCCTGAGGCGGAAGAAGTTGTGATACCCTCAGATTCGTCGTTAGAAATTAAAATAGGCTTGGTCGCATGCTCTTCGACAGTCAGCACCTCTCCTTGGTCTGTGTAACATAACAACAATACATGGAAGAGTTAAGCGAGAAGTACATGCTCGACCCACGACTACACGGAAATCAGGACAAAATGATACCTTCAGTAGCAGCGGCCTCGTCGGCGCCCTAAGAGGACGCCTCCTTCCTCTTCTTCGAGGCAACTCTTTTCACCTTTGGTACCATTACGAGTGTAACAAAAAGAAAATTTGGACTTCCTCTGAAGAAGACAACAAGGAAACTGCAACCTCTCTTAACAAGGGGGAGGGGCATTAAATACTCTAATCCTAGGCGGTTACCCGCCGCTCGATTGGAACTTTTAGGGCCAAACAGTCGAGAGTAAGGCCGAACAATTTGGATCTCGTATGAACGGCCAGGATCTGGTAGTTTCTGGACATGATCTTCAGCCAACGGCCCAAATCGGGCGCAGAGGACGAAGAGGCACACTACGCCGTATTTAATGCGAAACGACGTGCCCACGTCTTCTTAACTGGCGTGCACGTGGATTAACACGTAGCCCACTAAAAGTGGAGCCTGTCCGGAGCCGAATTCGTCGTTTGAACTCCCACGAGTCAAGCCCAATTGGACTCACATACCACTCTGGAATTTGAGTCAGTTCCAAATTCGCCTACGGATAAAATCCGCCTGCAGGTGAGACAAGCTTGCAGCTGAAATTCGCCGACAGCTAGAATCCCCCTACAGCTAGGATTCTCTTGCGGCCTAACTCTGACTAATGCATGTTAAAAAAATGGAGCACGCACGAAAGTAATAGTGGCCAGAAACAATAGGATAATTTCATTCATAAAAAGAAATCCTATTACAACGGGGAATCAAAGGCAAATTACAAAGCTCTCAACCGCGACTCAGCCTCACGAATCTCCCCAACGTGACGAAGCTCGAGCCTCCTCAGGATCTCTCGGCGAAGATCTTCCTCAGTGCGCAAGACCAAGTCTTAGACGGTATCTTTAGCCTCCTTGAGGGCTCGGTCCTTTTCCTTAACGGAACCAGCGACCAGTTGCCGACAAGACTCGATATCCTCCAACTCCTTTACCAACTATTCACGAGCCTTCTCTTGAGTGGCTAGGGAGGCCTGCGTATTAGCAATGACTTGCTTCAGCTTCACTATCTCCGAAGACAGGCGAGAAAAGCGGTTGTCAGCCTTCTATTGCTCATAGGTCACTCGTTCATTCTCGGCCTTAACCTGCTCCAACTCTGCTGACAACCTTGCCTCCAACGACATGGTCTCGTCCAGTCTGCGATCGCGCTCTTCCACTGCTGCTCGAACCTCGCCAGATGCGAGGTCAACAATCTCGGAACTCTTCGCGCGAAGGGTAAGCAACTGTCGAATAGCCCGCTCCACCTCTTCCAAACGCTGGAAGTACGGCTTAGCCGCGGTGGCACCAAGCTTCTTGATCAAGAAGACCATGTCGTGATCGAGGTCCTCCTTGAACTCCTCAAAGGGACAGCTCTCTTCCAATGCGAGCTTGATGCAATCGGCCAGAGTGTCTTGAAAGTTAGCCAGGGTTCGAGCCACCTTCTTTTTACGTGAACATTCCAAGGGAGAGAGGGTAGCCTCATCCGCCACGGATGAAGTTACGATCAAGGTACTGGTGGTCATGACTGCAGAAGTGGCAACTGGTGCTGTCAAAGCCGACGTGTCTACCGACGCCACTGGAGTAGCGGCCGCAGCACCAACAGTCACCAAGGACGAGGAAGTGGTCACTAGACGAGTGGGGGTCCCCCTTTGAATCGGAGACTCCTGCGCCAGTGGTCCACCCCCAACCAACGCTTCCTTAGGAATAGGGATTGCACTTTGTTGGCCTGACGCATCTTCATGGGCGGACGCCTCCTCCTCACTCGATATCGCCTCATGAATCGAGACGTCGTCATCCGCCTCTGATTCGCCCATATCTCCAGGCGAATGGCCCGCCCAAGAGGGAGGATCCTCTTTACCAGCGGCTTCATGGGCAGGATCGGCTGCGAATTCAAGAAGAGGGTTAGCAAAGGCCCCTCGAGAGGAGCTCCATTGGCAGTTCAGTACAGAGGGGCCAACTACACTAGGACCTACGCTTACCTGAGCCGCCAAGCTCTTCTTCGTCTCCAGTCCCCTCCTCTTCGTCAGAAGGAATAGAGATCACTCTCTCGACTGCACCTGCATAAATTCAACACAAACGTCAGGGGGCGCAGATTCGACCCTGCACCCGAGAGTACTGCACTAAAGGTTACCTCCTGGTGCGGACGTAGGAGTCGTTAAAACCCCAGCCTGTGGCATCACACCAGACTGTGGAGGAGTATCCTTCAAGGTCGCCGGAGTTGCCCCCGATATGGCAGAAGAAGCGGGCGGAACAGCTCCAGTCCCAGAGGTAGTCACTCCAAGAATGATCACCTGAGCAGCGTCATCCTGACCTTCTGCCGCTCTGGCGGTCTCAACCGTCTCTCCACGATGGGCCTTCTTAGCCGCTTCCGCTCTGGAGCCTTCGGCCACTGTCGGCCGCTGTCGCTTAGAGAGAAGCGAGCTACTCGAAGATAGGAGGGGCATCCCCATCTGTCCAGCTATCGTGCTCCGGGCCTGTTCCAAGCGCTCGCCCGCCCGGATTAACTCGTCAGATTCTCTCTACTCACGGGGCGGGGGGGGGGGGGGATCTAACGGAAGACTAGGGGAGGGAGCTCAAGCCTCGGACGCCTTGGGTTCGTCAGACCCGCATCAAAACCCTCGGTGTCTTCAGCTGGATCTTCTGAAAACCACTCCCTAGCAGCTTGGTGGCCCCTCCACCTCGAGGTACGAGGAGCTCCTCTGGGGCGATGCCCGTGTTCCATCAAACAGGAACTCTGGAACCGAAAGCCCTCAGGATTGGCGCTGGCGCCCCGATACTACTGGCAGTACAGGAGTGTATGGTGCAAATCACGATCCTTAGCAGGTAGCTCAAAATGGGCGTGGCTACCACCAGCATGGGTCCAGAACCATCTCCGAGCACCATCCACTAATCCCCCCTCGAAGCACAAGTGGGGATTGATGTTTCCCACGTACAGTTAGTCGTACCCGAACTGGCGGGCAAACCTGCAAGGGAGGTACGGCTCGAGGTAGCATACAGAGCCTGTTCGCAGGATGTGATACCCCGGTCAGATGTTCACCAACCATCGAAAAGCACCGTAGGAAAGAACGGTGTGATGGTCCACCGTCGATACATCCCTGAGAGACTCCACGTATCCTCCTCCGCTGAAGTAGGGGAAGGACCGACGAAAGTTATAGTAGCCGAAATGGGAGAGCGTCTTCCGCGTATCGGGGATGTCCTTACACTTCCAAGAGCACCTCTCCAGGTGCTGGATGAATGGAACAAACTTGTCTCCTTGAAGAGTTGCTAGAGCACTCATCAAACACTCACAGTGGTAGACAAACCACACCATCAAGTAGGTGTACGGCAGCCCCACTCTAGGGTTAGGGGTCCTGATGACTTCCCCTTCCCCTTCGTCGACAGTCGACACACGACAGAATTAGGCCGTTAGTGTGCGAAGCCCCCGATGGATGCATGCCACCGTAGCCGACACCAACGCATAGGACTTCCCGTGGGCTAAGCGAACCGCGGGATACACGACTTCCACTGGAAGCGCCTCGAAAGAATGAGTGGGAACCACACACCTCTTCAACCACAACATGAGGTACCCCGCAAGCAGAGCCTTCCCAGATATAAGGGACTTGGCCTGGTGGTGAAACGAATGGAAGACCGTACCGAGTTTGAATCCACCCTCGTTGTGCTCAAGGGTCACGGTGGCTCCCCCTTCAGCCGTCCTCCTCTCCACTTCGGACTGGTCACATTCGCCCAGTGGCAGAGTAGGCCTTCCTTTGATGTCATTCTCCGGGAATAAGTAATCAGCCTAATTCTTATGGCTGATCCCCGGAGCCCTCCTCTTTTTGCCTTTATGGCACACCGCCCCTAAGGTATTGAGGCATATGTAGTAGTGGCAGAGCAATTCCTATAATGTCTCGACCACCAAGGGGGAGCGGTCTGAAAGTTGGTCAATCTCATCTTGACCAGGGATGTACTCTTCATAAGGGAAGCTTCCCAAAGGCAGCCCTGACACGTTATACATCTCGTGGAGGGTTATTCTGAGTTCACCATTGGGGGTGAAGAACGTGCCATTGTCCGCGCAATACAGTTCCAAGATGCTGTGGAACTGGGGGGCGTTAATCTTCAAACCATGTCGGGTGGCCCGAATGGCCACAAACAATTCTGAATCCATGAGGTCAGAATTCTCAGCCAAAACATAGTCAGTGATCTTGGACCACCAGGTGTTGCTACCAGGCACAGAGTAGACCCACCCCGAGGCTCGGAAGTCCTTTGGGGGAAATCTCCCACCAGCTTGGAAGAAGCGATGACGGAAAGTCTCCGCAACCGCTGTCGTCTCCCCTGTGGGCAGCTCATTGAATGGTAGGCCAGGGCGTAGGCCTATCACGCGCTTGCAAGAGCTCTCCACCCCGTACCCAGTCGTGGAGCTTGTAAAGACACCACAAGTAACCCCATCTTGAATGGGGTCAAATCCCAATTCATCACTCTGAGGACCGCGAGGGACCGCAACTCGACGATCGAGAACCCTCTCGGCATGCTGGGAAGATAATAGTGGATCCCGTCCACTACGCGGAGCCACCTGCTCTCCTTGATCAACAAGGCGGAAGGATCAGTCACAGCATCACCTAACAAAAACTGGGGCTTTTGTAGCTCCGTCCTGGCTTCGTCTGTCAGCACAGCGTCGGTAGTCAGTTCATGTAACATCAGAGGATGACCGTCGATGAGTCTCTTTATCAGGCCGTACGGCTTATCAGCGGTGAACATGGGCACCAGATCCAAGAAAGGGAATCGGGGAGGTGCCGTATAGCCTGTACCTCTGGCGAGACCGATGGCCACGCCCTTCGGAAGAGCTTCGTCAGAAAAAGTCGCTGCAAGACAGAACCAAAGAATCAGGACGGAATCTACGCTAGGGGCAAATCCGCCGATCAAGCCAAGGCAGGCAAATATAAATCCGCCTGTCAGAAAGTGAAATCCGCTAAAGACGAGATCTGCCTGTATAGACTACATTCGCCTTTACCAAACAAAAGTCGAACTCGCTAGACAAAAACGAGTTCGCCTTCACCTAATAAAGGCCAATTTCGCCTGTAAAGGCAGAAATCATCCTCTGCAAATAAACGTAAAATCCGCCCGAAAAGGGCCGATTTTATCAGAGAAACTGCCAAAAGATGACAGGATCTACCAGGGAAGACGAGTGATGCTCATCCTACTGATCCGACGTTGGTAACCAACGCGAGGTCGTCAGACGAACCTATTGACTTACCCAAGTGCGTTTCAGGCACGCTGGCGGTTGCGCCGATGGTGAGACGATCGGAGTAGTGTCCGGGACCTCCTCCCTTCGCAACGCATTTCTTGTATTTCGGCACCATGTCTAGGAATTAGGGATGAAGCAGAAATTCTTTTTGGGAAATTTTCACGAAACAAAGATTTCCAAGCATGATGGTTTTCAAAAAAGGGGAGCGAAGCCTATTTAAAGACGGAAGGGCTTGCGTGGCCACGATCGCATCCACGAGGCGAAACACTCGTGGTTCAGAGACATGGCCATGATCGAAATTGACGGCCCAGATTGTCCCCCACAATTTGTTTTCTTTTACAGTTACGAAGGAACCATCGAAATAGGAAACAGGCTGGTCAAAACCCAGGACCCGAACCAATATCTACGGCTGAATCCAACGGTTGGATTTGAAAACCATGGCCACGATTCGTCACGTAGCGAGGTGTACGAAGCTGATGCCACACTGTCGAATCACGATTGATGCAACCTGACGAACCCGCGCCGCCTTACCTGGAAAGAACGAAGCCCCATCGGCGAACACGTGGTTAACCTCCTGTTAGGTCCAATTTCGCCCAAAGGAAGGGTCTCACTCGCGAAAACTTAACTCGAATCCGCAAGTCACGCAAAATTTTGCCTCCAAAGCCTAGTTTCGTCTGAACGGCTCATTCACCTTTGGAGACAAATTACGAATAACACGACTTGTCCAAAGCCTTGAACCGCCAATGAAATGACCTCATTTAAACCCATGCCTCAGACGGCTAAGGGTTAGAGTAGAAATCTTAGCATTAAGCCTAAGGGAAACTATTTGACAACTCATCATACTGAGGGGAATAGTATGGCTAGCCCGATTCAAACGGTAATCGGTAAAGGCAAATCAAACCCGTTGATAGCTGAGGGTTTGCTAAAAATCCTAAAGAAGGCCAAATACACCAGACTCGCCAGAGACTTCTTTATTCAAAGTATTCCAGACTACACAAAAATTGGTTTAGGTCTGAAAACATTGAAGGGGGTCTTGTAGACGGTAGAAATTACCGCCGCAAACTTATAATGATTTTAATTCTACATGCTTGCTTTTAAGATCAATAAAATTATTTTGTAATTTAGTATAGGCATGAGATAATCTTTCATATGTACAAACGAGTTCATCAATAGATAAATCATTATCGGAATCAGAATCACTTACTACACAAGAGTTATCCTCTTGTGGCCGTGTGCATGATGCTCCACATGAACTTGAGGAAGAATCCTCCAAAGCTTGTCGGATTGCCTCTAAGTCCCCTTGATGTGTTTCAATAAATTTCCAAAGTTTGTAAGCACTATCAAAATGAAAAAATTTGTTAGAAAAGGATGAGTCAAAAGCATTAAGCAAAAATTCTAACAAAGCTTGTTCATTGAAAATATTTTCTTATCATGATTGCTCCACTTGGATTTCTCCAAAGTGGGCACAATATAAGCACAATCAATAACTTCCCATAAGTCGATATTTCTAGATTCAACAAATAGTTTAAATCTAGAAGCCCATTGTGCATAGGGAAAATTAATGAATTTAGGAGCAACATTTGATTCATAGCCTAAACTAAATACATTCATATTCATGATATATATGTGAAAATATGCAAGCAAGACAAAAGTTATTATAACTAGATTAGCACAAAAAAGATAACTTGGATCTTTAACTCAAGGCGATTAGTCCTTAAATCAAAGAGCACCAAGCTCTGATACCAATTGTTAGACCCTAGAGGGGGGGCGATTAGGGTCTTATGATAATCTAATCTGATTTTATGCTAATTAAAATTAAATAACAAATTATTCTTGTAAGATGATATCCAATTACTTATGAGCAAGAATATGCAATATACACAAGGTGATATATCCTAGCAAAGAGATATACTATATGATATATGCAGGGATATGCAAACACAAGGGTAATATAAACAAATATAAACAATGTAGTGGACAAGCTAGATAATGAGACAAAGGCGATATGAGCAGTGAGCACAAATATAAATGAACGCCAAAGCACACTCAAACACAATCAAATGATCACGGAGTTTGGACCTTCCGTCCTATGTCTCCGCTCCCCACTCCCAGGGAGAAATCCACTATCATAATCGGGTTTTCTACGTTCACCCGAATAACGTTTATACCTCACACTTGGTTTTCTTGCTAACCGAAAACTTTACAATCACCACTCTTGCAATCCCACTCTACACCCTCTCAAGTGTTGAACTAGACGTGACTCCCTCAAGTGCTCGGTTATAACCTCTCCTTAGGTTCGTCAACCGACGACACTCCTCTTGGGACGATCCTCAACTCTCGCCACACACTTCTCTCGGTGTACAAGTGTATTACAAAGTGATCTCACAATTAAACACGATTATAATAAATGATTGTTCTCTAATATGGGTGAGAACACAATGAAAGCTCACACTCAATTGTTACAACTCTCACCAACCCAAATATACTATGTATGAAAATACGATAA
>BQKN01064457.1:138682-149168 GCA_022839385.1 Asparagus kiusianus | reverse complement strand
AAACACAGATAATTACATTCATCTGACATATATATGTATATATATATGATTATTCATCATAAGGGAATTATTTACTATTAATAATTCACATATATTTATTATAGAAATTTTCGGGGTTTTACAAACATGAACTGAAATTGGATTTAACACGAATTAAGTTAGACTTAACATGAAATTAGACCTAACATGAATTGTTATTAGACTTAATATGAACTGGATTTAGACTTAACACAAATCAAGTTAGACTTAATAAGAAATTAGACTTAACATGAACTGTAATTAGATTTAATATGAATTAAATTTAGACTTAACATAAACTGAAATTAGACTTAACACGAATTAAGTTAGACTTAACATGAAACTAAACCTAACATAAACTGTTATTAGACTTAACATCAACTGAATTTAGACATAACATAAATCAAGTTGGACTTAACATGAACTATTATTAGATTTAACATAAACTGAATCTAGACTTAACATGAACTGAATTTAGACTTAACATGAATCAAGTTGGACTTAACATGCAATTAGACTTAAAAGGAATTAAATTAGATTTAACAACAATCAAATTGACTTTAATATGAAGTAAAATTGGACTTAACGTGAAATTAGACTAAAAATAAGTTGAAATAGACTTAACATGATTCATGTTAAGTCTAACTGAACTTATTTTTAGACTTAAAATAAGTTGAATTAGACATAACATGATTTAAATTAGACTTAAAATGAATTAAATTAGACTTAATATGAATTAAATTGAACTTAATATGAAATTAGACTTAAAACAAGTTGAATTAGATTTAACATGAATTAAATTAGACATAAGATAATTTAAATTAGACTTAACAAGATTTAAATTAGACTTAAAACAATTTAAATTAGACTTAAAATAATTTAAACTAGACATAACACGAACCAAACTAAACTTAACACGAACCAAACTGGATTTAACACGAATCAAACTGGACTTAACATGAACTAAACTAGACCTAACATGAACTAAATTGGACTTAACACTAAATTGGATTAAAATTAGACGTAGAAGAAATTAAATTGGATTTATTCAGTTCATGTTAATTCTAATTTAATTCATTTTGAGTCTAATTTCATGTTAAGTCTAATTTCATGTTAAACCCAATTACACGAACCAAACTGGATTTAACACGAATCAAACTGGACTTAACATGAACTAAACTAGACCTAACATGAACTAAATTAGACTTAACACTAAATTGGATTAAAATTAGACTTAGAAGAAATTAAATTGGATTTATTCAGTTCATGTTAATTCTAATTTAATTCATTTTAAGTCTAATTTCATGTTAAACCTAATTAAATTAGACTTAAAACAAGTTAAATTAGACATAACATGATTTAAATTAGACTTAAATTAAATTAAATTAGACTTAATATGAATTAAATTGGACTTAGCATGAAATTAGACTTAAAACAAGTTGAATTAAACTTAACATGAATTAAATTAGACTTGAAACAAGTTGAATTAGATATAATATGATTTAAATTAGACCTAAAAAGAATAAAATTAGACTTAACATGAACTGAATTAGACTTAACATGAAATAGACTTTCATGTTAAGTCTAATTCAATTTATGTTAAGTCTAATTTAATTCGGTTCATGTTAAGTCTACATGTTAAGTCTAATTCAACTTGCTTTTAGACTTAACATGAAATAATAGAGGAGATAATGGCATTTTGGGGTTTTCTACTTTTTCTGTCTATGCTTAGGTGACAGGTAATAATTGCTAAAAGAGGGCTACGGAACATAGATCTCGAATTTAAGGGCTGAACCACATGAGAAAAAGTTAAACGGGCTGAAGCACATAAAGATTTTGCTTTTAGGGCCTTGACACAATTTACCCAAAATATTTTCAAAATAAGCTTTTTTGTTTTTTAATCGCAAATATAATTCAAATTACTTTTTGTATCATCATGTAGCCAAGCCAATATTTCATCCCCCAGTAACTGTAAGCAAATGGAGATGGAATATATGTGATATTTATTTAAGTTGGTTTAATTAATTAATGTTGATGTTAAGTGATCAAATAGTCAATAAAAATGGTTGGATGAAGGTGAGATTTATGAGGGGCTAATTTCTTCCCCCAAATATCCGGTTCTGAGTTGAGTGGTTGAAACCTGCACACATAGAAACTCGTAAGAGGACGGGGACTGGTTCTCCCGTGGTTCCTTCGACGATCAGGTCAGCTGGTGAACTTGAGTGAGGAAAAGTGAAGAACTGCGTGAGTTCTTGTGAGTGGTGTAATTTACAGATATTGCTTAAATGGTTTGATCTGGAAGAAGATCAGAATCTAGAAACCTCTTTTTTATGTTAGAATAGTACCTCTATTTATACTAATGGTATAAGGGTAGAATTGTCACTTCGGTTGAGCACAGGATAGCGGTGAAGAAGTGTAGGCTGGTGGCTACGTCAGCACCTACTTTACAGATATCGGCTGACGACTGGAAGAGAGATTACTTTCTCATTACATGAAAAGCGATTGGATGTATGGTGGTGTTGACGTGGTCCGATGAGTCATGAAGACTATCAGGCTAAAGGTATGATGGCGCCTATCAAGAATTTAAGGCAATGCTGACATGTTTGTCAATAGGAGAGGCTTGAGACTGAGGACGTCCTTTGGCTTAGCCGAGAAGTAACTCCTCTCGAGTCGACCCCACAATGGTGTCGAATAGCTAGTTAAGTGGGCTTGTAGCGAGTCGTCTTCAACAAGAGGGTCAACAAGTTCCGTCATTCGAGTCGACATGAGGGAATGTCGACTCAGCGAGTCGGCTAAGTTAGAATCCTTGCTAGTCTTTGGCTGTCAATTTGATTGGGACATTACATGCGGAAGTACATCTGTCCATTGCTGGTAAAAGGTCACACTTTGGCTTGAGAACACCATAACAGTTGGTCTCTTTCGCCTAGAGTTGGCTTTAGCCGAGCCCGAGTGAAATGAGAGTCGCTTTGGACGGACGTGGATGTGCATTAAATGAGGGAACTAAAAAGTCCCTTCAGATTTTACGTGGCTAACGTCATCATACTTTCTTTTTGACTGTCACAGCTCTGCTTTTCTTGGTAGATTGCGGGCTATTCGAGGGGAGTGGGATGTGTCGCGATCTCTGAGGTGTTGCTTCGAATTCTAATAATTAATTTTGGTCGTTGGACAAAGCTTGATTCAGTGGTTTAGATTCTGGTAGTTGTAAAGTCAGTTGCCTATATATAGAACCAGGGCCATGAATGTGACGGTTATTGCCTTTCGAAATTTCCTTTAGAGAACTCAGAATTTTATTCTGCTCATCCCTTCCTGCGATCATTTCTTCATTCTACGATGGCATCAGATTCAGTAGACCAACGTGCGCTTCTAGTGGAGATCCACTCCAAGGTAACTCTGGCACAGAAGAGGATGCTCCATGGGAGGTTTAGTATCCCTCAGGAGTATGAGTTGATGGCCCCGACAAGGTTGGAGGCTATTTATGATCATGGACCGAATCAGGTCTACTCTATCTGAGGCACTTGAAATGTGATCTGTGGCTGCCCCTGCACCCCTTCCTCCGGCAAGCTTTTACAGTGCTAGAGGTAACACCGGCTCAGATGAAGCCGAATTTCATCGCAACTCTAGTGGGGTTCATGGTGATCTGCCACTAGTTGGCGATAAAGTCATCCTTGCGGGTCTTGAGCCGGTTTGTAAATGTGAAGGTGAACCAGACTGAACCACACTTCCATTTTTTAATAGTGGGGAAGTTCAGGCTCATCACCGGCCTTCCTAACTCACAAAAGGACTAGAAAGAGAAATTCGTCTGGGTCGTGGGGGACGACCTGGAGTTGGGTTGTTCAAACTGGCCCGAAATAAGGAGGGAGGCACTCATGGAGGGTGATTTACTCTACACCGAGAGGGAGGTGCTTGACCATATCAAGGTGCACATTAGCTCTCGTCGAGTCGACCATTTGCTTGATAACTAGGTCTTGTGGGTTGTCAATGTGTCAGTAGTGCCTCCTTCTTCTAAGGGTCTGTTTGTTTGCTCAAAAAAATGAGAAATGTGTTGCCACCTCAACTTTCAAGAAATGTCCCATGTGTCACATGGGTTTTTGTTTTCAAGATGTTTCCATTTCAAGTGTTTGTTTCGTTTTTAATTTTTAAGAAATGAAGTGCCACGTAGGATGCCACCTTACATTTTCAAGAAATATGTTTTCACAACAAAATGGGCTGAAAACACTTGGAAATATCCCATCTGAGAATTATTAATTAGTAAAAGCACTGTTTATGAGGTTATAAAGAATAAAACATATTATTTAAATTGGTTTTCTCTCTTTTCATTTTTTTTTTTTTTTGTTCTCAAACAAACAAAAGAAATGGAAATGTCCAACACTGTTACTATGGAGGCTTTTTTTATTTTTTGTGTAACTTGGCAGTGAAATGGGAGTTTTCTTTGTGAAACAAACAAAAGAAAAGGAAACTGTGAAATGTCTTGAAATGTCATAAAAGCATTTGAAATGTGACATTTTCATTTCCTTTTTTTGGGGGGAAATAGCCAAACAGGCCCTAAGGACTAGGAGAGAGCTTCAGCCCTTATCTTAGGGACAGTGGAAGCGGCGAATATGTTAACTGCTCCTATGGCTGATCCCTAGGAGGGGCCAAAGAGATAGAGTGTTCATGCATCAACCCATCAGCAGTGGATCTGGTCGAGAGATATGAGGGCTTGTATCCTTTTCTTTTCTTTTTATAAATATCAACACGCCTTTTGTAAATATTGTGTCACGCCCCGCTTCCCAAAATACCCACGAATCAGAATGTGAACAAGCCCGCGACGTATTAGATTAAGAAAAATAAATAAAAATAAATATTCCTCTTCAACCTAATATGCTAAGCGTCAAGAAATAAATGCAAATGCGAAGTCACAGGTCCCCGATCACAGTTAGCAAGAATATAATAGACAAACTCAGAACAAAATGATCCATATCATAAAGAAAATATACATACGAGACATAAAATTCGGGTCAACATGACCTTAATACAAAACGATACAACTGAATATTAGAGGGATATAGAAATATACTGATCAAAAGGAAATATAAGTGCTACAAGAATAAACTGAAAGGAATAACTAAGCTTCGGTTTCTTCTTCTGCTCCGTCCGCTAGGCACTCCTGCTGAGAGTCCTCTGGCTCCTGCACGATTCCGAACTGAGGTTGTCCGTCTTCTAAATCTGACGTACACCAGAAAAAACAGGTGTACTTCAGCGTGCATGACACACGGCAAAATCCCACAAGGGAAAAATAAACGGTCGAATGACCAAAGCAAAAAATAGTAATAATAATAATAGAAGCATGCTACTGGAATACTAATAATCTAAAAACAATATATCACTAGAATATAATAATCGGAAGAATCCAAGAAAATCAACCAAGTAACAAGAACATGCAGCTAGCGATCAGAATAACCATCCAAGTAACAAGGTCATACAACTAGATGAAATTAATACTTAAAAATCTATAACAAGAGACGTAGTATATCGAGTGAAATAATCCAAATAAGGAAACCCTAATGTATATACTATATGTCTCAAATTATAGATAATTAAATATTAATCTCGATCTATCTATGAAAAGAAATACAACTGACCTACATCTCACAAGAATCCATAATCACCTTAAGTAACAAGGTCATGTAACTAGTCATTCTATAACAGGTCACTGGTCCACATCTCACACAGAGTCAACGCTTATATCATCGGATAACTGACAGTTCATAAATCCCCTACGTGCATCTAATACCGCTACACAAACTCGGTCAGAGTACTACACGCAATCCGTTTTCAGCCTGGTCCGGACTCAAGCTAAACTCAGGTGAATATCAAACTCACAGACTAAAGTGACTACACAAACTTCACTTTGACCCAACAAACCAACCCCAGTGGCGACACCGATCCACTGGTGCGAGCCTGAAAGATATATCAACAGTCACATCCGATCACATGAACAAGGACTTTCCCACCCAAATATCTCTTGTATTTCTAAGTTAACAACACACAAGCCTCTAGGTCTTATTCATGTCACACAGGTCACTATAGTCATAAACTCTTAACGATTCTCAATCACAACAATGAACAATCAATGCAATAATCATGTGCAATAATATCATGGCATATCAAATAACCAAAAATTAAGAATTATAAATCATAAACAACGTCTACATAATTCAGAAAATAATCTTTTTCTAAATAATTCATTTTAAATTATTTCTCATAATTAATAATTCTAAAAATCTTTAAAATATTCTTTCTTTTAAAAACATCTCAAAATAACCCTTTTTACAAAATAATTTTTCTTTAAACTATTAATCACATTATCATTATTTAATATTATCCATTAACAAGCCCACTCAATTATCACAATCTTGATACCATAGCATAATCAAATCACAGTCTAGTCCGAGCAAATTCATAATAGGTCTAAAATTTAAAACGACAAGTCAAAGAGAAAGGGATCTTGCCTTAAAATCATATGCAAGCCTCTAAAACAAATAACAAGTAATCCATAAGTGTAAAGAACATGTTCTCCCTTGCCCCACGTCGATGATCTTACCCTCGTGTCGGTATTGTGCTTCACAAAGCTCTCAAAATTCATAAAAAAAAGACCTAGGGTTTTTAGGGGGAGAGGGTGCCTACTAGGGTTCATAGATATGATAAAAAGAGTAATTTTTGTGAAAAACATAAGTATTTATAGAGGCAAACCCGAAACAAACTCGTTTGACCCGAACCAGGAAACCTAGTCTGACTGGGAAAATGGCCTTCGGTATTTTAGCTGTAATTTTCTCATCCGATCTCAGAATGAGATGATTTAAGATTTGTTGGAAAGCTATTGAAGATACCTACAACTTTGATCTTTTATGTTTGTTTAGATTCTAACTGTATCATGGTGCAAAACATAAAAACTTTTAACTGATTATTTTTCCCAGATTTCTCTTCGTGCATGTTTTGTACATTTGCACTCATATATTCAAAAATATACATTGAATTGATCTCAAATCAATTCTTATTATACTCAAACATTAAAATATGTTATTTTTCAACATAAAACATATTTATCATTATTTATCATGAAAAGTATATATGGAAAGTTAAGAAATCATCATATAATAATCGAGAAATTGAAATAGAAAAGAAAAAAGGGAGGTTTGTGATGATTTTGAAATCTTTTCTACTAGGTAATCTATTATCCTTATGCATGAAGATAACAAATTTATGGGGTTTTACATATTGACATTGACATTGTAATGAAATTTGTAATAAAATTTGAGGTTTGGAATAAAGATTGCTCTCATTCTGGAGTTTGCCTTCATTTATTCTTTATTTCTGCTCTGTTAGCTTATAGTTGTTGTTCTGATTTGAGAAAATAAGCTCTGATTGTTGTGAGTCAGTCATGTTAGGACTACACGAGTGTTGAAGGGTCGAGATGATTGGCTCATTTCATTCTTTTTGTTGGCGAGATGTCCGGGTCTTTTTGTCGATGATGACTGACAAATTGAAGTGCCTAGGTCTTTTTGTCGAAGACGACTAAACGATTGAACTCCATGCCTTGGGTTTACTCATGATGACACCAAGATCTTAGGGTATGTGCCTTGGACTTAATGAATGCGCCAAGGTCTTTTTGACAAATTGACAACTCAGAGGTTGGGTGCCCAAGACGTACGTAGACGCCCGAGTCTTTTCGACAAATTGACAACCTAGAGGTTGGGTGCCCAGGACTTACGTAAACACATGGGTCTTATCACCCTACTGAGGACCGTCCTAATGACAAAACGGTAAAATGACAACCCGGAGGTTAGGTACCCAGGACTTATGTAGACGCCTGGGTCTTATCGCCCTATTGAGGGACATCCTGATGGCTAAATAGTAAATGATAACCTGAAGGTCGGGTGCCCAGGACTTACGTAGATACCTGGGTCTTATCGCCCTACCATAATGGTCGAGTGACAAATGTGGGAGTCGACCATATAGTGAGTGTGCCTTGGGTTTACACTGAGAAGGCACGATAATGGTCGAGTGACAAATGTGGGAGTCGACCATATAGTGAGTGTGCCTTAGGTTTACCCTGAGAAGGCACGAAGGACTTAGAATTCCTGCATAGATTAGGCACTACGGGAGTGCGAAACAGGAGTCAGTAGCGAATAAGATTTTCATTAATAATAAATGAAACTTGTGTACATTATTGAAAACTAATCATGTTGATGACCCCCTTATGGCTGGGCTCCAGGGTTCGGTTATCCTGGTGCAGTGGAGGACAAGGAAACCACGAGCGGGATCTCCTATCGGTCTCGGTGGGGGTAGCTTCCCTTCAGCTCTCTAAGCGACGAGCTTCTTTAGATACACTCTCTCAATCAAGTCCTCAATGTACCTTTTGAGGATACGGTAGCCATTGGTGAGGTTGTAACGCCCCGCCCCGGAATCCCGGAGTCGGTACGCTATTAGATCTGATGGACTGGCCTCATAAACCACCACATGTCTTTTCAGCACGTTTTGTCCTCACTCACGTGCTCCTTGGAAAACTTCCCAGGGGGTCACCCATCCTAGAATTTTTCCTGGCCAAGCACGCTTAACTTTGGAGTTTCTAGGAGTTGGGTTTCTGAAAAGAAGATGCATCTTGATGGTATGAGTATTCCAATCAAATCTATTAATACTAATCACATCACCCTCTCAAGGGTTAGGGTATTACAGAGGTGGCCATGATCTCTGTGGTAACGACAAAACTGACTTATTGATGCGGCATAATTATGTACCAAAATTGCAAGTGCACAATTAATCAAGTTATAGTATAAAAAGTTATCGATCCCACGAGGAAGGTGATTTTAAGAGATTATTAGAATTGGTTCTTATGTTTTGTGCGTGACAAGACAGGATTAAAGAATAAGTGTGATTGTGATGAGAGATATGATGAGTGGTTGTTTTGATTTATGTGCAAGTAACAATAAATTGAATTTTAGAGAAAAGAAATAAGAATCAAAGAATAAATAAAATCACAAGGCAAGAAAGAAGAAAGAAATAAAATCAAGAATAAAAAGAAAAATTAAAGAAAGTCAAGATGGGGGATTCAAAAGAGGTAAGAAATCTAGAATATAATCCACTAACTAATTTTAATTACAAAATACAAACTATTCTCTTTTTATTATAATTCAACTTAGATTTATTAAGCATAGATTATCAAACCATTTAAGGAAAGTATAACCTATCAAATTATCATCTAAGAACAACAATAAGATAATAATCCTAGAATTCATAAGCATAACCTATCAAGCTGATGCAGCTTGCTGTGGCTGTAGAAGCCGACTGAGAAATTCGCTAGTGAAGGTAGCAAGTTGCTGTTGGAAGATTTGAGAAATCTTCTGAGCTGTTTCTTCAAGCTGGGCTTGAGTAACGTAGCTCTGGTGCGGTTCTACATGGTGAGACTGGTCAACCCTATCTTCAGAACCAAACATGTTTTCTTGAAAAAGAAAGAGGCCCCACGGTGGGCGCCAAACTGTTAATGTTAAGTGATCAAACAGTCAATTAAAATAATTGGATGGAGGTGAGATTGATGATGTGTTGCTTCCTTCCTCGAATATCCGATTCTGAGTTGAGTGACTGAAGCCTGCACATATAGAAATTCATAAGAGGATGTGGACTGGTTCCCTCATGGTTCCTCTGACGATCAAGTCAGTTAGTGAACTTGAGTGGGGGAAAATAAAGAACTTCGTGAGTTCTTGTGAGTGGTGTAATTTGCAGATATTGCTTAAAAGATCTGATTTGGAAAAAGATCAGAATCTGGAACCCCCTTTTTTATGTTAGAATAGTACCTATATTTATACTGATGGTATAAGGGTAGAATTGTCACTTCGACCGAGCACAAGATGGCGATGAAGAAGTGTGGGCTGACGGCTGCGTCAGTACCTACTTTACAGGTGTCGACTGGCGACTGGGGAGAGATTACTTTCTCATTAGATGAGAAATGATTGGAGGCATGACGGTGCTGACTTAGACCGATAAGTCATGAAGACTATTGGAGCTAGAGGCATGATGGCGCTTGTCAAGCATTAAATTCGATAATGACATGTTTGTCAGTGGGAGAGGCTCGAGACTGAGACCATCCTTTGGCTTAGCCGAGAAGTAACATCTCTCGAGTCAACCCCTCAATGGTGTCGAAAAGCTGGTCGAGTGGGCTCGTAGTGAGTCGTCTTCGACAAGAGGGCCGACAAGTTCCGTCATTCGAGTCGACATGAGGGAATGTACTCAGCAAGTCGGTTAAATTGGAATCCTTGCTGATGTTGGCCGCCAATTTGATTAGGATATTGCATGCGGAAGTACACATGTTCGTTGCTAGCAAATGATCACACTTTAGCGATTAAGAACACCGTAACAATTAATAACTAACTTATTCTTTTAGTTAACTTAATTGTTACTTTTAATGAAGCAAATATATAGAGAGAGAGAGAAA
>BQKN01064457.1:114734-138282 GCA_022839385.1 Asparagus kiusianus | reverse complement strand
ATATAATGTTAAAAACAGTTCCTCCTCCCCTCGAGCTGTAAACGCTTCCTAAGCAAGCATTTAAGACTTTTGAAGGTATTAGGGGGATGCATGTGCAATTGGTCAAATACTCTAATTCTATAGTTCGGGTTTATGTTTTTTACTATACCGTAAAGAAAAAATAAAGCAATTAAGACTATAGATAACTCCTATAAAACAAAGACTCGAACATGCATGAATCAGAATTAAAAGTATTTTAATCAAAATTATTTTAAATTGAAGTATAAAAACTAACTCCTATTTGAACTTGGATTGTCTAACAAATTTTCGATTAGCTTAATTGTAATATCTAAAAGGGTCAAAGTAACATTGACAACAAAAAGATTTATCCAAACTTATAAATATGGTTTAGAAACCATCTTGCTAACAATGTCAAGTAGCAAAATTTCCTATGTATCTAAGACAATTTTGTCAATAAAAAAAGCACGTTTTATACATATACGCTGCTTGACCATGATTCATAAATCATGATGCGTCTTTCTAAAAGAGTAAAAAGAAAAAAAATTAAAACATCCGCTATACTTTCTCTATCTAATTAACTAGTAATTTGATTACCCCAAATAAATACAAACAACGTAATTATAAATTTATCACCGCTCCAATAGTTACAGTAATTGATTCAGTCTCTGCTTCAATGCAATTCTTAATTTGTTGAAAAAGGTATATTTGGTAACTCCAAAGAACCTAGTTTTAACGGATATAAATAGGGTCCAAATGTCGTTTACAGCTTGGCAAAACTTGGGTCAAATTTGAACTAGTTTTTTCTAGTTCAAATTTTAACACTTAAACTAGTCCTTTTTTGGACCAATCCCCCTAGGGACCAAACTATAACCTAGTTAAGAAATAACTAGTCCAAACTCAATCATATTTTAGAATTGTCAAACACACCCTTAGCTTCCTTATACATCACATCAGCAAAAATAACTAGCTCAGGCATACTTCAATGCAACGTAAGAACAAGCATAAGATACAAAATTCAACAGCAATAGAATGGGTCAGCAGAAAGATTCGTCAGCTTTGGATCTTGTATAAGCTTTTGAATCGGGTTCATGAGTTACGTGTGTTATCCTCCTCCGTCAAACAAGAGAAGGCCCAAACAGATGCACAATTTTCATCACCTGTATAGGGGGCAAAAAAAGTTTAGAAAAAATCGTGCTGATAGCAAAAGATCAAGTAGAGAAAAATTAAATTCATACCCTCAAGTGTTATGGGTAACAAGTAGAAAATAGTAAGTAATAAAGATTAACAAAATGTGAGGGTTCACATGCAAACTATGTAACTACAAATTATATACAAAACTAGCATTTTGTTGAAGGCTTGTGATCAGCCAACATGCTAGTCTTTCTAACGAAATAAAAGTACACCACATTTAGTATGAATAACTACTAGAAAATGAAAAGCATAAAGATACAAAGGTGGATCGGAATGTTAATGTCCAAAGATGACATTTGGCTAAGAAAATGATTATACCGGTCAAACTGATGTCCTCTTCGGAACTATCGTCCATGCTAAACCTGCGGCACCCAGACGAGGATGCGGCAAAAGGTAATGATGGGTGGAAAGAAAAGCCATTGACGGTATCTAAAAGAAACACAAAAATCAGCTACAGGGCAGATTTGAAATGCAGGATGCCACAATTGAAGGAAGATACACTTCCAGCTCTAAACTTAAAGCATCATTAAAATTTACCAGAGGCAGCTTGAAATCCTCCTGCCCACTGTCCAGTCTGAAGGTCATATATATGAATCAGACCATCCTGGCATCACAAGAAAATGAAGATGAGCTCTTTGCTTGATTGTGCTACTACCCACGATCAATAAACTTAGAATAATACCTCTCCTCCAGTACCAAGGTGCCTACCCCAGGGTTCAATATCAAAGGATATTCGCTGATTTGTGTACTCTGATGAACGATACAACCTGATTGCACACAAAGGCATTCAGTAGCTTGGCAGTTAAATCAGAACCAACTTACTTCCTGATAGTAAAGCTACTAGGTCAATTTACAAGAAATAGGGAAAGATTAAATACCACAATTGATTGCAATAGAGGCGAACATTGCCAAATTTGACAAGAATCAACTAATGGAACTAATACGTTTGCATAGAATCTGAGTTATTGCTCTAGTTTCCTAGAAGATAAAGGTAATAATGGTTCTATAACCTACTGAAGACTTTTAGAAAGCAATAAAGGGTGTTTCTTATTATAGTTTGTTCCAGGTGTTAAGGATAGGGTTTCGTGCATTTTTAGAAGTTTGTGAGATGTGATGGCACTGCTCAACACCAAGTCCTTTATGACTTGAGAAATAAAATTCCTTCAACGTAGTTGGAAGTTATAACTGTTTTTTTGGATCTTATCCAGGAACCAGAAGCTGAAAATCCATGACGGAGAGAAACATTTAAAAAACATAGCTTTTCTAAAGCTAAAGATGAGAAATGCACTACGGGTTCAGCCTAAACACACGTGAGCTATCCATGAACAATAAAAATTACTTACACCAATCTTCATCACCTACAAGATCAATGATAAAGAAATTAGAAAGTTTGAAGACTTTTTTCCCATGAATCAAGAGGTTTCCATGAAAGGCTTGTCAATAATAGAAAATACAAGAAAATTATATATTTATATTAAACCATTGGAAATGTCTTCCACAGTAGTGCTAGAAAAAGGGAGCAGAATGCTGTACAAATGGCCAAACAAATAAAAAGGTATAAATGCAGTACTACGTCTAAAAAAAGCAGCCAAATTTTGCAAATTGAGGTATTTTAACAGTTCAATTGTTACGCATTTGATTGTGTTGATATTCTCTAAGAAACCATAGACTGGCATGTCTACAACTCTACATATATTATTCTGAAGATATATTATTTTTATTCATCGAACTCAAAAGCAGGTTTAGAAGTTAATTTCACTAAAATAAAGTAGTATTCTCATAAAAAAAGGAAAAGTTTAAATATTGCACCAATTTTTCTGAGGAAAGAAAGGCCAGATAAACTTACTTGTAAACAATACCAGCAGTATTACGAATATCCCAGCATAATATATATGGATCCTGATATCAATGTGAAAAACTTGCATCAGCTGATTATTTCAAATATGCCATAGTCAATAAAAGTAGTTCATGAACTTAAAATGACACTTGACAAGGATCAGCTGTTTTGGGATTCAATCATCATGGTTTTAAATTTTACAGACAGAAAAAACTTGTCAAAATAATTAACCAAACATCAAAGTGGGGTCAGCTATCAAGCACAAGGCTACACCAGTTGTCAACCTGTATCAATCTGCCAAGTAAGCAGCGATTCCCGGCTAAATAAACAGGGGTTTTCATGAATCCAATAAACTGGGAGCAGGAAATCATGTTTATAGGTCAGATTGCAACTAAAAATGAGGAACAAATGTTTGAAATTCTCCTAGACCAGAAAAGAAACTAGAAAGAAAAGATAATAGATTTCTTTAGGAACTTACTTCATCTATAATGTACAGAGAGAGCCAGAGAGAAAAAGAAAGCATTTCAAGACAAATGGTTAACATGTTTGGCAACTTAAAAGACTAAATACAATTATCTATTTAACTTCTCATACAGCCTGTAGTACTGGGCATTAGCATTAACTTGGAACCAGCTTTTGGCATGTAAGAAGAACATGAATTAAAAAGTTATTTATGTATGCAAAGAAAAATGAATATATATTAATTGGTCAATGTCATCCATGAGACTTGGAAATAGCCATGCATAACAACGTTACTTGCACATAACAGATGGACATGGAGCTAACAAGAGAAATTTACGGAGATGAATTTTGTAGTACCTCTCTCAGGGCAAATGAACGATTAGGTGTGAAAAACTGAAAATGAAGGGTCAGATAAGGGGGGGAAAGCAAGTATTATTTCTGTTTGGGCATTTGTGAATGAGTTGACTACCCTCTTGGGTTTGCATATGACAGTAAAGATGTTAAAAGCATGTGCTGGCATCAAATACATCAAAAAAGTCCAGCTTGTATTTGCATGCTGCAAATGCATAACGTGTATTCAAGTTTCTCCTGTGAAGCATTTTGTCTTTTCTCATATGCCAAGGATCAGTTCCCTCCAGTCTTTTGTACTATAGCTTTGGACACACTTTAAATAATTGGCTTGAAAAGTTGCCGATACTTAATCCAAGCATAGATGAACTGAACATGGCAGAATACAATCTCAAGGGTAAGGAAGTAGGAATATAATCTCAAGGGTAAGGAAGCATGGCAGAAAATGAGCATAAAGTTGATGTATAGACCTGACTAAATGTCCTATCTATAAATTATGATGCAATATAACTTACAAATAGACTTCAACCATTATTCGAACTGGACAAAAAATGAAATGAGAAAAGGGTTAATGGAAATTTTAATATCAAAATCCCTAAAACTTAATAATTCATTACCTTCCGTCCTCCAGTATATATATAGTTCCCATCTTTTGAGAACAAGACCTGAAAATGTGGAAACAATTAGCCATGCTATATTTTTCTGTGATACTTCGTAATGGTAATTTAGAAGCAAGAATAGTCAGCAAGGCAGCTGTATCCACCTGTGTAACACCGCCTACTTGACCATGCAAAACATATAAAAGTTCCATATTAACCTCAGCATATACTGCAGTCATGTTGCTATAAGATCCAATTGCCAGAAGCCCACTATGCGTGGGAGAAAAGGAAATTGATGATACAAGACCTACATGTAGCTGAAGAAAAGTTAGATATCTGTTCAAAATTGATGCCACCTTATACAAAATGGCAAATCGTAGAGCACACTCCAGTCTAAATAAACCAGGAACACTGAAACGAGTAAACGACCAAGTATTATCGACAAAATACAATCTTCATGTACTCCAGAGTATTCAGATGAAAAAAATCCTGAAGATCCCACGAAAAAGACAAAGACAACCTCAAGTCACAGATCAGAAACCAAGTTATTGGTACTTTACAAAGAATGAGTGTTGATTCTAATACATATTACCGAGTATATGTTAATGTCGAGTATGGAGAACAGATGACAGCCATTGACAGAATGGCCTATCATGCATCATAGCATTAAACTGCTACTAAAGAGCACCAAAGCATATTCCATTAACTTGTCATCAAATCCCACAAAAATATGAAGACATTAGAATTACACGATTTACAATATAAGTTAAAAAAAACAAAATGTAATTGACCTTGTTACCTAGCATATGTTAGCATAGTATCAACAAGATGCAAATATGTACCTGAAGGCCCATCACTGCCTTTAAGCGGATATTGCTCAAAATCTCGACCAGGGCAATGTATGTCAAACACTCTTAAGAATTTATTATATCCAGCAAAAATCCTGCAAAGCAACATATACTGGATGAAACTTATCTACAAAGAAAAAAAATACCATGTCTTTAAAACTAAAAGCAAGAAACATAAGCAACAAAATAGAAAATACTGCAAATTAAGAAAGAGAAAACATGTACCGCTGATTAATGCATATGTTAATAGGTTGATTGTTGGGAAGTGTTTCCATTAACTTGTCTTACTTTGAGCCTCAAAAACGAGTAATGTTTCCTATAGAAACTTTGCCTGATCTGACTGCATCTAGACTCTAACTTAGGCCATCATACTTATGAAGGTCGCTTTTTGACTACATAAGCTTGAACTGCATGGTAAGGAGTAGGTTTCTGCCTGCAACCTGAGAACAGGGCTTTATGGAAAGCCCTTCCAGCCAAGGAATGGCTCATGCTAATGGAGGGTCAACATCTAATTTACATCTGGTTATTGGAAAATAACCAAATCGTTGCGTTTGAAAGAGAATTACGGTCCATACTGAACCATAGTCGAAAATAGTGTTTGATAAGAATGAGAACAACACGCAAAAAATAAATAAATGGAACTGCAAGCTGCACAACTTTTGCAATTGTTTATCTTGGCAAACTATTCTTCAAGTCATACTGCTTGGTTGCTACAAGAGCTAGAAAGGTGCAACTTAGCCCCTGCTTAGATATAGAATTATTTCAATAGTTTGCACCCACAAACATAAGGCACAAGCGTAAAGGCAAAATGACAAACATATAAACCCATTCACACATGTATTTTTGACACATAAACGAATCGATCGGTGGTCAACCACATATACTTCACTATCGTAGTCCATAACAGGATCAGATTACAATTTCCACACTCCTTCACTCTTAAATGATTGAAACGGTTTTCTTAACTTGCCATGTTGTGTCACATATCTTACAACCATTGTCTTTTTTTTCTCTCTTTTTTCCCCTCCTTTTTTGCCACATGACAAGTAAGAATACAGTAATCATCCAGTAGCACATCTTGTAGTCATTAACTAAGTAACTCCAAAATAAATAAAAAAACTTGAAACAAGTATAATCATCCAGTAGACGTCTTGTAGTCATTAACCAAACAATCTCCAAAATAAAAAACTTGAAATAAGTATAACTTGAAATAAGTATAACGATGATTTATACTTAGTGCCGGAGGAATTGAAAGAAACCGAAAGGGCAGCTGTTATTTCATCCATCGCATCATACGCTCGGTAGGTGCATCTCAGCTGTCATCATCAACACATATAACTCGTAGCAAAGCAACATAATGACATCCCTATCATAAAGCATCCAATTTATTGAGTTGGTACCTGACCGGTAACGGCATCCCATAGATGAATAGGGTGATCACGCGTAGTGCTTACGAAAACACAGGTGGCAGGGTCTGGAGCATAAGCAAAACAAATTGGACCCATTAACTCAGATATACCGAAACATATATATGGGTCATCTCCCCCGCAATTACAGTACAGCATTGCAGTCAGTCTACCTGATGAAGACATGTACGGGTACCAACAGTAGTCATAAACGGTCTCCGCTTCAGTGACCATGAGATCAGAACTATAGGAATCTATTGCAAGAAACAAGATTCAATACCTGTTAAGAAGAAATCCATACGTTGTTTCCGTAATAAAACATACACGCAAAATTTCAAACCCAAACCGTAGTCCTCGTTAGTTATACATCAGACCTCGATCGCCTAAACAAGCATCGGATTCCCAGTCCCAGCACTTGCTGTATGCTTCCTGCGGTCTGACCAGAGGAGCAAAAAAAAAAGGCGCAATTAGCAGCAGAGGGTAAAGTTCGTAGGATTAGTCAAATTCAGTTGAAGAGACCGCTCACAGAGAGAAGAGGCGGAGGGTGTTGTCATCGGAGCTTGTCAAGAAGCAAGAGCCGTCAGGGGACCATTTCACCCCTTTAAGGAAGTTGTTGTTGCTTCTGCTGCTGCTGCCGTTAGGGCTAGGGTTAGGGTTCGCTCGTCGGAACTGCTCGAAGAAGTGGTAAGCCCTCCGAGGTGGGACGTCGAATCTCAACACCGGCCACTGTCCACCGTGGCCGCGTTCTAAGGAGCATTCTTCATCTTCGACGACGTCGTTTTCTCCGCTCTCTTTGCTCATTCCCGCCTCTTCTCCCATGGATTTCCAGGTTCGGAGTCGGTGTTTCGAGAGAGGCGGAGAAATGCAGTGGAACGAAGAGGGGGAAGAGGGAGCTAACTTGAAGGCGGGGACGGACGAGCGTTTATCGGCGGAGCAGGCGATCGGAAAAGATTAGGGCTTTGAAATCGGGGATTCGCGGTAGCGTGCCGGTTCGCGTAGGTAGCAATTTTCGTCGATCCTAATTGCCAACTGATCTCTCAAATCTTATTATGCCCTGTTTGGATGGAGGGTAGAGAGGGGGAGGAAAAGAGAAACAAGGCTTTCATCTTGTTTGTGAGTTATTTTAAGGAGGGTAGAGAGTAGAAAGGAAGGAGAAAAAAGTGTAAAATTATTTGGTTTTCTTTCTCCTCCGATTTAGGCGGTAGAGGGGGGTAAAAAGGTGTAATGACATTCTTATCCCTATCAAAACAAATAAAATGGCTGACATGTTATTAGTATAAAGTCATTTATGTAAATTTATATATATTTATTTTTTTTCACATTCATTCACCTTACTCAACTCCCAAACAACATATTACAATTCTCTTCCCTTCGCTTCCCTTCTCTTCCCGTTGTTTACCTTTTCTTCCCTTACCTTAGTAAACTCCCAAACACACCATTAGTATTTACTTATTAGTCCCGTAAATTGTTCCGTCATATTGCAACTTCATCCCTCTCTCTGTTGAATTTCTCTAACTCTAGTTAGGTTAAGGCTTAACCCAACATCTAAAATTGCTCAAGAGCCCCTGAGCATACATTACCCTCCCGGGGAATTGAAACACACCATTGTTCCTCTCTAAAAGGGGAAAACGCTCCAGATTGGGTTTGGAAAGCTCCTAACCGTTGGAGAAGAATAAGTTGATGGATTTGGATGTTAATTGGGGCGGGTTACGAGTATAAGCTTGTTATGAAACGAGTTGCTAATGTTTTAAATGAGCGGGTTAATTATAGGTGAGGGTATGATGAAAAAAATCCATCTCATTCCATTAAAGTTAACAGAAGTTCACTCTTATAAATAACGTCAGTTAACAAGAGGGATGAATTTGCAAGAAATTTGAATATTTGAGGAACTAATAAACAAACATTGAGACTTGAGGGACTATTTGGAAATTAAGTATTGTTGATGCAAGGAAAACTTAATAAATTGAGCCCGCAAGATTGGACACGATATTGAGGGCACTGTGATCTTCTTATATGTTAGGTGGTGATCTTTGCTTTGAGATTATTTGTGATACACAGGAAAAGCGTCAGATTGACAGTGATGGGTTGTCTGTTAACGTCCATCCAATGCCTAAGTAAGACTCTTGATGATAAAAGTCAAAGCAACAAGACTTGGGTTAGGGTTATGAGAGGAGAGTTCCATAGACCAAGGTTGACGGAACCTAAGTCGAGGTCAAGATGAGGATCTTTTTACTTGGGTTTAGGATGGCATATTTATACTGGGCAGATCAGGTGCTACACGTGTCACTATCCTGATGGTTGATGTAGTTATGGTAGTTTCTTGGCCTGCAAGTAAGTCCATACGACAAGACCTTATTGACTTAGAAAATCACAAGGGAAATATATGTAGATCTAGTAAGTTATGGAAGATGGCAATCAGAGAGATTGGTTACTCGATTGATATCTCCTAGTTTGTTGAGGATATGATACAATTAGAATCAATAATAATTAACTAGGCAAACCACCATATAACCAGGCCGGTTTAGGATGAGGCATGGTAACCAATTTGAGATGAGTTCAGTTGTCATGAACCTCTATCGTTGTATTCGGACTTTTAGGTCAAGTCCATGGGTCGTGACCAAGTGATAGACTGATTGTGGATGTCACATACTTTGAGTGGATTAGCTCATTGATTAATCCAAGTGCATGCATGGTCTGGTTAATCCAAGTGCATAATTCGGATTGTACCTATGACAAAGATGATTTAAGGGACGAATATGCAATTACCCTTTTTTATAAGAGTTTCCCATTCACTTTAATATAGTGATATATTGATAATTCATTAGAGCGATATATACCATTTATAGGTGCGTATGGGGTTGTGACGCCCCTGATTTCACGCAAGGCTGCAGTCCAAGGTGAAATCAAGAATGTCAAACCTGCCATGCACCACACCGTGCAATAACATGTTTCACCATCACAATTAACATCTATCTAGTAGAATCAACAACAGGTGTAGGTACAAAAGCAAGTAAAAGATAATACTCGAATGACTGATGAAATCTAAATGATCAAATAGATATCTCATCATCCAACAAATGAGAATACATAAACAAATGTCAGAATAGATAAACAGGGGTACTGAACAAGTCTCAAGTACAAACATCTGACCAAAAATGAAATAAGGCACACAGCCTTTACAACTCCTATGAAATAGTCCTCAATGTCTAATCACCTACTACAGTGGAGCTCAAGATACAAAATACATAACAAGAATGTAAAAGCTGAACACTAAAGTGATCCGCTATCCACCTGCGACACTCCGTGCTCCTGGCTCGTGACCTGAAAGGGGGAGGGACAACGAGCGTCAAAGCGGTAGCGAGTAACATCACAACCAACCCCAAGGGAAGAGGGCTCGTTGTATGTAAATACAGAGAATATATATATATATATAGATCTAAACTAATGATCTTATGAAATAAGGGTGTTAGTACTTAAGGGTTTACAACACGAGAATTCGGTACGTCGAGCGAAATAATCCAAACAAGGAAACCCTCATGTATATACCTTACATCTCAAATTGTAAACTCCTAAATACCAAACCCAAAGTTCTAGAACAATAACAATGAAAAAAAAAGAAACTCAACAAACACCAGGGCATAATTACAGTGCTGTAACATAGTCAACATGAATATCACAATATTTATTACATGAATATTGTGTCAAAACCTTCATAAGTGTCATACCAAATCTACATAATCGGTATGTTGAAATGTGTGGTACAGAAATCACATGCAGGGTTAAGAATCATGTCCGATACGAGAACTAACTACCGAAGTTTTCCAAACTCATGTTATAAGTGTCAATTGTCCAACACGAGGACTGAGAGGGATTATAGTCCAACACGAGGACTTCTTATGGATTATAGTCCAACACGAGGACTGTAGAAGTGGTAAAAGATTGCTACGATACTTGTAGTAGAATTTAATCATCAACATCATAACCAAAACAGTGTATATGTCTCCAATTTATACCCTCAGGTCATCTATCATGCATAGACACGTAGTGGGACTAATAGCCAGGTCAAATAATCCAGATAAACCCCCGAATGGGCGCAAAAATACCCAAAAGCATCAAAACTGGAAAATCTGCAACAGAGTATCGTCGGTCGACCGATCCGGTCGACCGAACTCTGATACAAATCAGAACGGTCGCCCGCCAGAACCGTCGGTCGACCGAAATTTGTCTCGGTCGACCGATTTTGAATCGCGGTCGACCGATAATTCACCACGGCCGACCGAGATTCCCATTCGAGCTCAGCGGTCGACCGCGTCGGTCGACCGCCGAGCGGACAGAACCCATACTTGGGTTTTCTGTCAGCTGCTAAACCTGTAAATGAAAACTTTAACATGGGAATGAAAACTTTAACATGGGTTTTGATAAAAAGGGGATCCCACTGAAAAGAACACAACCACTTTCCAAAGCTAAAAATCTATAATTCTAAGATTTAAAAATTTATGAGAAACAAATCCAAATCATTTGAATAGCTGTAAAGACGTTTTAAACTCCCTTAGGCAAAAGCTCAGATCCAGATCATGTTAAACAGAATATGGTGAGTTTTTAAAACATATTAAGTCTCAAATTCGCATTTGATCTCATAGTAAACTATTAGCTAACCAAAAAAATACGAATTTGGCTCCATCAAACCAATAAAACTCAGATCTTGGCATTTAAATCAAGTGGGGGTGGGGGTTGGGCGAGAAATTACTCGCCTTGGTTGTTGATGATGCCCTAGATCTGCAAGAGGTGGATCCCCTTTGCTGAGAATCCCTAAATCCCACTGGAACTCCTCAAGAGCTGCTCCAGATCTCCCAAGTCCAAGCTGGGGCTTTTGGAAGAAGAGGGAGGCTAGGGTTTTGGGTCTGGGGTTCACAGGATCTCACTTGGGTTGAGTTGGTATAAATACCAATTCCCCAAGCCGACCCGAAACCCATTAGCCCAAAGAAAACAAAACCCGACCCAAAACCTGAAACAACCCCCTGATCGCTGATCGGTCGACCGCGCCGGTCGACCGCGTCGGTCGACCGATCAGCACTAAAATGCCTGCTGAGGGCATTTGACTTGCTGATCGCCAACTCACTCGATTTCTCTCACTTGTATATACCCGTTGGGTTCCCAAGCACTGATAAAAATATGTATCTTATATTTATATGGTTATTCGCCACAAGGGAAAATATTTACTATAGATAATTTACACATGTGTATACATATATATACTAAAGGAATTTTCGGGGTTTTACAGGGGTTAATTTGGGAGTTTTTCTTACAAAGCTTAAAATGAAGTAGGAATTCTGTGAGGATCACACATGGTGCCAAAGTTCAAAATGCCAAATGGGTAGTGAAGAGGAGACTAGGGTAACTACTATGGTTAAAACTTAAAAACCTTATGCTTAGGATAAATTACCTAATCTAGGAGAAAAATCAAACCAAAAGTTCAAGGATCTTACATGAATCCTTTTCAAAATTCAATTTTGACATTGATTTTAATTGATTCCGGGTTGAAATCAAATTTTAATTTAGGGGGCTCGGTAAATTTCGTGAGGGAAATGACATTTTGGGATTTACCACAAGGGGTTGGTGTTGATTATACAAAGAAGGTTTTTCCCCCACAAATGAGATAACAATGTTTAATATTGCAAAGTTCAATGTATATAAAGGGGTGAAAACGAACCTAAAAAAGTAACACTGTTCATTAATTGTTCAACTAACTGTACATACATATTTGATTCAGTAGTTCATTTAACCTTAAACAATTTTATTCATAATTGAATAGAAGTTAACCATATCTATATTTGATATGTTTTGTTATCAACTATTTGCTGAAGGTTTCATCCCCTACAATTTCTATAATTACATGCATGATATCATGTTTTCACCCATTTCACTTTGTAATTTTGGTTCCATACTAATTTTCTAACCAAGTGAAAGAGCTTTAGGTTAGTTTTTAAGCAAATCTGCTTTAACCAAATAAAATTGATCTACATGCTTTAATATTGATGAAACATAAAGTACTAATCAAATAAATATATCGTAATATTCGATAAACGTCCATCAATATTCAACCGGCATTTTTATTTGAACTAGTTGAGATGCACGTGCAATACACGTGATTGAATATCATGATTATTTAAATTGATAACAATAGAGTAAAAATAAAAAAGAAAATAATTTTTTTGTGCGATTGATCAACTCAATAATCTCTCTTAAATAAAATATTGACATTGTTTCCTTCAACCCAGACTGTGGCCACGTGATCAACTATTTGTGAGTTATAAACACATTAATCTAATATAACACCTCTATTTATTAGTATTTTGAAGTCTTCAAAAGATGGGTGATCATTCAATTCGTAAAAAGAATTTTGCATATGGATTTACTTGTAATATGTCCATTAATCTTTAGTTGTGGTTTGACTCATATTCATATTAACTTTTAGTTATTGTTTCACTCATATTTATATTATCTAATATCCTCATTCAATTTTATAGCTCATTCTCTGTATCATAGAAGTAAAACTAAAAGTATGAAGAATTATTTTCTTACGAAATTAAAACAATAAGATTATGATATATTTCGCTATGTGCTCTAAATATATATTTTTAATACAAGGTCCCTATCAAATCTTATCCTAAACGATGTGAATAAAAAATACTATTATAACTCACTTGCCTAGGGTAATTGTATTGTATATATGATACATAACTCATATGGAATATCCACATCTGCTAAGCGGATTTTGTTGTTGTGAGAGCAACATGTTAGATGCTTGTATTCAAACTTTTTGACTCTATAAAAGACACAAGAATTTAGAGTGCATAGCTTATATATCATAACGAACAAATTGATTCATGAAGAAATTTTTCTAATAACAATATTATTACAGTTATATTACTATATATGACATTTTTAAATAAATTATAAAGTATATATAGAAAACTCAATGCTTATAGTGAGTAGTTGGGCTCCACAAAATATGTTAACTTTACATTGTAGCTTGCTATTTATAGTATTGTTGGTAATGTTATTACCTTTCTTTTTTATCTTATTATTCACACTTTTCTGATGTAAGTTCTCTTTTGCTAATTACTCAATTGGTTATATTTAATTTTTATAATATCAGAGGGTAGAATATTCTCTTCTACTTAAAAAGTGTTGATATAATTTTCTTAAAAAATATATACACATAGTAGCAAAAGTATGTACTTCAGTTCAACTCAAATATTAGATTGAAGCCATTTAGAGTGAGGTCCTTTCTACTCTAAAATGGTGATATAGTGATTACATAATCTAAAAGTCAAAGAAGAAATTTGTACAAAGAAAAAGTAATTTAATGTGTCAAATTACGAAGTAATTTATAAATTATACATGGGCAGTGCAGATAGCTATAAAAAGTAATGTATATATATTCATAAAAACTTCATAGTGAGTGACCAACTATAATCATCCTAATTTAAGCATAATTAATTATTATTTTAGTTACTAATTTGATACACTTAACTATGAAATAAATCTCCAACAAAAATAAAAATTAAGATTGTATTATGCTGTAGGTAAATAAATAATAGACCAGTCTGGATTTAAGGAAACAATAACGATAAAATTATTAGACCATAGTTAAGTACGCACATCACTATTCCTAGGCAATATATTTTATATATGTAAAATTTTTTAGATAATATATATAATGGTTAACAAGTTTTTGATTTAATGTACTAATTTTTTATAAATTATATTTAATATGAACCCACCATATAATTTTGACTGTGGTCATCATAAATTTAATACGTTTGATTGATTGACTATAAACGTATAAAGATCATAGATTACTTTACTTTCTCACATGAGCTAATATTTGATACTTAATAATTTAAATTATTACTTTTAAATTTAATATAAAGAGGAGCTCTAATAACATTTATTTATTTACCTATAGTATAATACAATCTTAATTTTTATTTTTGTTGGAGATTTATTTCATAGTTAAGTGTATCAAATTAGTAACTAAAATAATAATTAATTATGCTTAAATTAGGATGATTATAGTTGGTCACTCACTATGAAGTTTTTATGAATATATATACATTACTTTTTATAGCTATCTGCACTGCCCATGTATAATTTACAAATTACTTGTCACGCCCCGCTTCCCAAAATACCGGGAATCGGAACGCGAACAAGCCCGCGACGTATTAGATTGAGAAGAAATATACACTGTTATTTTTTTCTTTTCTTTTCTTCTCAACCTAATACGCTAAGTGTCTGGAAACAATACAATGCAAGGCACAGGTCCCCGATTACAGTAGCGAGAATATAATGAATAACACAGACAGAAAATATACATATCACAACTGAAATATCATCCGAGACACAAGGTTTGGGTCAAACATGCCCTTATTACAAACAGTTCAACTAAAATAAGAAAATACATAGTCCGACAAAAGAAGAAGGAAGTACTGCTAAATAACTAAGTCCCTCGAAAGACTAAAGGATAAGGTACTACATAAGTAATCTAGTGTCCATCAGTGATTACGTAAAAGAAAAGGCTAAGCTTCCGTCTGTTCTTCTGTTCCACCTGGAAGACACTCCGGCTGGGTATACTCCTGCTCTAATGCATCATCATACTGGACCTGTCCATCCTCTAAATCTGACATACACCAGAGAAAACAGGTGTATGTCAGGGTGCATGGCACACGACAAGATCCCACAAGGAAAGTAGAAACGGTCGAACGACCAATGCAAGAACAATAATAATAATAATAATCTAAATGAAATCCACCACCAGAATATAATAATCAGAAGAATCCAAAATCGATCGGGTAACTAGGTCATGCAGTTAGTGATCAAACTAATCATCCAAGTAACGAGGTCATACTACTAGTCATTGTATAACAGGTCACTCATCACATCTCACACAGAGTCAACGCTCCTGTTATCGGATAACTGACTGTTCACAAATCCTCTACATGCATCCAATCCCGCTACACATGCGGCCTAGAGGACTGCACGCAATCCGTTTCTGCCTGGTCCGGACTTCAAACAGAACTCGAGTGACGAAATAAATTTTCCACTGACCAAAGTGATGTACACACTTCACTTTAGCCCTACAAACCAACCCCGGTGGCGACACCAACCACGGGAGCGAGCCTGGAAGATACATCAACAGTCTTATCCGATCACATGAACATTAACTTTCCCATCCCAACTCTCTTGTTTTTCTAAGCTAACATTTACACAGGTTTCTAAGTCTTAAACCAGGCCACACTAGCCATGAATTTCTGACGGTTCTCAAGCATAACAAAGAGTACTAAATGTAGCTAATCATATACAACAAGATCATAGCATATCACATAATTAAAATTAAGAAACATAAATCATGAAAAATTCATAACAATCCCTTTTTTCTAAAACAAATCTTTTTAAAAATATTTATAAATGTCCTAAAATAATTCTTTTTATAAAACTTTCTTACTTTACTGAAATTATTCTAAATTGATACTTATTCTAAAATAAATTCTTTTAAATTATTTATAATTATTCTAAAATAATTCTTTTGTCAAATAAATTCTATTAATTTATTATAATTATTCTAAAATGATTTTTCACCAAAATAATAATCAATTAAAATTGATTATTTTATCAATAAATTCTTTAAAAGTATAAATTAATCTAAAATAATTTTATGTTATTTTATCTTTACAGTATCTATTATCAAAATATTATTTTTAGTATCATTCGTCAAATAAATCCATGCAGGTCATCACAGTATATGTATTACAACGTGAATGGTCATACGTTATTGTCCACAGTCCATTTCGTTCACAACAGTTCTATACGTTATAGTTCTCAGTCCAACATGTTCACGACAGTTCCGTATTTGTAACGAATAATTATTCGGGTAACGAGTTCGTATGCATAATAAATTTGTGATCAATCTAAAATTGTGTTGAGCAAGAATAGGGATCTTGCAAGCAACTAATTAATTCAGAGCGGATTGAATGACAAGTCAAGAGGGTATCGGGATCTTGCCTCGGGTTATTGTCGATCGAATCAACGTCGTCGTGCGAGACTACGGATCTAAGATTTTGGGCAGCGGTGTTCGTCGGAGCGGGCTCTGGAGGTGTTGGCGAGGTTGACGGCGTCGATAGCGAAGTTCGTCGGAGGAACTCGTCGACGGGGGTTGCAAGGGTGCGGGGCGAGCGGAGGAGGCCGACTTGGGTTCGAGCAGAGGGAAGCGGCTCGGCGGCGTGGGGACTGGCGGCTGTAGCTCATCGGAAGCAGGAGATCCGGCGGGTTCAAAGGCTAGCGTTGGCGGATCTGGGCTGGTGGAGGCGAGGGGCTTGAGGTGGAGGAGCTTGGGTGTCGGGGCTGCAGTGCGGACGAGCTCAGGCTGAGCTGGAGGCGTGGGCGGCTGACGAGGTTCGAGCGGTGACGGGGCGGCGCTGGCGAGGTTGGGAGTTGGGTGGAGGCGGAGGTGGACATGGCAGGGGTGCTCGCGGCGTGGGTGAGCGAGCGGAGCAGCGGGGAAGCGACGGTGAGGGGTTGGACAGCGAAGGAGGAGGTGGTGTTTGAGGTGGTCGGCGGTGGCGAACAGGGCGGCGGGGCTGAGGATGAGGGCGGTCGGGGGTTGCTGCGCGGAGGGGAGCTGGAGGTCGGGTGGCGGGTCTGGGCGTGGGTGATGGGGGCTGAGAGGCGGCGCTCGGCACGGATAGCGGCGGTGGTGCGGCTGCGGTCGTCGGACGGCGATGAGAGCGGGGTGAGAGGCGGCGGAGGAGGTCTGGCGGAGCTCGAGCTCGAGCTCGTGGTTGGGATCGAAAGAGAGAGAGAGAGAGAAAAAGAAAGAGAGAGAGCTGAGGTGAGGTTTTGGGAAATGGAGGAGAGAGAGAGAGTGAGTACGAGAGAGGGATTGGGTTGGGTTTTTATAAAAAAAAATTGAATAAAAATTAAAAAAATAAAAAAAAATAATGAATGAGATGCGCGTGGGTAGCAGTTATTTTTGAAAAAAAATGAGGCGGAAGAGAACGTGGTTGTTGGGGTTTGACGGGAAGCAGAATACTTTGGGAGTATTTTCAAATAGTTTCAGGTATTTAAACGAAAATAATTAAAATAAATAATTTCGGGTATTTAAAAATTAAACTAATACATAATAATTATCTACAAATAAAAACGTACATGTTGAGCTAATACAACAGTTGATACGAAACTGTCGAAATATACCCATATTGTATAATTTAAACGAGACTAAATAATAATAAAAATATATTTACTTACATTTAAAATCAAATAATTATGTGACAATTATCTACACGATAAAACGTACCAGTTATGCTAATACGACCAATAATACGTAATAGTAGAAATAGTACAAGAAATTATACAAATAATACGTAATTAATAATATAACGTATTATACAAAAATATACGTAATAATAATAATAATACCACGTATTATTCAAAATGATACGTAATAGTATCGGTAACACAACGGATAAATCCCAAAAATTTTCATTGCACTAAATTAATTTATAAATATAAAAACCATTTAAATAAATATAAAACTTAGACTTTTAATCATAAATTTTTTTTAGAAAATCGAGAAAAATACAATTACTCTTTTAAAAATCACAATTAAATATTTTAAAATACCAAAAATTTATTTTAGCTAGTATCAAAATTTTACGGTCATTACATTACTTCTTAATTTGACACATTAAATTACTTTTTCTTTGTACAAATTTCTTCTTTGACTTTTAGATTATGTAATCACTATATCACCATTTTAGAGTAGAAATGACCTCACTCTAAATGGCTTCCAGCCAATATTTGAGTTGAACTGAAGTACATACTTTTGCTACTATGTGTATATATTTTTAAGAAAATTATATCAACACTTTTAAGTAGAAGAGAATATTCTTATATTTATAATTCCTATGGTTTTTAAATTATAAATCCAGACTATGGACTTTAAATTATAAATTATGTAAGAGATATTTATAATTTCTATATTTTCAATGTACTATTAGGTTAGAAATTATCAGAATTTTTATAAATTTACAATTCTGAGGGTTTTATTTTGCAATTTGTAAAAAGTTTAGAGTGTTTATTGTAAATTCCATAAATTTTGGGGGTTGTTTGTATTATTTGTAGGTTTTTAATGTGTTTATGAGTTTGAAATTTTGAAGGTGTTTTTTATAAATTTTGAATTTTTAGGGGTGTTTTTGTAATTTTTAAAACTTACAAGATATTTTCTCCAAAGTCAAAAAACTTTTAGTTTCTAGCTAGCATATATTTTTTAGATTTCTTACTGAATTGAAATTGAAATAAGTAAAATTTATAAATTTCATGATGTTTTAATAAAATTTTAAATTTGTAGGGGTGTTTTGCAATTTAAAAAACTTGGAGGATTTTTTTTACAAAGTCCAAATTTTTTAGGTGCTGGATAACATATGTTTTTTAGATTTCTCTGTGATCTGAAATAAGTAAAGAATTTAAATTATATCAAACATTTTTTTTATCTAATAACATGTTAAGTCTTTTTTTAAATATGATAAATCATTTAGTTACTAATTCAAAGAAGATAAGATAAATAGAATATATTAGGATAACAATGTAATATTTAAAAGGTTAAGGGTAATGCTGACAATGAAAATATTTTCCCGAGCTCGTACTTTTAAAGGGAGTATGATATGATATGATATGATATGAGATGATTTACATTCATAAAATTTCAGCCTTCCAAAGAATGATATTCAAGTTTTGTATCCGAGCTCGAAAATTTAAACGAATACAAATATGAACATTATTGCGTTCTTCAATTGGTTTCTGGATCTAAATTATACAGCCAAATACGAACGATCGACCGGGTATACAAGTGCAAAGAGAAACTATGTAGGTGTGTAAGTGCTAATTAGCGATATACTGGTAAAAGGAAACTCATTTATTATTATTATTAAATTAACGAACGCAAGATCCTAGCAATCTGATTCCATCCCCCTCCTTCTCTTCAAGCCTACTCCACTCGGCTCCATCATAATAAATTTCTCACCCTCCGCCAGCTAACGAAACAACCAGAAATAGAGATAAGAGAGAGAGAGAAAGGGGTTAATGAGCTCACCGGAGCACATGGGGAAAGACAAGGAGAAGGAGGGGGAGGAGAGCGTGCCGCCGCCGCCACCGCCACCACCGAAGCAGGAAGAAGCCCCGGCCGGCGGCGGCGGCGGCGGAGGAGGAGGAGGTTGGGGAGGCTGGGGTTTCTCTTCCTTCGCCGTTCTCTCAGATCTCCAGAAGGCCGCCGAAGAAATCTCTAAGAACGTACGTATCTCATGGATCAATCTTTAGTGCGTTTCCTCTTTTTAGAATCTAGGGCTTGGAATGATGATCGTACCTTAAATCGAAACCCTAAACCTAATTTGGGATCAGGCTGTTGAAGTTGCGAAGAATGCAGCTAAAAGCATCACTGAAGCAGCAGAAGAAGATGCTTCTGCTACTGATCCAACACAAACGAAACGACGAGAAGAAGAAGAAGAAGAAGGGAGCCACGGTGATGAGAGGAACAATAATGACACCCTTCGCAATTCTGCGCTTGATCGGTTGGAGAAAGCAAGCCAAGATACTCTGCTGGGCCAGGCAAGTCTAAGGATTGATGTTTGATGCGCTTATATTTTCTTACTGAAGTTCTGATTTTATCTACATTGATTGATATGAGAAGCGTGGGCTTGCGTGCGTGTGTACAGGGTCTTAAGGTTATTGACGATTCAGTTGAGAGCTTCGCTTCAGGAGCATGGCTTGCCCTTGGTAGTGCTTTGAAAGGAGGCTCATCCCTGGTCCAAAAGTATGTAGCCATGAAATACCACATTTTTTGTGTCGAGTCGGTGTTTGTATCTTTACCTTTTATCTGCTTATTGAGAACTTTATCTACTTGTTGTTACATTTGCATGTGGGTCTCTATCCGCTAAGCACTTATGTCTAGTTCTCAACTTGGTTTTGTAATGCTATACGTCCTAGTTTGGCCTAGCTGGTTGTCTTGGAAAGATAACCATTGTGGTATAGCAAATGAAGGTTACTGTGGTTTGGCACAGTCTCCCTTTGATTGTACGAGGGATGTTTAAAAAATCAAAATTGCAGATTTAATTGCTAAAACCTGATGATCAAATTTATTTATAGTAAGCGTTTGTGGAGGAAACTTGATCTCTCACATTTTTTCATATTTGAAATGAACTTGGGGTTTCCTACCACGATCACAAAATGGGGAGACTTTCCCTAACACGAGAGATGGAAAACATTCCCCCTGACTCGAGAGATAGCAAACTCTTGGGGTGGAAAAGCATCACTTTGGACTCGGGGTTTTCAAACCTGATTCATAAAGCCCACATACGACCTCCCCACACACTGAGCAGAACCCGCCCCTCTTGCAACCCTCTTTCTTGCTGTTGATCATGCCCTAGGCCAAGGAACTTCAACTATTTGTGCACTATACGCATAGGTGTTGGCAGTGAAAACTGCAAGTGAGAGATGCAAATATCTGTGGCTAGCCATTTTCGTATTGGAGTTGGGAAGCCCCGGATCCAAAATAGACCTCTTCAGTCGCCCAAATAGTGGAACATTCTGGCTCTCTGGCTGACTAGGCTCTTTTGACTGGGGTTTACTTGCTGACGTGCGAAAGTTTTGCCCTCCATCCCTGATATGACCAAAACCTTGTCGCCTTTTTTAATAAAGTTGAACAGGATGTTTTGGTAATAAATTTAAAGTTGTTTCTTAATTTCCTTCTACAAACTCTCATATTCAGGCATTTCCTACTTCTGATTCACCTTTGAGAATCTTGTTACAATAGCTTACTAAACCTGAAGAGGCACGGAAAAATGTTCCTGGATCACTTTCAAGTTGTCATGCTTGAGATGCACTAGTTGGTGCTATCACTGTAGATTGTATCTTACCTATTCAGTCATTAGTCATATTCCTCCTACACACAAGTAACTTGCTTATTCGTACAATACTATAGTTACATATGGATAGTCTCTTACCAGCCACCTATGTTTGGTTATCCAATTGCTTCTCTGAGAATAAATGATATTAATAATTTTTTGACTTTCTTTTTTAATTAAATTCTTCACTAGGACATGAAAAAATGTTTTATGGCTATTAATTTAACAAAGAATATGGCACCAGTGATGAAGCTGAATGGAGAAAAAGGATATGTACGACCATCCCTTGATGTTTGGTGTTACAGCTTATCTAATACCCTTGATCAAAACACAAAAATTCGTGCCTGCTTTAGTTTTGCTTATGATTCATGTTTTGCTATAAAAGTGGTAGCTCTCTTTTTCCAGATTGGAGCATTCTGCTGCTAATCTTGCTGATTCCATCCAGCATGGTGCCCTCCCTACAAATGCCACTTCTCTTGCTCCATCTATCATAGAGGTATATTTGCGATGATGATCTGTCCGCTCTCTAACTTCATGTATTGCTGATTAATTCAAGTTTGCTCTTGTATTAGACTGGCAAGTCTTTCACTACGAAGGGTATTGAAGCGCTTGAGCGAGTGAGCAAAGAGACAATGGAACTATTCATCACTGAGACTGGTCTGGGAGTTGAAAAGAATGAGGGTTTTGGTCATCAAGCTGATGAAGAACAGCCTGAGGAAATTAGCTTTGATAGATGCTTTTATATTTATGGAGGTCCTGAACAGCTTGAGGTGTTGCATTCATTCTGAAACTTACTTGGCCTTTTCAGTACTTGCAATTGTTTTGATTGAATTTTTTTCTTTTTCAAATATTTTCTTATGGCAGGAACTGGAATCACTGTCGAGCCATCATACCCTCTTGTTTAACAGAAGAAAAGCAAAGCTTTTACCCGAACAGAAATCCTTCTATGATGGGAAGCTTAAACAAATTCAGAAAATTCTGGATTTGGGCTCTGAAATAGAGGAAAATAGTGGAAACCCAGATAAAGGAAAAGATATAGAGACTGTAGATACTGTTAGTGGTATTGAGATGAAAAATCTACGTGACTGTAGTGTTAAGAAGGCTGCCGACATATCTGCAGGGTAATAACTTTTACATGTCGTGACTCTTAATGTGATAATCTTTTGTCTGCCTGTTAAGTTTTATCAGTAAAAAATAAAAAAGTTAACATAAGTTACCGATGCATTAATGAAAGAAAAATTCCTCCAGGACCTAAAATATGGGACCAATAGGGGGGACAAGTGAGGTGTCCCCCTCCTATTTAATGATGGCCAACTCATTATCCAATAAGAGGGGGGCACATCACTTGTCCCTTTATTGGTCTCATATTTTGGGTCACTGTAGCAAAGCTCTTAATGAAATGTTATTTCTTTCTTGGTATGCAAGTTGTATGATTGAGATCAGTCCTATTTAATGTGATACTCTCCACATGGCCATGATATTCAATACTGCAGTTATATCCAATGGTCATCTATTGAGGGCCAACATTAGGGGAACTTTAGCTTGGGTATTTACGCTACTAGGGCATCTCAAATGTGTCATTCATCACATTTATAGAAATCAAAGTTTTGAATGTCGGATGACGGCTTCATGTCGGATGGCTAAAATCCATGTTGGATAGTAGAAATGGGGATAGGTCGGGGGATTATGTATTAAGTTTCGGATTGCCATATCGGATGGTGTGTATATGTGTAATATAATGTCCTAAATGCAATCTAAGCATACTTAATAAATTCTATAGTCTAAACAAAAAGATCAGAGATTGAAGCTCCAGCCCTTGAACCCCCATTGCACAATCTGTCAGAGAAAAGAAGAATATATATATATATATATATATATATATATATATATATATATATAT